>JAQIUQ010002502.1:20000-105000 GCA_030378365.1 Hybognathus amarus | reverse complement strand
ACTTGTGTGTTTTTGAACATTTTGGAATTTTCTTAGTGTCGGGTACAGTTGGGATAAAAAAATAGCATTGTCAACATGATCATTATGGCTCAATGTGTATACGTGGTAAATGCTATAGTATATATGAAGAGTTCAGATGCAAAAGCCTCTAAGTGCCATTTGAAATTTTCTTCTAAAATGACCATTTTTATCAAGCTTGTATATTAAAGTTCAGTAATTTCACTTAGATTACCTATTAATTGTTCATTTTAGAAGAAAATTTCAAATGGCATTTAGAGGCTTTTGCATCTGAACTCTTCATATGCTATATATATATATATACACACTTTTTTATATTTATATAAAAAAATGGTATTTCAAGTAACAATTTAGTTAACAGAATAATAACCCCATATTGTTATATTTTTATTTCAATCCATTTGTTTCTCAAAGGAAATGACAGTGTGTTTGAGTGCCAACTCTATTCTTGGCTCCAGCGTACTCTTAAACAGGCCCGTTCAGAACCAAAGGATTTTCGACCAGCTCTCTGATGTAAAGCTAACTCTAAACACAAGTGCTAGCACCTCGGTCAACATATGTTTCATTCACTACAGTGTCACTCTTCATTTGTAATTATTTTCCTGGTTGGCTCACTCTTCCTTCTCTTTGAGATAAATAGGTGTTGGGACTGTGGGGAGCACAGAGGACTGATGACCTGTTCCAGAGCGTTAAACCTAGACTCATGGCTGGAAGAGAGTGAGTGAAGATGACAACCATCATCAGGCTCAACTCTACTGTGATGTATTGGCAGTAAGCTATATAAATGATCTTCCTCTCAATCTCCCTCACTAACACGGGTACTTCTCAGGTCTAGGGTAGATTGAAATGTTCAGCAGATGATACTTGTCAAATTTCAAAAAAATTATATTTTGTGTAAGAGAAAGCCTGACACCTGTCTAATCCATTAAATGACATTAGAATACATTTGATACACTACATTAAATTGCAGCAATTATTATCAACACACAAATTCCAAGACCAATTTCATGAAATTGCGTGTGTATGACACGCCAATTCATATTTCCATTTTGGCGTGCTATCAACACGCATGATCGCTTTTCAGCATGTTTATGGATGCCGTTGACGTAACATTATTACTGTATATACTGTATAGTATAATATATATGACCTACCTCAACCTCGTCCCTAAACCTACCCGTCACTGGGGTTAATAGCATTTATGAGTCTTTCCCTACCATCCTAGAAAAAAATAAAAAATATCGCTCCCCAGATGTAGATCTACATTTTGCTTCGTTTCGCTTGGACATTTGACGGTGTGTAAATACACGTGGAATCACTTGGACATTTAACGGCGTTAGAGCATACACACGGATAGCTCAAAATGCGTATAGATAACACGCCACTTGAAAGTGGTGTGTATGTTTACGCAAAAGTCATGATGTCATGTTGCAAATTAAGGTAATAATGGTAATAATGTCAATATTTAGGGGTGTGAAAATGCATAAATGAAAATTCAATACATTGATTGGAGAATTTCATAAATTATGATTAATTAATAATATCCAATGCCTGAATGTTTAATTGTAAAAGATTCTTTACTCCAGCCCATTCTCATCCCAAGGCGTCACTTTTGACCATGCGTCAACATCAGACGCACCTTTCAGCGTCAATATGAGATGCGCCTCCTAGTGGTCTAACCCTAACCCTACCCCAGACCTAACTGTACGTTCACAACGCCGCCGGCGAGAGCGGCAAAATTCACTCTCGCCGCCCTGCCAATGACAATGTGGAAAGATTTGGGGACGCTCTAATGCTCTGACGTAGATCGAATGTGTGATCTTTTTTAAAACTGTATTTAAAGGGGCCGCAAAACAAACAAGCATATCTGGTCGTTATTTTTGCAGAAAATTGATTGATGGAAATAACTTTAAAATTATAGTGACATGTTTGCTAATGAAATAAACAAATTAAAAGCATTTCTGTGGTGTGGCTTTTGTGTTCATGGTTAAGTGCTATTATAATTTGCATTCCCGCTGAAAAAGTGTTCTAGCATGAAAATCGTGCCTATAAATAGTGTTGCGCGCCCTCTTATCAAATTCAAATGATCAACCTCCTCTATTTTGCTTGGGAACTAATGTGGCCGGAACCAAAGTTTACAGGACTGAGTTCTCTGGTATTCTCTCAAACGGAGCACTTCTACATTACGAATGGTTGCTGCCGGTTGCCGCAGAACTGCGTCATTGCTTATTACCATAAAGTTGAACTGATTTCAACTTTCCTTGCCGCTCTCGACTATCCAAGCGGCGCCGCTGTCGCCGGAGCTCGCCACCGGAGCTCGCCACCTGCTCTCATTGAAAATGAATGACTTCTGGCCACTTTGACGCTCTCGTTGGCGGCAGTGTGAATGCACAGTAAACCTACCCGCGTCATCTAACTAAAGGTTGCCATGTGCGTCGGATTTGACGCATGGTCGAAAAGTGTCAGTTAGATGACTACCTAGGATGAGAATGCGTGGTTTACCCCCATATCAACTAGTTGACTAGGGGTCTTGAGTTACGTCTCAGACTCTCCTGGCAATTACACTTATCTTCAGCATGTTTTTGAAAATAATTGATTAAAAATTATCATATTTACAATGCATTTCATAATTTTTAAAAAATAATCATTTCTGTTAACACAAATATACTCCCCAAAAAAATGCATATCTGTATTATTAAAAAGAAAATATATATATATATATGATACGTTTACTCGTATTTGATTTCTTTATGGCTAAAATGTGAGTTTTCCACATCCAGACCCCAAAAGACATTTTGAAAGGGCACATGTTTGAGATATTTGCTATAAAAAGGGCCCCAGATCTTAGCAGACCAATGGAAATGAAGAGATTTTACTGTAGGGTACATGTGTGCGAGCTTTTGCAGACGAAAAGGCAAGGTGAGTAAAGAGTTCATCATTGGCTTAAAAGGCTATTAAAGTTTAAAGTATTTCTCTGAGAACGGGGAAAGTGAGCAGAGGATGAGATAGAAGACCCTGGTGGGTCCTGTCACAAATGTTCTTTGTTTTCATGCTTTCACCCACTTCTACACAAACAACGCAAAACAGTAATCCTTCACTCCATGATCTTCAAAATAAGAGCTTGGAGGGGTCTTAGAATGGCATTTGCCTTTTGTGTGCGTTGTAAAGTTAAGACATTCCCATGAATTCCAGGCCTGAATCAAAAAAAAAAAAAAAAAAAAGAAGAAGAAAGAAATCAAGACCACAGGCTACTTGTGCAAAGAGAGGAATGAATTCAAGAACTGGATGAGCTTAATATTAGAAATGGATATAGAGACATTAAGATTAAAAAAAATGGATGGATGGATGATAGATGTTATAGTCTCAATGGCACACAAACTCTTACCCACTGCCCGAGACACCTGCTCACAGTCTGAGGTCGGGTCTTATTCCTGCTGTTCTGTTTCCTGAGCAAGAGAGCTTTTAATTTAGCAGTAACTAACTCAGCCCAGAACACACACTAACTGTGGGGGAGACAAATCGAGAGCTGCCAGGACCTTAGAGAGAACAGTCTGTCTCGATTCTCCCAGCGCTAAGACCTGGGTCACTTCACCTGAATAGCCTATATCTAAAGAGCTTTTGGCATTACAGTAGCTCAAGTACAGTTCTAAGCCGTTTGTGTATGATTATGAACAAACATATCATACTTAATAAGTAAAAGACAAGCAAAAGCAATGATCTGACATTTATTAAAACAACTCTGATCCCATTTTTGGTTCTCAGCTCGGTTTCAAAACCTAGTGAGCTGCTCACCATCTACTGTCTACACAGTTAAGCAACTGGAAAAAAAAGCTTACAAAATTTTGTGTCTTAGAGCTACAGTCAGCATGTTGGTCAGCTGTTTCAATCAGCCATTCTGTAAATCATCCTGACTTATAGAAAAAAAAATCATGAACATACTATCATATCAAGCGGTCATACACACTGCACAAGAGGGGGAATTCACTTATAAGCTCTGCAATTCGCACAAACACCTTTCATTCCATCCTCTATTTATCTCCTTTATTGCCGTACTCCCTCTAAGGGCGTTTACTAGTATGCCACGTTAATTTAGTCTCGGTGGGGGCCTGCTTTCAGAGACCAGGGAGTGAGGGAACCATTGCAACCAATACAGAAGCCATCAGTTTTCATCCAGACCGGCTAGACCTCTGCATTACCGCTGCCCTCACGTTTATTGTTCTCTCATTGCACCTGTCAGCACTGCCTGACAGCACATTACCGGTACTGTGCTACAACAGAGGGGTCCATCAGGCAGCTATCAGGGCAGCCCTCACCCAGCCTCACAGCATGGGCAGATGGTAATAAGGTTCCAGAAAAGAGCGTGTGAATGGGTAAACACACACACATAACTCAAAGACGCCCACTCTGGAACCAAATCCTTACACATACCTGTATCATGTCGGTTCAACCCGACTCACGGAATTGATACGAAATTTACGAGGTGGCTAATTCGTAACAATTCATACGACCTCACTCGTACAAATTAGTACGTTTTGCTAAATCGTACATATTTTACGAATTGGCCAATTCGTATGAATTCGTGAATGACCTACCCTAAACCCTGCCCTAAACTTAACCGTCACGTGGGTTTAGACACAGTGATAAAGTTGTTACAAGAGTAGTGATCCAACGAATTAGTATGATTAGCCACTTTAATTGGTATCTGATTGGTCGGAAGATAGGGTAGGTCTGGTCTGAGAGCAACACATTGGAATAAACCTACAAATGAAATCTACAAAATTGATCGATGTGCATCATGTGTCTGTGTAAGATGGGTGTTCTTAAGCTGCACTCTGCAAGTGTGTTAGTTGGATTTTGGCAGACAGAAAATAGGGATAATTTATTGAGCATTTTAATGTTTTGTTTTTATGACGAGACCTTCATGCATATAGAAACAGAAGCCTGAAAACAAAGAAATCAGAGAATTCCATTCCACTTTTCAAAACTGGATGGGAAAGTTTAGGGCAGGTGGATGCCATTTTTACTTTTTGAGTTTGTTAATATTGCACGAAAGCATGAACTCTAAGTAAAATTGGCTTTACAATGGAGTTACAAGTGTTTAAAGTGACACTGTAAAAAAATTATTTTAATGATTTGCTATTATATCACAACTTTTTTCTTTTGTCAAATCAACCTAATTAATGTGATTCAGATAACATAATATTTTGAGTTGAGTTTCTGTTGATTTAAACAACCTCCTTCATTGTATTAACTCAAATTCTTAATTTCAGTAAACGAAAAAATTAAGGAAACCAGGTTACTTACTTTTGTATAACCTGTCACTCACTTCACAGCTACGACAATGATTCAATGGTTCAAATCAAGTCCCGCCCTTAATTTTTCCATGTTGCAGAAGCCGTGTCACTTACATCAAAATAGGTAAGGAAATACTATAGCAACTTACTGTACGTTTCATATTGACTCTATTTTTAGGAATTGCTAAATAACATGGATTAACTCATAATTTAATTAAACATTTCCTAAACATTACCACACAAAAAGGTGAAAGAAAGTTGAGGTGTATAAAAAAGAACATCTAAGGGGTACAAAATCACAATAAATCAATGGTGCTTTGTTATACTGTTGTTTGCCACAAAAAAGAAAATAAATAACATTCTAAATAATTTATTTAAAGGGATCACCAATATAAACACTATATATATATATATATATATATATATATATATATATATATATATATATATATATATATATATATATATATATATATATATATATATATATATATATGAATATATATATAATACATATATATATATAATATATATTAAATAATATACAATGAAATAGAATATATATAGTACAAATTGATGTATTTATACATATATGAATAGATAGATAGATAGATAGATAGATAGATAGATAGATAGATAGATAGATAGATAGATAGATAGATAGATAGATAGATAGATAGATAGATAGATAGATAGATAGATAGATAGATAGAATCAGATAGAAATACAGATAGATAGATAGAATAGATAGATAGATAGATAGATAGATAGATAGATAGATAGATAGATAGATAGATAGAATACATAGATACATAGATATAGATACATAGATAGATACATAGATAGATACGATAGATAGATCAGATAGAGATAGATATAGATAGATAGATACATAGATAGACAGACAGACGGACGGAAAGAACAGACAACAGACAGATAGATAGATAGATAGATGGATAGATGGATAGATGGATGGATGGATGGATGGATAGATGGATAGATAGATGGATAGATAGATGGATAGATAGATATATGGATAAGATATATGGATATAGATAAATGGATAGATGGATAGATAGATGGATGGATAGATGGATAGATGGATGGATAGATGGATAGATGGACAGATGGACAGACGGACGGACGGATAGACAGACAGATAGATAGATGTTTGTTGCTCCCTGAACGGTGTAGTTACACCACCTGACCCAGCAGGGCATAACTGGCCTATGTAAACCAGCCAAGCCCTGACCCCTTCAGTTCACACAGACATATAGCCCAGTTGCTATGGAAACAGCATAGGCAGGCAGGGGATACTCTTGAAATGTATTTCTGCATATTTTCACGACCTTTCTCTTGCCTGTTCTCTCATTGTCTCTATCCATAAATAACGATTCTTTCATTATACAAATACAGATGAACAAACCTCCTTGTCCTTACAGGACCTCCACTGCAGTATATCAAAACAGATGACCTGAAAACTGGCCAAGAAAACAATTGAATCTGCAGTACGCAATGTTAGCCATTCTGCTAACTTTTTGTTATACTTAGATGGAATAGACTGTATCCCCAATTGGCTGAAACGCAGCAGCTGCGGTTAGATTGCTTTTTTGCGGTTTATAGAGTATGTGGCTATCACAAAGACAAGTGATATTTCTCAGAGACACCTTTATCTGTGATATCTGTCAGAAAAAAAATTGCTTACAGCAGCTTTAAGATCCAATTACATGACTTACACCACACACATGAAAAGACTTTTGGCATCTCATTGTATAAGAGGTCAGAAAATGATCTGCACCATCCTGCATGATAATCTTTTTTCTTGAACCTTTAATGTCCTTCGTTGGGCCTCTTTAAAGGTGAACTTTAATACAAAGTAATTAATGCTGACAAGATATGCTAAATATATGGATCAAACATTTAATGAGGCCCTTTTAACTTCAAGTTCAAATGAAAGGGTAGTGAAGAGATCTGCTCTTAGTCCAAGGATAATCTGCAAATCTGCATGAGTCAGATGGGGATAGGCTTCTATTTACACAAGCTCATAAGCTGAACTCAAAAGATTGGTCATTATATAAACCGCAATAAGCCGCTGAACTATTTCTGATCTTAATACAAACATCTGGTACATTTACATCCTATGATGTTTGATCTGATTTCTAGAGCTAATCTGACCATACCAAGCAAGCAAATGTCACAATATACAATCGAGGTATTTAATCAATGCACTTTGAAACTAGATTAGATTTATACATTTTCAGCTGAAAGTGTGATTGGCGCAAAACCCCCATGGGGCCAGTGTTGTCAAGGCATTAAAATGTGGTTGTTGAGTTGTTTGTTTGTTTATACAATTATTTTAGTTTAAGGTTACGCTTTATTTAGCTAGTCCTCCTCTTTAGACATTCTATAAACAAGAACGTAACTTTGCAACAAGTCAACTAACTCTTATTAGAGCCTTATTAGACTGTAGAGTATGTGCACAAGCGTAGTGATGAACTTCCGCTGATTGTCAAAAGTCGGCATATCAGTTTCCGGTTTACGACTGTTCGAAATGAGTGCTACTGTTGTACGAAAAAAAGAGTTCTGAACGTACACATCTACAGTACGTTTCTAAGAACTGTAGGTGGATCTCAACGCCCGTTTCACACATACGCCGGTTGCAGTGCATTGCGGTGCAGGAGCAATGCGTGCTATAGTGCTTTTACATATTATGATGCATTTGCAGTGAATAACTGATCCGTGCTGTACCACAAACACATACTTACTATTTTTACTATTTTTTTTGCACATCACCCAATATGTCTATTTTGAGTCAACGTGCTCCTAACGCACCATGTTAACATATTAGGGCTTTCATTTGTCACCCCATTCTAGGTGCAGTACGTATAACAGTCCGTAGTCTATTTTTGCTGTGCTGCAAACACTGAATTAAAGTGACACCGCATGTTTCGTGAAAATTTAGTAATTTCACCATAAATGCGTTTAATTAAATAAAATGTAGTAATCTCACCATAAATGCGCATTTAATCAAGGAAATCAAGGAAAACTACAATTTACTTCAACAAGGCGAACATAATGAAAAACACTCGTCTCATTCATGGAGGTGGAAAAACAAGTTCTTTGTGACATGCAAGATCTATTGTTTTAAAATTGAAATGCAAAAGAAAAGCATGAAAGTTTTAATTTAAATTATTTGCGATTTTAATATAGTAAATATTTGACCACTGCTTGAGCAACTTATAGTAATGCATGGAATAATAGGCTCCTAACTTCGTTCGTTTAAATTGTGTTTAAACGTGCATACAAAGAATCACAATGCTGACACAACTTTTTTTTTATAAAAGTTGCAGCATAACTTCTGGATTTTAAATAAAAATATAAAGTATGTGTTTGTGGTATAGCCGCGGATCAGTTATTCACTGCAAACGCATCATAATATGTAAAAGCACTATAGCACGCGTTGCTCCTGCACCGCAACACGCACTGCAAACGGGGTGTGTGTGAAACGGGTGCTGGATCCACCTACAGTTCTTAGAAACTTAGATGTGTTTTTAGATGTTTATACGTTTTTCGTACAACAGCAGCACGCATGCGAGATGAACAGTCGTAAACCGGAAACTGATATGCCGAGCTTACTAACAGCGGAAGTCGTCACTATGCTTGTGCACGTAGCCTATAGGTTAGGTATAGGTGTAAGGCCATTACACACTAAAAACGTAACGATAACTATAAAGATGACGATATAAATCGTACCTCTAAAAAATCTCAATATTAAAGAGAATAGCAGAAAGAATAATTAATATTAAAGAATAGAGTTCACACCAGAGCTATAATGATAACGGCACAGAGAAAACAATATCGTTGGAGTCCCTTTCAGAATGATAAGAGAAAAACAATGACAACCAATCAGAAATCAATCCTGATGTAAGCAAGCATTTAAAGTGACAGACAAGCACGCGCTTTGAATAAACAGAATGATATTGTTTGCTATTGCTGGTGTGGCCGCTAAGATACAGTCATCTTTATAGTTATTGTTCTTGTGTGAACGGGCCTTTAGGGTTCAGGTTAGTAGAATAAGTTGACAATGTAAGTTGCTGAGTTACTCATGTTTGTTGACATGTAGTTGCAAAGTTACTAATAGTAAGTAGAATGTCTAAAGTGGACTATTGCAATAAAGTGTAGTTTCATTCGATTTACATATTGAGGGGTTATCGGCCACAGATCAGCCATTAGTTTGAAACGTAATAACACACCTTTTCTTAAGACGTTTAATAATGTTACAAATTTGAAGTATTTATACAAATTACATGTATAATGTTACATGTCCGCAGCAGGATAAATGACGTGCCAAACTTAAATACTCAAGGGCTTGTTCATATCCCTCACCGTAAGTATAGGGAATGTATGCCTGCCTTAGCAAACACCACTAATAATCAACACCAAGGTTGCCTCATGCTGAATAGTTCTGTGCCACTCTCTTACACACACACCTTATCTCGCCTGCAATCCTAATCTCATTAAGGCTACATTGTTAGCAGTTGAATTCTGGGATATCAGATTGACTCTTGGTATTTTTACTCATGCATCAGCCTATTGCTATTCTCCCTCATGGCACTGAGCGGGAACCTCTGGCCTCCCAGAGCGCCTGCCTGACCAGCACACCCTCCACAGCTGCCCGACTCCCCTGCCTCTCAAAGACTAATTCACTCCATATTTAAATAAGGTCTAGAGTTTCATCGCTGGCACCTGGATGAGGCTGCTGCTGCCTGCTGGAGACTGAGAGGCATCTAGAGGCCTGTTGTGCCTTTGGGATGAGGAGAGGAGACACACACACCTACACTCACACACAAAATAGCAAATAATTAGGCCCGGTGAGCAGCTGGACAGACAGCCTACAGGAGCCTCACCAGGTCAAAAGAAGTTCCTGTTAAGAGAGAAAGGGAGAGAAAGAGAGAGAGATGCTTGGGAAGTGTGACGAAATGAGTACCTTAAAAAAAAACACATTTCACTTTTGAAATGATTAGGAAGAGGAGACTATCTGATTGGGTCAGATAAAACCCCAGCCACGATTTGGATGGATGAGAGCCTTGATTTTTTTGGACAAAGTTGTTTCTGGCTACACTAGAGTGAACTTTAAAACGAGAGGGAAAAAAGCCCCTCTAGCGTTCCGTATGAAATATATCAAAAGAAATCAAATTAGCAGGGCCCTGATATTAAAATAATAACATTTACCCCTGGAATAAATGGTTTTAGTTCTAAAATCAATACGCACACTCAATAATGCAAGTGCATTATTACTAAGATAATAACACGGGAAAAAACCTGTGCATTCCATAGAACATTAGAAGGAACACACAGAGGACTCTGTATTATAGATTTCATAATTTCATATCAAATGTCACATACTCCCAGTAGGACGTAATACGGTTACATCTTCTAATGGGATTTTTTTTTTCCTGATATAAAAATTACATTTAAAGAAATCAGACACACATGGTAATGCAATAAAACATAATTTACACCGCTCTTGCCGAGTTCTACCCTTGTATCGCACCTTTAAGGTTCTTTTTGAGGGTCAGGAAGAAAATAACCTTTATAGCACCGCATTTTAAACTATAATTACAGCATTTTTGCACATTTCGCACTTTCCACCTCGAAGTGGAGGCCACAACAAATCTATGGTAACAAAACAAGCTCAGCTAACTAAAAAAACAACACTGTATTCACAACACCTTTGCAGTGAAATGTTCTATCGTGAATTGACTTTTCAAGGCCTCCTTCCTCTTTTATAGGTGCGATAAAAGACCAATGATTTGATTCCTCATTCTTTGTTTGTGTTGTTTCGTTTATGCCTCTTTGTTAAGACAGGAGGGAGAACTGGGGGGACATAGACCAATAAAAGCCATTCACTGACAATGACAGTGTTTGACGCCTCAAAAGCTTTCACAAAAAGTCCCTTGCTCAGGTCAGACTTGGACTAAATTTTTTTCCCCTTATTTGCCTATTTGTATGGCTATTCATTCTCCAACGTATTGCGAATGTAGAAATAGATTTCCAAGGGCAAATTTGCATGCGGTTTTAGTTACAGACGATGGCACACAATCACAGCTATTCTCTCCTGTCGCGGTGATTGACAGCTGAGTGGAACTCCGCCCCCAAACCAGAGAGAAAAGGGCTCGTCAATATGGCGTCTCTTCAGAATCTTACCGACACTAGCAAGCTTGGCTGAAACAAAGGCTCACCCTCGTAACCGTTATGACTAATCGAATTGTTTATTGGCCAATGTCACGGATCCACAGCTCGAATATTACCCTGACGCTCATAATATATACCACACATTCGTTTACACTTTGTTCTCAGATCTATTTGAAGCACTTTTTCTCTGATGGCCAAAAATAGAGAAAGGCACTACAAGGAGTTCAAAAGAGCCTGGAATTAGCCCTCTTCCTTTTACCTGCCGGCTGTGAGAGCACTCGAGAGAAAATGTTGTCTAGCATCTGGTGGGGTGAGCAGGAGATGGTCAGCCGGAGGGCTGATGGAAGACGAGGGGTGTCATTTTAGTATATCAAAGCTTGATCAGGGCTATCCATCTTTGAGGAACTCAGAACAACTGAAGGAGAAAACAGACCACATTCGTGATGTGGGAAGGTAAAAAAGAAAGTGTAAAAAAAGCCCAAGACAAGCCGCCATATGATAAGAGGAGGCATTATCCTGATGTGTCGTTTTGTTTTCTTGTTGTCACGGATATAAGCAGCTGCATAAATAAGGTATTTAGAGGGCTTCGCTCTGATGTCTCGATTGCATTTCGTTCAATAAGTGCTTCTGTAGGTGTTTTTTTTCATTTTTCGGTTGGAGGCATCTGCTCAGATCCAGCCCGTTTTATGCAGACTGTCACAGCCTCTGTAGTGGCACAACAAACGGCAGGGCTTGCTGTAAACTTTTCCCCCGCAGGATAAGCGTTGTATGGGATAGCGCCACCCTGGGGAATCTCCTTCTCTCGCTCGACTCAGCGTGGATCTGAGAGCATGTCTGCCTCGCTCTCCTTCAACTGCAAACAAAGCCTTTCTCACAGCTCATTTCACTTAGTCATTTTAATAGGAATGCGTGTTAGTGGGAAGGAGACACATTTTGTGTTTTGTTTGTTTGTGCGGGTTTGTACGTCGTTTTGGTCAGGTGGATGTGGAAGACTTAGAAGGTTCTGGACCTTGCATTTTTGTCTTTTTGGTCTGCTGAGGTGAGCGAATTGCATCTTCTGTCATATCCGCTCCTGCTTTTCCATACATAAAATATCACACATCTGAGGGACAATCCAATGACCTGTACTGCCCTCTCTCCCTCGCTTTCTGTCTCTCTCTCTCCCCAAACACACACACACACAATTACACTCTAAGAGAAGCACCAGTCTCACATCCCCCACCGCATACGTGTCTTGATTTATTTTCACCAGTCCTCCACCTTATGATGATGTATTTGCGACATCTGGCGGTATTCACAATTTCCTTAGCAATAGCGAAATGAAAAGGACGGCATAGCGGGAGGACAAGAGATGGAGACGGACTGGTGCAGAGAGAAAAAAGACAGGAAGACTGACAGAGTGAAAGGAAGACAGAGAAAAAGAGGAAAATGAAGCCAGAGTCAAGAGGTACCACAAAAAAATCGAGAGACAACGGCGACACACAAAGTTGTATGTCTTAAGCCGCGAGTCCTTCGAAATCTATTCCAAACGGCTTGGATACCCCCTAGTGGGAGGACAAAGGCAGCTATCCTTGTCAGAAATGGGGCGACGAAACAGCCATGAATCCATAGGGTCCAGAGGTCATCCTTCTTGAGCTGAGGTGACATCATAACAATGGGACACTTCTACAGCCTTAGAAATCCAAGCTGATTCATTCCGCGAGGGGCTAAAGAGGAACGCGCCTTGTAGTTCCCACACATTCACAGACAGACAGCGAAGGAGAGACCTAGACAGACAGAGAGAGGGAGAAACAGAGGAGGAGGAGGAGGAGGATAGCAGCAGGGAACGTATAGGCCTCACTCCAAGCTTTTCTTTCTTCGTTTTTTTTTGTGAACGCATTAAAGAAGATGACTTAATTCACTCTCGTTCTATGTCCGGAGAGTGCCTCGGCGAGACTCAGTCATAGAGACATGTCATGACCATCAAGTACGCGAATTACTGGACAACAGAAGCACCTAACCATGCGTACTTTGTGTCGGCAAATGAGTGTTTCGAATGATACGAATAGAGGAAAAGGGCACACTCATTAGGCATATAAACGCTAATTTCATGCAAGCGACTCATCAGCATTAATAGACAATGATTGATGATATTTATCTCCTAATTAGTGAAAAAAGAGCAGATAATTGGCCATTATCAGAAAATTAGCAGGAAGAAATAGTAGCAAAAAGCCCAAAATATCCAACAGAACGCATCTCCCTACGACTTTCGAGCTGCGTAAATGTTTACGTAACTAAACCTTAACTCTAAACAATAGATGTTCTAAACGGCGTTAAGCTTTCTCCGAGCTCGCAACAATGGTGCAATGCCACGTTACATAAGCTCAAGAGCTATAATGAGATCATACATTCATGTCGAAAGTGTTAATTAGTCTATCTGCCCGAGGTTGAGGGATTCCCGCTCGCCATTGTTTTTATAATCCTCCACACACATTATAATTCATGGTGTCGCGCTGCGCTAACACGTTTTAGCCATCTTTTTGTCTGTTTATGAAGGCTTCATCGTGGTCATGATGCATTTGAAAGCAAATGAAAATCTCTCTTTCTGTTTCTCCCCCTTTAGCTGCCTGACTCAGCTGCCAGCCATTTTGACAGCTTCATTTGTGACGGCGTTCTTTGATCGGGGCTGTCACTGATATCCAACGCCAATGAAAGGCTAAAACTAACCCGACGTTTGCTCGCTACTAAGCTGGACCGTTTTATTGCCAGTCTGCTTTAAACAAACGTGTTCGTCTCGTCTTCTGCGGTGACGTGTGCGTCTCTTGAGGATGACTGGTTTTGTAAACTAGGAAGGGAGTGTTATTTTGTCAATTGCAGTGCAAATGATATTAAATTTCACTTCTGTTACGCATTAAAGTTTAGAATATGCTTCATCATAATGCAGCAATATAAGCATCTTTTTAATCCTAAGACTTCATTTTAGACAAAAGTTCACACAATTCTACAATAAACAAGAATAATTACCTACTAAACTTGAATTTGATTTTAATGATTTTAGTATGGATTATAATTGGCATGAATGATATCTTGTCTAATTGTGGAAGTAAACTGTTATTGATGTAGGTAATACTTGCCTGTTATTCATATTAGGGTTATAATTTGTTTCTTATTGCCTCTTGTTTCCACAGAAATTGTCTCTTATTGTTAGTATATAGACAGATTCAAGTGCCAACTTATAAGTAAAGGCATAGTTCAACCACAAATGTAAATCTCTTTACTTTTGTTCAAGTCATCATATGACTTACTTTCTTCTGTGGAACTCACACACAAACACACACACACACACGCACAAAACATGAATTTTTGTCCACACAATGATGTCCAAAAATGTCATACCATGCAGGAATCCAATATAGCTACATGTCAATAACACAAAACCTAATTTCTTCTTGAGTGTCATGTGAATTAACTTCATAGATGTCATCCCACACAAACTATTGAGGTTTGATGATTTTTTTTTATTATTATTTTTTTTACATTAGAGATGTTTTAAAAAATCAGCATGTTGTTTGTTTACCCTACAATAAAGTTTAGATTAACTTTGCGGTCACTAACTTGCACTTAAAGTTAATCTTAAAAAAAAACAATCCAAATTTGAATGTGTACATTATAATTGTGGAATGCCTAAACTTATTTTTAGAATTTAAAACAAATAATTTTAGATAAAAAAAAAACAATGTATCGGTTTTCTGCTATAAATTGAACATAATTATCAGTTTGGTATCAGCCACAGTTTAAATACAAGTGTATTTGAGCCCGTTCTCATCCCAAGGCGTCATATACTGACGCTTTTGAGATTTCGTCTACATCAAACGCTCATGGCACCCTTTAGCGTCAATATGAGACGCAGATATATATGGGCCAGAAGGCGCCTCCTAGTGGTCTAACCCTAACCCTACCCCAGACCTAAACCTACCCATAACCGAAGCTTGTTGCCTGTGTGTTGAATGTATACACATTGTCAAAAGCGTCACAATATGACGCCCTAAGATGATAATGCGTTGTGTATTTCCAGTAGTAATACCATAGCGATAAAAGCAGCTGGTTAGGTATTACCTATACTAGAGTACATCAGTACTAACAGTAGTAAGATGATGATACAAAAGAGACCAGGGCAGAGGGCGAACGATAGATCCGTGTTGCAATAGCGTAAGACATTACCGGCCAGAATTGCGGGAGGCCGTTGCCTTTGCTCATGCCCTCTTACTGTTTTTTCTGATGTGGACGGTTGATGCTCGCGGCCGGGGTCGGAAACCTGAGGAGACTGGCAGAGCTGATCGGAAACAACGTGTATTCTGACCTCTCTCAAACCAGAAGAGGGCAAGCAGCCACAGGCTTCAGAGCCAGCAGGTGGTGTGGTTTCCAGGAAAGACAGGAAGTCTTCAAACGGTTCACTCCGTCAAGTAGTCCATGGCCTGACATTGAGCTCTGGATTGTGTGTGTGGTTGTGAGGAGAGGCCGGAGCTTGATCTCGGACAGGGCAACACTGAATGACGGATTGCCTGGGAAAGCACTGGGTCAGCCCAGAGCCAACACAGAGGCTACACAGATGCCCCCAATCCAGGCAGCCCAACTCTCTGATTAGATCTGCTCCCCTTCCAGCAAGAGCGCCCAAGTTCAAAAAAGACAAGAGATGAATGAGAGTATGGCAGAGAGAGAGAGATAGAGAAGGAGAGATCGAGGGAGTGACAAGGAGCATCATTCATCTCTAAATGGCCTTTCATAACATTGTCACTGGGTATCACACAAATTGCAACAAACAGTTACACTGCTATAGATGGTTGCCAGTAGATGAAACATAGAGTAAAGAATAAAGAGGAATAACTACATTTGAGAAATCTGCTCTGAGCCAATCTGGACATTGATTTAAAGATGTCAAGATTAGTCAACCTGGCTTAACTCAACAAATAAGATAACATAATATTGAAACAGACAAGATAGATATTGCCAGAGGAGGAAACAAATCCCAGACAATTTGGGCACTGATTCAAAGACGTCATGAAAGAGGAAGTTCAAATCTAGTTGAACTGTTTCCACACTTGGTTTGATTGCTTGGTCTGAGCCAAAGTTCAATTGTCCTTTGAGCTTCGCATCAAAACTTAACACATACAAAATCTCACTTTTATCAGCATATTTGAACTATAATTATTGTAACCAAGAACAAGTAAGAAAGGATTGCTATCATACCAACTGCTAACAAATTGGGAGTTTGCATAAACCTAAAGAAAGAAAGAAAGAAAGAAAGAAAGAAAGAAAGAAAGAAAGAAAGAAAGAAAGAAAGAAAGAAAGAAAGAAAGAAAGAAAGAAAGAAAGAAAGAAAGAAAGAAAGAAAGAAAGAAAGAAAAAAAGAAAGAAAGAAAGAAAGAAAGAAAGAAAGAAAGAAAGAAAGAAAGAAAGAAAGAAAGAAAGAAAGAAAGAAAGAAAGAAAGAAAGAAAGAAAGAAAGAAAAGAAAGAAAGAGAGAAAGAAAGAAAGAGAGAAAAGAAAGCAAGAAAGCAAGAAAGCAAGAAAGAAAGCAAAGAAAAGCAAGAAAGCAAGAAAGCAAGAAAGAAAGAAAAGAAAGAAAGAAAGAAAGAAAGAAAGAAAGAAAGAAAGAAAAAGAAAGAAAGAAAAAGAAAGAAAGAAAGAAAGAAAGAAAGAAAAAGAAAGAAAGAAAGAAAGAAAGAGAAAGAAAGAAAAAGAAAGAAAGAAAGAAAAAGAAAGAAAGAAAGAAAGAAAGAAAGAAAGAAAGAAAGAAAGAAAGAAAGAAAGAAAGAAAGAAAGAAAGAAAGAAAGAAAGAAAGAAAGAAAGAAAGAAAAAAAGAAAGAAAGAAAGAAAGAGAAAGAAAGAAAGAAAGAAAGAAAGAAAGAAAGAAAGAAAGAAAGAAAGAAAGAAAGAAAGAAAGAAAGAAAGAAAGAAAGAAAGAAAGAAAGAAAGAAAGAAAGAAAGAAAGAAAGAAAGAAAGAAAGAAAGAAAGAAAGAAAGAAAGAAAGAAAGAAAGAAAGAAAGAAAGAAAGAAAGAAAGAAAGAAAGAAAGAAAGAAAGAAAGAAAGAAAGAAAAAGAAAGAAAGAAAGACAGTTATTCCAGAGAACTGTTGCTTCTGAATAGGAATTCAGCGTGCATTTCTTTCTGGCCGATCTTATTCTATGGTGCTCTGCCAAAAACAGACTTGAGCTAGACACAGCAGCCTGTCACATCAAGACAAATCCTCAGCAGAACACTGAGCACAATACTCTATTCCTGTTTCATAACCTTAGCCATCATACTATCACACTAAAAGTATACTCTTAAAATAACGTATACCGCACACACACATCTACAACCGGTGCGCGTGAAGGGCGGGTTTAGAATATGTGGGTGGCTCTAAGCAAAGTCAGGATGTGACACAACTTATTTTATTTTCAAATATAAAATAAAGACAATGTAACAGTCACAAATAATAATAAAATGAGCCGTAACACAAATTAATACAACTGAACAAAGTGTGAGAAATCAAATATAATCAAAGTATAATACCACTGCAGAGTTTTCCTCCTTATAAATTAAATATTGAATAAAGTTACCCTAGTTATTCAATCAAGATCAGTGACTTTACGAGGACAACTTCGGTGTGTATTATTGCGTTCAAGCGCAAGAGAACTCAATTGAATTCAGTATTTGTGCACTATATCAGAATTCGAGTACATCTTCCTGCGCTTGAATAGTTGCAAAATCACATAAATTGTGAACACAGATATTGATTATCAATTTAAATTGTATAACAAGTATCAGATTTCTGACTTTAACTATGCGATTGCAGAATTGGAATTCGATTCACAACCCTATCCACAAGTTTCCTACGCCCATGAGGCCTTGCGTCAAAAGTGGGCGCGTCTTGCGGTTCGTAATCAAACAAAGCGCAGATCGACATATTAACGCTCGTCATTTCAACAGTTGACAGTCATTCAAGTTATCAGCGATCGCAAACTATGCTAAAATATAGGGAACACAACCTCAGAGAAACTAAAAAGGGTGAAATAACAGTATCTTTACCTCCGCAGTAGTTGATTGGAGAATATTATAATAACATTATTAATAATCAATACTCATTAGAGGCATGGTGACAGACAGTTGTGTGAGCTGAGCAAACAATTAGAAAATAATAATAATAATAATAATAATAATAATAATAATGAGAAAACCAACAAACACAATAGGTGCCTCAGCACCTTTGGTGCTTGGCCCCTAAAAAATACACACTTAGTCATTGTGCTTTGGAGTTTATTCAAAATTATAAATGAATGTGCCACTTGAATACATTAACTGGCACATTTGGTATTCTGTCAACTCAGGCTTTGATCCTGATTTTAGGTGTAACATAAGTGAGACATCCAATCACATGCTGATAGAGTTTATGGAATACACTAATGAACACAGTAAGCTAAACTAATGTACACAGGAAGATTCGTCATCTTTTGGGAGGTGATGGAAACTTCAGTCGATTCGCTTGCAGATCACTCTGATTTTGTTTTCTGCTTATGTTCAGAACAATCACATTTAAGCCACTGAATAGCCTCTATGCACGAACCCTGATGACGTGTGTCCGAAAGAATCTCAGTCGGCGTCTTTACTTCCGAAAGCCGCGTTCTGCAGGCCAAGTCTATAGCGGCAAAATTTGAATAAAATCCATTTTCTCTAAGAAACGGAGGCAGCGATTTTAGAAGACGCTGATTCGCTAGTCGAATTTCGTAAGATATGAGAGAGATACTAACCCTCAAAGGTTGATGTAGCTTCGAAATATATAATTTAAATAACTTCTTCTTTTCACTCTTTGTGTGACAGCTAACTGCCTCACAGTGTTGTTAACATCATTCACGTTAACCGCAGGACGTTTTTATAAACAGCAAGTGTAATTTGACACGATCTCCACCTAACGCAAAACCGGCTTCTGACCATAGACTGAGGCGCAGCACCGGAAGTAACTGGGCGGTGCTGGAGACAAACTCGGACGCGATTGATGCATGTACAGTAGGCTATTAGTTTAGTCCAGTTATACATACAACCGCGAACAGCACATGTTGTCCCTGAGCTCCGTAACGACATCTCTCATAAAGATTTGCGTCTTAAATAGTAAAACAATTCTCCGAAGAACAGCTAGCCTCTTCGCTAACTAACACACAAAATGAGGAATTGGAATGCTGCTTCCGCCGCCGATACGGAAGTTTCACCCACTTTATTTTTACAGAGCGCCCCCGGAAACTTGTGGATAGCTTTCGGCAAAGGCACTGGCACTCATCAAATGTTTCATATTGATTTTTTTAGTGCCAAAATAAATAAATAATTGCTATATAATAAGCTAATAATAAGCTTTGGCATTCTTTTAGGATTAGGTTTCTTCTCTTGTGCTTGTTTCTTTCTTATCTCGACGGCCTGGTAAATTATGTCAAAAGGAGTCATGAATTGAGGGGCCCCAAGTCTGTGGGGCCCTTTGCATTTGATTGGTTTGCGTGGTGGTTAACAGCGCTACTGCAAATGCTCAATAGTTTAGACTTGGTAAGATTTTTACAAAATATTTTTGTCTCTACTGCTCACCAAAGCTGTATTCATTTGATCAAAAACAAAATGCTAAAATAATCTTGAAATCTCTGAAGACCCCAAACAGAACATGAGGTGTTAAACCAATGCTATATATATACATATTTTCTTGTAAAATCAGTGCAGAAACTGCAAACGTCTTCAGAAATGGGCTTGGCTGCCGGGTTACCTGTGCACACACTTATTAATTAGTGTGTGGTGCTCGAACCAGAGAGGTTGCAGAAGGGCAGATGTGGTGACAGACCTTCTCCTCATCAACCATGTCTGAGCAACCTTCATCCTTCCTTCTGTCCTTCTTACCCACCTCTGAGGGGCAGAGTTTGCAACGGTGACCACTGAATGCCAATGAAAGACCCAAGTGCCCTCGGCTTTCAGGATGCTTGCTGACCATCTGCCCAGGGGCCAGAGTGGCACCATGGCCCTTATATCAGTCAGGGCTAAGGGCTCCGAGGATATGTAGCACCTCTGCGGAGCACTGAGATCACCATCTAATTGACAGGATGACAGTCCACATTTCCTCTAAAAGTACTCTCGAGACAGTGGCATTCAGGCCATGTAAAGTCAGCGGAGAGGGAAGGTCGCTGTCTGACTCAGGGCTCCCATGACAGAACCGTAGACATCGTATAGAGGTACGATTCACTAGGCCAAGACACTACACTCATCAGGAGAATGAAAGAAGTTACCAATGTCAGGTGTAAAACTGCAACACATACATAACACCAGAACAATCAAAACGAACTTAATTTACAACGTTTAGCCAATAGTAACTTAAAGGGATAGTTCACCCAAAAAGGAAAATTCTGTCTGAAAATTAACTCACCCTCAAATCCATATTTGCAAACCTGTATGAGATTCAGGTTTGAAACAAAATATATTTGAAAGAATACTGAATTTAGTTCTGACTAAAAACACTTGAGAAAGAAAGTCATACAGGTTTGAAACAATGTGAAGGTATGTAAATGATGACAGAATTTTCATTTTTGGGTGAACTATCACTTTAAATGTCTTTTTTAAACAATGTGAAGTGAGTACTATTTATTTTCGCAAATCTCCTATATCTGTTATCATATAATAGCGCGAGTTCTGAATGCTCCTAAAACACAATCAATTAATTATATAAATTCTGTATACTGAGAATAATCCATAGGGATGGAAGATCATTTTAGTTTAATATACCCTTCCAACAGACGACACATTTCAAACTTTTCAAAGCAATTAACAATGAAGGTTTCCTTGTGGTGAGATTGTTAAAAAAAATGACACAGCTAGCATTTCAATGTGACAAAAATAAGACTGACTGTGGCATACAAGCTTGACTAAACGCTGACTTTTACAATACTTTTTTAGTATTTTGCATTGCATTTTTACAAAATAAGACTGGGTAACAGCAAATTGAAGTAAATTAAGCTTGAAATACTCATCTTCTTAGACATCTATAACAAGCGAGGTATATTAAATGCAGGCGTTACATATCAGCATTCAGTGCACTCCAAATGAATTACCGTTATAGGCCACTAATATTATCACTCTTATTTGTAAGGAGCTATGATTGCCTCTACTGAACCACACTCTCCTTTGCCAACCGCTCCTGCAAAAGCTCTCCATCTCCATTTCCTTGTCAGGGCGTTTCACCGCTGCCCAGATTAATGCTGACAGGCAGGAATCCTTCTAATTATCTGTCCCTGGCCTGGATGCAAATGGCTGGGTTCTGGTGGCAGTGTGATGAGACTGCCAGTGCAGTGACACCGGGCCCCCAGCGTCGAAGCCCTGTCACTGGCCCTCTTCCATCCAGGGACCACACAGTTTATTTATTTTATTATTATTTCCCACCTCTCAGGCTGGCAGGGTGGCTTTGTCAATCACAATGTAGAGATGGCAGTGGGTGTCTGATTAAAGCTCGGCGCTGGGTGTGATTGAGCTGGTTGTGACGGCTGTAGATTAGGATCATAGATTATGAGAGATAATGCTTTCTTCACTAAGAAACAGAGGACTGGAAGTGAGAGAACGGATTAAATTGAGTTAAAGAGCGCCGCATAAACAAGGATGCTGTGAAAGGAAAACTGACGGGCAAAAAAAGTCCTGTAAAGCTGCAATAACATAATAAATAGCATCTGTTTCAGCCATTTCAAGCACGATTTGGAAAGTTTAGTCACTAACTAATAGGCTATGTGCACAAGCGTAGTTTCGAACTTCCGCTTTTGTCAGAAGTCGGCATATCAGTTTCCGGTTTACGACTGTTCATCCGCATCCGCTGTAAACAAACAATATAAGTGCTGCTGTTGTACGAAATAAGAGTAGTTAAACACATCTAAGTTTCTAAGAACTGTAGGTGGATCTATCAACTAACGTCCGTTTCACACATACCCCGTTTGCAGTGTGTGTTGCGGTGCAGGAGCGACGAGGTGCTGAAGTGCTTTCACATATGATGCGTTTGCAGTAAATCTCTGATCGCGGCTGTGCCACAAATGCATACTTTACTATTTTTTTGCGCGTCGCCCTAAAATATCTATTTTGTGCAGCCACTGCACACGAAGGTTGGTGTTTTTCGGGAAGCTCAAATGGCTGTTAGCGACTTGAAGCAGAGTGGCACACAGCAGTGCTCCACGCACCATGTTAACAGGTTAGGGCTTTCACTTTTCACACCGCTCCAGAGATGCGGCACATATGCTATAATATAACAGCAGTGCAGCGATCGTTACTGCACCAAATCTATTTCTGCTGTGCTGCATTAAAGTGACATGTTTCGTGGTCAAAATGCACAAAGATTGACCTGAAAATGTAGTAATTTCACCATAAATGCGTTTCATTAAATAAAATGTAGTAATCTCACCATAAATGCATTTAATATACCGGTACTACTATTTTTCACAGTCATCGGAAGACTGTGAAGACCAGGGTAAATTAAGAAAACATAATGAACAACGCTGGTATCATTACGTGAAAGGAGGTGGAAAAACGAGTTTTGTGACATGCAGGATCTATTGTAGGCTATTTAAATGCAAAAGAAAAGGCATGTGAGTTGGCTGTTTTTGTCAATTTGAAGTTTTAATATAAAATATTTGCCATTTTAATAAAGTAAATTTGATCACTTGCTTGAGCAAATTAATATGAGTAAAGCATGGAATAATAGCCCTTACATATGTGCGTGCCGTCCATTAAAAGAGTATAGAAAGAGAATTGTAAGCTGACAACTTTTTTTGAAACAAAAGATTGCAGCAAAAATTCTGGATTTTAAATAAAAATAGTAAGTATGCGTTTGTGGCACAGCCGCGATTAGAGATTCGCTGCAAACGCATCATACGTAAAAGCACTCTAAGCACCCGTTGCTCCTGCACCGCAACACACACTGCAAACGGGGTATGTGTGAAACGGACGTTAGTTGATAGATCCACCTACAGTTCTTAGAAACTTAGATGTGTTTAACTACTCTTATTTTCGTACAACAGCAGCACTTATATTGTTTGTTTACAGCGGATGCGGATGAACAGTCGTAAACCGGAAACTGATATGCCGACTTCTGACAAAAGCGGAAGTTCGAAAACTACGCTTGTGCACATAGCCTATTACCTGTTTGATCGCAAGTTCAAACAGAAACAAACAATTGGTAGTTTTGATGGTAGCTAACTCAGCTATATGCTATGATAAGTTAATTTCCTCCAAACCAAACCCAATAGAAACTAAATAAAATAAACCAAAACAAAACAAACAATAGGTGAGTTTAGATGGTAGCTATCAATATAAAAAAGTCAAATGTAGTGTAGTAGCTAATTAGTTACCTTAGCATGTTCATTTCCTCTAAACTAAACCAAACCAGATACCAATAAAACTAAACAAAATGTTTGGTGGTGCTAGATGATAGCTAATTAGCATGTTCAGCAAACCAACAACAACACAATAACCAAACAACAAAACAACAAGACACAGAGCTCGACAATAAGGACTGTCCGATTGCCCAGTGTGAATAAAGACGGGACAGTGATGCAGTTGTAATTTGCCAAACCAAGCCATGCAGCCGGCATCACGAAAGTTTATGCACATGTTCTAAGTCTTCTTAATTGAAACATTGAAAGGATTTTTAATCATTCAGTTTCAAGCGCAAGAAGATGCAAAAACTCAATTAAGTTATCGCTCAATTTTTTCTAAGCACGCACACAAGAGCCGGTCTAGACGGATTTTTTCCACTCAGATTTTTACGGATGAGATTTTGCCCGTCTCGCAGTCAACTGCCCTTATAACGACGAGACATCCTGAAATCACTGTTCTGGACTGGGAACATTACCATCATCCTGTTGACTTCCCAGAGACCACTTGACAAAACTGAAAGGAATCCATCATAGGGTGTTGGAAGAGGACAGTAAGAGTGTGAGTTCTGAATGCCCTTAAAAACACAATCAATTAATTATATAAATCTGTACGAAAAATATATATGAGAAAAAATATATATGAGATAATCCATGGGATGGAAGATCATTTTAGTTTCAATATACCCTTCTAACAGGACGACACATTTCAAACTTTTCCAAGCAACAATGAAGCCCCTTGTGGTAAGATTGTTAAAAAAAAAATGACACAGCTAAGCATTTCGAACGTGCCTGTGCACTGACAAAAATAAGACTGGTCTGCTGAGCATACAAGCTTGACTAGACGCTACTTTTACAATACTTTTTTTTTGTCTTTTGCATTTGCATTTTTACAATTTCAGGCTCTCCGACTGCCCGGCGGTAAAGCGAAGACGGACAGTGATGAGAGTTGTAACTTGCCGAACCAGCAGCCATGCAGCGCCATCAACGATAGTTTATGCACATGTTTTTAAATACTTCTTTAATTTTAAACATTGATGGATTGATGGGAGAAATCAGAGGGATTTTTAATCATTTCAGCTTCAAGCGCAAGAAGATGAAAAAACTCAGATTAAGTTCTTGCTCAATTTTTTTTTCTCGAGCCCGCACACGGGAAGAGCCGAGTCTCTGGGCGGATTTTTCCACTCAATTTTACCGATGAGTTTTGCCGTACTCGCAGTCGACTGCCCTTATGGCGGAACGCAGACCCTGAAAATCACTGTTCTGGATTGGGAACATCCCATTATCCCATCACTTCCTAAAGGAATCCCATCATCAGGTGTTGGGAGAGGACAGTGCCAGACCCTGAGCTGGATTTAACACTTTCGACAGCGGAGAGTCCGTGTGAGCCCCCCGCAGAGGTTGAGGGATCGACCACACTTCCGCGATTCGTGGAAACCGTCTTCTGGCAGCAAGAGAAAAATAGCGGAAAGACAACCTGCTTGATCCTGACGAACTATGTAAACGGTCCGTGTTACATTTAACCCCGCGTTAGGTTGTGCCCCGCTGCTCCCCTACATAGCATAATTAAATTGTACACATACAGATATGGGCATCTGAGAATGAATTGACGAACAGTGAACTTGATTCTGATTGTGAACGTAACGCGTTCAATCTGAACTTTAGTATTAAACCACTCTAACTGATCATTTTGTGAGAGTTGCGAGACAGGGAGGAAGGAAATAATTAATAGATGGGAAGAGGATTTTAGAGAAAAGAAATGAGGAATGAGCTAGGTTGGTGGTGAAATGGTGGCCTAGCTGCTTGACAGTTGACTCTGTTGGATGTGACTTTCACAGTCTGCTGGCAGTTTGTGTGGAAGCCATCACATCTGTGACTCGGAGTTTGATTAATGAGCCTTTCAGCTCTTCTCTGCCATGTGAGGTGGGGCCACGGCCTTCTCCCAGGCTTCAGTGATTCACCCACCAAACACACACACACACACACACACACATACATGAACACACACATGCAAAGAACAAACCCAGGAGCTCTACGCCTGCCTCATGCTAAACAAAACCTCATTGTGTCTGCTAATTTCCAGCACTAGCCACCAAAACAAAGGCAAGATGATGGAGAGACATGGCTTTCCCACAGTCAGTCAGTCAGTCTGTCCATAGTCATAACATGGTGGAGGGAATTTGTTTGTAAAACTTAAAGGCCCCTAGCAAAAAAACAAACTAAACAGTAAAATGATGGGTTGACAAGGAAATATTTGCTTTTTCCAGTAACACAGTGAAAATGTCCCTTTCCTCAGCCATGACAGATTCCCTTACCCAAAAAAGCAACAACAACAAACTCATAACACAACGGTGGCGATATCAATTACTTCCCCGCACATTGCAATGCTGCCTCTAGCCAAGTCTCTGCACATACTGTGGAAAAAGTCCTTGCATTCTGACACATTTGTTTGTATTTTATACCCTGGGAAGAAAGCTGAACCATATGGCTATCATTGGGAACAGATGGCATTTGCCCAATGTGAACGGCGGTGCCTATCACTGCAATTTAAAGCACTCCCTGCATCAACTGCCATCTTTCTCAACAGATACTTCACTATTGTTCCGGATGATAAGAGGAATGACAGTGCAAGGCTGTATTAGTTGAGCAAGCCAATGTGCTACATAGTCAAAATTCATGTCTTTCAGTGCAACAAGCAATTGCACAGAAAAGAAAGGAGAAGACATATTTTAGCATTATTTGTGACTGCGATTACAAATGTTTTAGCATTTACCAAGAGCATTTACATTTGTTTAGAAGGTGCTTGTTAACCACGTTCCATGCTATTTTGCAATACTGAAAGCGGTGTAAAACTAAGGCACAATATATTACAGAAAAAGCCATTGGAGGAAAATGTTTAACCATAGAGTTCAATTTTGAAAGATGACTCAGGTGACACAGGTGAAAGAAAGGAAGTTTGTTTGTTTGGGTCAGTAACATAAAAAAATGTAAATATATAAATATAAATATATATTCAGCAAGCGAATGCATTCAATTGATCACATTTATATTATTATTATTACACACACACACATATATATATATATTCATATACACTGCAAGGTCAAAAGTTTAAGGTCGTGAGATTTTTTATGTTTTTAAAAAGAAGTCTCTTCTGCTCACCAAGGCTGCAATTTTTTCACAAAAAATACACAAAAAACACAGTAATATTGTGAAACATTATGACAATTTAAAATGACTTTTTTATGTTAATATATATTAAAATGTAATTCCTCTGAAAAAAGCTGAATTTTCAGCATCATTACTCCAGTCTTCAGTGTCACATGATCCTTCACAAATCACTCTAATATGATGATTTTATGCTCCAAAAACATGTATGATTATTATCCATGTTGAAAACAGTTTTTTACATTTTTATTTCAGGATTCTTTGATGAATAGAAAGTTCAAAAGAACAGCTTTTATCTGAAATGGAAAGCTTTTGTTACATTAAACACTACCCTTTAAAAAGTTTGGGGTCAGTAAGAATATGTATTTTATTTTTGGGGAAATAAATAAGAAATCAGATACTTCTATTCATCAAGGATGAGTTACATTGATCAAAAGTTACAGTAAAGACATTTATAATGTTAGAAAAAGATTCTAATTAAATAAATGCTGTTCTTTGAACTTTCTGTTCATCAAAGAATCCTGAAATAAAAATGTAAAAAACTGTTTTCAACATGGATAATAATCATACATGTTTTTGGAGTATAAAATCATCATATTAGAGTGATTTGTGAAGGATCATGTGACACTGAAGACTGGAGTAATGATGCTGAAAATTCAGCTTTTTTCAGATGAATAAATTACATTTTAATATATATTAACATAAAAAAGTCATTTGTCATAATATTTCACAATATTACTGTGTTTTTTTGTGGATTTTTTATCAAAACATTGCAGCCTTGGTGAGCAGAAGAGACTTCTTTTAAAAACATAACAAATCTCACTGACCTTAAACTTTTTGACCGGTAGTGTGTGTGTGTGTATATATATATTTGTATATTTGTATGGAACAGTTTATTGAACCTTTAGAACCTAAAAAAAAAATGTTTTTATGTCTCATACACTATGATATAGGAGGTTATGGAGCTCACAACGAACCAAGGAGGAAAAAGCACCTCAAATGCAAATGCAGCCTTGGTGAGCATGAGATTTCTTTCAAAACCATAAAAAAAGAGTGTGTGTACAGATAGTAAATCGCAAAACAAATGCTAGTATTGCTAGATTACAGAATGCAATATGGAGGGAAGCCAGATTTGTATCAAATAGGAGTATCATGCGCAACACAGCATAAGTATTATACAACTTAAACCAGAGAAGGCAAATCTGAATGTGAATGTTAACACAGATCATTGAACCTATGGTGTTATTGTAAAGCCTTCCTGTCACCAAGCACTGTAACTCCAAAAAGTTTGTGTGGGTCATGTCTAGAAGTTTGCTGTAGCTGTCTCTCTGGGTGTCAGGTGCTAGTCTGAGGAAGAACGGGAACATTAATCAGTCACTTTCTGCTGAAAAGCTCCATTTGAGAATGATTTATGACACTGCTAGCACGGACAGCCAAATGACAGGTGACAATAAAGGACACCCACACCTGTGTAAATCTTCTCCCTCTCTCACACACTCTGAGAGGGGAACGGAGTTGAGACCGCATTATGGCACATGTCTCATTCATATGCAGCCAGATGAATGTACTCCTCATTGAGCCACAGAAATATGTGCTTAAATATGTTTAAATAGATAGTTCACACAAACTTTCTAGGTTATTTGTCATTATATATATATATATATATATATATATATATATATATATATGTATATATATATATATATATATATATATATATATATATATATATATATATATATATATATATATATGAAGAGTTCAGATGCGAAAAGCCTCTAAGTGCCATTTGAAATTTTCTTCTAAATGATCATTTTTATCAAGCTTGTATATTTAAGTTCAGTAATTTCACTTAAATGGCAATAGAAGATTACCTATCTAATTGTCATTTAAGTGAAATTACTGAACTTAAATATACAAGCTTGATAAAAATGGTCATTTTAGAAGAAAATTTCAAATGGCATTTAGAGGCTTACATCTAAACTCTATCATATATATATATATATATATATATATATATATATATATATATATATATATATATATACTACTAAAAATATATATATATATATATATATATATATATATATATATATATATATATATATATATATATATATATATATATATATATATATGTATTTATATATTTTTTTAGTAAGGACACACAAATGTTTTGGTTTTGGTTTTCATTATACCAAGGCAGATCACAGTGACCAATTGGCTGTTAAGCTCCAATAAAGGGACTTTTAAAATACTGGAATTACATAAAAATAACCCATATTCACAACATGTGATGATAGCCAAATTGTATGATAGATTTATGATAGAAAGCATTCTCACCCCAAGGCGTCACCTTTGACCATGCTTCAATATTTGACGCTTTAGGCGCCCTTTGACGTCAGTTATATGATGCGATCCTATGGCGTCTATGATCCTATAGCTGATGCTAAAGGAAAGCGTCAAGAGCGTGGTTGAGGTTTAGGTCTGGGGTAGGGGTAGGGTTACACATGAATCCTGAGGGCGTCATCTAACTGACGCTAAAGGGCGCCTGAAGCGTCAGATATTGAAGCATGGTCAAATGCTTCCCAAGGCTACAGTTAGGCCCGGACTCCACACACTCCGGACTTGTGAACTTCCTCAGAGTCCACACTTCGGTTATGTCATGAAGTGCAGACCTCTATAGTGCCCTTCAGCGCGAGTCTTCGAGGGCGCATATGAGAGGTATTTTTTGGACAGACTTGATCGTCACGCCGGAAACTGGAAGACGATTCTGGTATGTTACATAGACAGTATAAGGGAGTACAAAAACAGAATTTTATTTTATTTTCTCAAATCTTATGTCCATGTTAACTATGCAGCCTGCTTATAAAGTTCATAATTGTATATGCCACCTGGGCATTACAATAGATGTCATGGTTATTTAAATGATAAAAAAAGTTGTACATAAAAATACATAATGTTCAATTTTAGCACAAAACGAAAATGAGTTTAAGAAAATGTATAGGTTTCAATATTCATAATACGTTTATGACTCAGTAAAGCCAATACATTCGGTTCTATTTATGTAAAGAATCATATTATGCGATCGTATAACATGCTTTTATTATGTCTGACATATCAAGCACTGGTCTCTAAAGGTCGAATAGACTGTAAGTAACAACTGCTAAAATCTACGTCCTATGTCATAAAAACCATAATGATACTTACACCTTTAATATTCTATCTTTACAATCCGTGAGCGAAATCTCCTCCCATCTGTTGTCTGATTGGCCTTTCGCAAGGATTTCTGGGAAGTTAAAGTGCGTGGAGCCTGCATCTATGCGGGCTTCTGCGAAGACCGCTTCAAGGGTACAAAGGGGGCGCTGCTGAGCACACTTCAGAGCGTTAAAATGTCAAATGGGACAGCCTGACGAACTCTGGTACGACTCTGCGAGCACGCGCAATTTAAGTCCACGAGACCGCAAGTCCGCGTGAAGTGCGCGATTTGGGACAGGGCCTTAGGTGACACCTTGGGGTGAGAAGTGGCCTGTTATTTAAAGAAAAACAAACTGAAATTTAAGTCATCAATCATGTTTGTTTCAAGAGCCACTGTTTGGGTGAAGATTTCAGTTTTCTATTTGGATATATTTAAATAATAATAATAATAATTTTAAAACATTGTAATCCTGTGATGGTAAAGATGAATTTTCAGCATCATTACTTCAGTCTTCAGTTATCCTTCAGAAATCATTCTATTATGCCGAATGTGCTGCTCAAGAAACATTTCTTATTATCTTAAAAACAGTTGTTTAACTATTGTGGAAACTGTGATACATTTTTGGCAAGATATTTTGATGAACTGAATGTTAAATAGGATGGTATTCATTTTTAAAATATTCCTCTTATAACCTGACATCATTGAAAATTACTGAAAAAAACAGAAGTTAAAGAGATTAATATGTTAACAATGAAAACAGCTCAGAGCTCTCAGCGTATTCTGATAGACAGCAAGATCACATAGTTTCTGCACATAGAAGACCTACATACATTCTCAGTCTCCAGAGAGGGTCTCTAGTGTCTAACATTTACTCCATGACCTATTACTGTCTTTTTCCATGCATTAGACCTTGTGTTACAACTATTTTCTCTGCCTCATTCTAGTTTCTATTATTATTATTATTATTTTATCTCTCTTGCCCTGAACAGGTTTCCAATTAAATTTACTCATTCATGGTCATTCATGGATAATCCACAAGTGCCTGGCACTACAACGGTGAATGACAGTACAGCTTTTTTTTTCTTTTTTTTTCTTTTTTTTTTTAAAAAAAGGGTGCACACACACACACACACACAGCTATATGAATGAGGAAAATAAAGTGACATGAATTAAAAATTGACAATTACATTTTTTGGTCCCACTTTATATTAAAGGGATAGTTCACTTTGAAATTAATTTTTGATATGTTCTAGCTTACCTCGAGGGCATCCAAGATGTAGATGTCTTTGTTGCCGCAGTATTTTCAATTTTGATATTTCAGGTCAAACCGTTCATGTCTATCAGTCATATAATGCAGGTCTATGGGGGCTCCACCTCAAAGAGCATGCACAGAGAAGTTCAAAATTAAATATGATTTAATGACTCGTGAAATGTAAGTACACATTGAAGACATGCAAACAGTGAACTATCTGTGTGAGAAAACGAACAGTATTTATATCATTTTTACCTCGAGTGACCACAGCCAAAAAGCACCCGCGCCATCAGATCACTGTGGTTACAAGAGGTAGAATCTATATAAAACTGTTTGTTTCTCACACAAACTGTGCTTTGTGTCTTAGGCTATCAATGTGTACTTACATTTACGAGTCATTAAATCATGTTTAATTTGGAATTGTCTGTGCATGGCTCTTCTGAGGTGGACCCCATATACTTGCATTATATGACTGATAGACAGCAACGGTTTGACCTAAAAATATATAAAATTGAAAATACTTGGAAACAACACACCTACATCTTGGATGCCCTTGAGGTAAGCTAAAACATACCAAAAATTAATTTCAAAGTGAACTATCCCTTTAAGTGGCTTTAGAGTGCTATGTACTGTCATCTAAAAATAAGTACAATGTACTTATTGTGTTCATGTTGTATGGTAAAACACTTTTGCTGCTATTGATGTGATGCGGGTAAGGTTAGGGCAGGTGTGTATGGTATGTATATATATATATGTATATATATATATATATATATATATATATATGCAATGTAAAAACAAGTACACAATAAGTCCATTGTATTAATTTCAATAAAGTAATAGTACTTAAAGCCACTTAATTAAAAGTGGGACCTTTTTTCAGGAATATTGCAGTATTATAAATTATTTATCCGTGCACATCATCACTGATATAATAATTTTCCCTCATATTACCTTTCCCTCTGTTCTTGCAACAACATCTCTTCTTCTTCACTGATGACGAGTTTCCTACTTTTTTTTCTCATTTGAAGAAGCCGTTTCACTTGGATATATGTCACAATTAGGGAAGAAAAGACTATCACTACTTCCCAAATTTAAAGACTTCTATTGTTTTTATATGAAGCAATTTCTCGACACCTTACCAGTGTCAAGTGGGCTTAGAAACAGGAGATTCAGGTGACCACAACCGAAACGCAATGACTGATGATGAAGTTTTATAGACCCTGATTTGATCACAAACAAAACTATAAATGAATCTCTAACCCTCTTAAGGACCTTCTGTCCTTCACCTTACTTTCTTTCATCCCTTTTCTGAACTTCATGCTCGGCAATGAGGGCAGGTGCTCCATAATTGGGATACTGAACATAGAAAGATGCTCTCAGAGGTTCCACCCCACTGTGAAGGAAACACTAACATCGTGGACACTCTCCAAGTAAGACTGGGCAGGTGATTTGCCAGATACACAGAAATAGGTTCTTGTTCCATTGACCTGCTGCAACACCATGTGGAAACTACTGCGTAGGGCATTGACACTGTTTCCCAGATTTTGACACAATTCCCTATCAAAAAAAATCTTAATTTGATCCAAATCAAGTGCCACTTTTCTTAATTCATTTAAAAGATGTGATAGACATTAAGTTGTAATTATACACTATTTAAGAATTGGTTAAACTGTCGCTCACGTTCTCGAAGATTAAGCGCCCATTAGCTTACGGCGAAGCGGGCATGTCATGAGCTCCGGTCCAGATGTAAATATGTGTCGAACTGCAGTATCAGTTTCAGGCAGAATCAGACCGAGAAACCGTGATGAAGAGAAGTCAAACAGAACCTTACCACACACGGCTCTTACTAAACGTTTCTGAAAGATAATTTGCTACATTTAACTTTATACACGTTTGTTTTACACAATAGCATCTGACTGGCAATCGATAGCAACTGACTGGCTACTAATATTATACTTAAAACAGCGTTGGCATGTTTCATTCTTGATAAAAATCGAAAATAAGGTCATAAAGCATATATACATGAAAAATATGTTTAAAACATTAGTACTTAGCCTATAGAAAATTCAGGTCCATGTTTGTAATCGCGTTTGTCGTAGACACAAAATAGCATAGTCTAGCTAGTAGTGGCTGAGTATAAGCCAGCGCTGGCATTTGAAAAAAAAATAAAACACAACGCTACGTCTTGAATTACATGCAAATACATTTAAAATGATGAAGTCTTAGCCTACTTACAGATTGTGGCCCAACACTACTGACTCTTGTTTTAAAGTTGAACTGCTTCATGTTTTATTAACAGTTTTCTTGTTGAATCCTGATGTTAGAACTCGCTAGATTACGAATAGTCATTTTCAGGGACATAATCAAACATAGAATTGTATCAGAGTACAGCGTCTGTGGGAAGTCCAAACACAGAAGACCAGACAGCTGCGTGAACAACACACTAGCCGTGCCTCAGGCATGCCCTTTCCTGCATATTCCGGAGGGAGGGGTTGATGCAAATGTGTAGGTTAGTGACATACCATAACCTAGCTGGGCCACGCCCACTTTGGCAGAGAGGCTGACGAAGCGGCCCCATTGGACCATCACCAAAGGGCCTCTCTCGATAGGCTGATACAGTTCCTGCAGGACAGCCAATAAGCACGTGAGCCGCCTTCCCCTATGTCTGCATGCTGCCGCGACGTGTTTTACATTAAGGATATTTTTGGCTTCAATATCTCATGGAAAAATAGGTTTTCCCCTAGCATAAGTTATTACGCATTACTCATTCCCTCTTCTACAACCTCTTTGAGTTTAAAAAAATACTTATAAAAATAAAACTTGGGTAACACTTTATTTCACAGTGTCCTTGTTACAAGTTACATGTACTTCTTATAGTAATAACAGTAAATCATGCATATTTATTTACATGTAACTAAAAAGAGCCTTACCCCTAATCCTAACCCTATAGTAAGTACATGTTGTTAAATAATATTACTCAGTACTTGTATAATTACACCGTAATATGGACAACTTAAAATAAAGTGTACCTAAACTTGGCACCCCATCAGAACTTGTCAGAACCATTTAAGTAAAAGAGCATAAACATCTTTAAAGAACTATTGACCAGAAATAGGACCTAAAATAAATGTACATTCTTCCACACTTTCCTGAAAAAAGAACTGTCTAAAAATATTGTTCAAGTTTTGATATTTGATCCGATAAAAAAAAAAAATCTTGTTTTACTTTACTGTAGTTTCTTTTGTCAAGCTGTCAATCTAACAATAAACTCACTTATCATTTGGAGCAAATGGATCAAACTCTGGCTATGGTTTAAAATATCCCTTTACACCAGGGTTTGTTACACATCATCGATATGATGATGAGAAGTTTTTCAAAACTGAGAAGTTTTTCCTTTGAGTTTTCCGCATACAGACGACACCATTGTCAAACCGATCCTCATTCACACGGATCTGCGAAAACGTCTAAAAACCCAGTATTCTCCTGCCACACCATTACATGGAGAGGGAACACTATAGATTGAACACGTGAATACGCATGTGCAAGACATCATCATTTTCAGATTCAGCGTTTTTGTTGTTTACATGAGAACCGTGTTCAAAAGTTTGCGATTTTCAGGCACACAAAATGCTGTTGTTGTGTAAATAAATGGACAAAACGCATAAAACGTTGTCTATTTTGTAGTTGAAACCCAATGTCATGTTAAAAGCTCCTTAAACTGATCCATCAGCAGTGTTGTGCCAGTTCAGTACTTAAAAAGAACTAGCTCAAAGTTCAGTTCACACAGATGATAATGAACTAGTTCACATTCATAGTTAATTTTTTTTTTTAAAATGAACTAAGTTCACATATCTAAAAATGAATTCTCTTTTTAAGATAGGCCACTATCTTACTCAATAGAACCTCTGTACCATCCATTACCAGCTGCAAATCACTGCCACTCCAAAAAAACTAATCAAAATTATTGTACCAATAAACAGAGACCATTATAATAGCCAGGAGAAAAATCATGTTGAGATGGAGAATATATTTACCCCTTAAATAATGTGTAATCATGATATGTAAAAATTGGAAAATATAAGGTGCAATCAAGGTATACTGTATGTTCAGTGAAACTTTTATTTAGCCAGCATGAACCAGATTACCCAGGACTTTAATTAGGTACATTCAGGTTCATGGGGACAAGATCAGTCAACTGACAAAAATCCAGCATATTCTGAACGGCAGTAACTATATAAACCAGACCAAAGTAGTCATGTAATGTCAAATTAGCTTGGGCTTACCCTGCTCAATGTGCAATACTCAACCAACACATTTTCACACCTTCAAAAGGAAGTAAACAGTGAGTAAACGATGAAAATGCCATTTACATTCATTTATAATAAAACAATCTTCCTGATTATATTTGTCTAAAGAAAATGAACAGCTACCAGCTGAACAACATAACTTACTTACGTACAGTAGGCACTCTGATTCCATGTATGGGGCATTTATTATTCATATGACACACAAACACAAGTAGATAAGACCTGTTTAGTTCAAAAGATCAGCTCGTAAGATCAGATCACTGGAAAAGCGCAGATGAAGCAGATGATAGCGGCAGCGCGAGCCCGAGCCAAGTATGCACAATATGCGACTCCCCTGCCTTCACGTTACCCGTACTATGAATACTTCGACCTCGTCTAACATACCCAGTGATAATAGACAAAGTCTCCACCACAATACTGTCGGGGGGTGGATTCGGCGACTCAAAACGGGGGTTGGAGGTAAAACCTGACTTTTCAAATGAGCGTGAACGTGAACTGCGCGTGCTGCTCGTTCATTCCTGACAGAGTGAGCGCCGCTCTCGTTCGCGTTCATTGTATGAAAAGTGATTCGTTCAGTTCAGTGTTCGACGAAAAAAGTATGACGAGTTCATTAAACGCGTTCATGCACAACACTGTCCATAGTAACCTCAAAATTATCTTCTGACACAAGCCATGTTTCCATCGAACACGTTTTATCCGAATTAGAGTGATATCGAATGAAAAATACCTTATGGAAAGTCAAATTCGATAGAATTTTACATGAATATCGACTAAAATGAAATACGTCGGTCTCGATCGGATTTTCTCTTGATTGCGAATATAGCGGCTAATGCGATAAAAGCTGATGGAAACGTTCTTTACGAATAAATAATGAATTGCGATTAAGTTTTAGGCCCTTTTTATGGTTGCAACACATCAGAAGACGAGTTCATTTCCCGGCCAGTCCCACTCTGTTTGCGCACACATGGCGGATGTCAACAAAGACAGATGTAAGTGGACAAAGTAAAAAGAAATGCTTGAACCAAAGGGTTTCCGTGGAAGTGTCTCAGAACCAGGATCTCCCAGAACTGATGGAGCGCTGTTGTTCCCACACTACAGTCGCCTCCGCTGTTCGTCGAGCATTTACATGCATCGGCATTATCATCATAGCAATGTTTATAGCGTTATTGTTTTCTTAGGTTAGTTTGCTTGTTTTTATGTGGCTTGGTTGAATTCTAATGTATAATGTGGTCTGTTATTTTCTGGTTAACAGACTGCGGCGCTGCTATAACACACCGTTTTGCCATGGACGCAGTTCAAGAGACGGAACAGACTATTTTCTTTAGCAGAAGCAATACTCGATTTTTAAATCAATAAACTCGTTTTTAAGTCAATATTTTGTGTCAAATTATTTATTTATTTATTTGTTTGATTTATATGTAATAAGCAGGATAATGTATAGCAAGGCGGTTGTTATAGCGAATACAACCCCTTCAGGCTAACAACCGCCTCGCATATACATTATCCCATTCATATGTCGCTATCAGCTGGCACATAAGCATTATTAGGCTTCAACTTGTGAAATATTGATAATTTGTTGGTAGATGGCGAATCCGTTTTGTCTGACAAAACTTTGTTCGCAAAAGTTTGCTTGAATGTTGTTCGATTCAGTGCGAAAATGAATGGAAACACCTTAAAATGTCTCAAATCAATTCGATATACCAATTTGATCGCAAAACAGCATGTGACGTCATTACATACAGGTTTTTATTCGCTTTAAAGCCGTTGGATGGAAACACACTTTCACCAGCTTTATTCGCATGAGTTTTTTAACCAAACTTCAGATAATTCGATTGAAAAGTGGATGGAAACATGGCTATTGTCTGACACGTCAGATTGTGATTTCCACTCAATTCCGAAAACGCAAACACTTCATTTTCGCCATACAGTGAGCTCAGATATACTTTTCTCTTTAGCAAGCTCTCAGTGGAAAAGCACTTTCTTTACTAAACACTGAGGGCTGCATGCTGGGAATTAAAATCTTGAAAGAAACCGAGAACTCATATAGAGACGGGAGCATCTATACGTTAAAAACATAGGTCAGATGAGGTATACGCAGGCCAACCATAATGCTTTTAGAAGCTGACACACACACAGACAAGCGCACACATTCAAACGGTTGCAGGATCCCTCTATCCTCTCCACACAATATTCACATTCATTACGGCAGTACATGGTGGGACATGACAGGCAGCACTTCAACAGTGTGTAAGCGAAAGGAGGGGCGACTGTGCGAAAACGAGAGCAGCAGCCATTACCTGTTAGCGAGCAGCGTCGTGAAGGTCACCTGACTCAGTGCTCTGATAGGCTGGCAGCAGTTGGGCCCAATCCCACTCCCTCTCACCCATAGCAGCCTGTTGATAAATGAGCAGCGAGTATTGTTCGTTATTAATCAGAGTTAATATGATCAGTAAATTACTGCTCCAGCTGGGCTGGACTAACCAAAGAGGAGGGGGTCCCGACAAGGCCGCCCAACACGATCTATCTATCATGTCTGCACAAGAAGGTTTTTATTCCAATAAGACAGCAATTAATTTAGAAATCCATTTGGGAGGGATGTACCATCATTTATAAAAAGATAAATCAATTTTGCAAGAGAGTCGTTATTCTTCTCGCCGTTGTCGTGGCAAGCGGCCCAAGGTTTCCCTCACCCAAAGTGGACCGTCCCTTTGTTCAGGGAGCCAAATGAAATCCGATTGCTTTGATAGACAGAACGCCACTCTTAACTTGAAGCAGAGTTCTTTTTTTCTTTTTTTATTATTGACAAAAGGACAGGAGCGTGCCAGCCCCTCCTATTCTCCGACCGGCTGATTGATGGATCGGCATTTGTTTTTTCTGCCTCCATTTGATTTGACAAACAGCGCAGCCACCTGAAGGCGAGGAGGCTTTTTAATCATCCCCTTAATAAGGTGTTTTATGCAAAGCAATGCGAGCGTGAGCGATAAGGAGAAAACAAAAGGGATTAAGAGCGCCGCAGCTAGTGCTGAACGAAAGGAAAAGAACTCGCATTTTAAGAGACACGAAACTTTGTGCCAAATAAGATAATGAAAGGAAAAAGTTCCCCTCAAAAAAAGAAGGTTGCAAGACTTCCCCTCTTCAAAGACATTACAAAAAGTCTCATGACATGAGCAGAGAAAACTTTATCCTACCTTTAAGAGAAAGCCAAAAGAGGACCATGGTTCTTGTAATTAAACCTTCAACCTACACGCAAGGGATGCTTTTTTCCCCACCCCTTGTTCAAAGCCACATCATACTTGAAGAGTTCACCTTTCAAGTGTTTTCAAATTCTCTGCTCTTTTGGTTAACCTTTTTTAATGTTTTGCTTTGTGTCTTCCCTTCACACTAAAATATAGCTTAGGGACAGAGCGACCTATGGAGAATTGTCGAGTTCATTCTAGAGAAGCAGTTTAAAGTCTCTCAGTCTCTCTCTTATATTCACCTTGCCTGGTGGCCTTGACGGAAAGTTACACACGCTCGAGCGTGAAAGAGTAGAAGAAGAGGAGTAGTTCACGCCATTAATGAACTCGTTATGTAAACAACAAGTGTTCACAAGCACCTCGAGTTGAAGGCTGAGTGACTTAGATATGAATAATAACAAAGAACCAACCTGATCGAACTTGTCAGAACTGCACTCGGTGAAGGGGTTAAACTGGGATGTGCAGTCGCTCGCTTCAGAGGAGAACACGACAGGTCCCAAAGGGGGAGTCCGGAAGTGCATCTCTCTTTGAATGAGGCGATAGGACCGACCTCAGTAAATCCTAAAAAAATTAAACGAAGAAAGACAATAAAGGCTGATCATCAATGCACTGGAACCTGGACACATCTTATTATTAGACGGCACTAAGCAAAACTAATCACTATTAAAGTGGTCAAATTAACGGTGAGTCTCTGCAGAATTCTTAAACACATTTTGGACAAATTAGTACATTTCAACAATTATCACATACCCAATTTTGGACATAATGGACATTTCCTTTTCTCTATTCCCAGAGTAATTGGCCGACAATGGTAGAAATTAATCAGTCTATCTAGGAATAGGATTTGAAAAACAGGACATTGGAAGAGGACAAAGATATGTATAGATGTGACACAAAGAATTGTCCTCAAGATTAGACTTAAGTGAGAGTTGTACTAATTTCCCAAGATGTGTTCTTATTGTTAAGTAGAGCAAAGGGGCATTGGGTATAGAGCTGTAGTTTAAGTGTAGAGAAATACTTTGACTAATTCATGAATCTTTTCCTTTCATTTCTGTTATTTCTGTTGTTTAAGCTGTTATTCTCCAATCTATTTTTTTCAATCAGGTCAAGGCTGTTACGAGAGGGCCCGCAGCAACATCTGGATGCAGTTGTGTCTCTGCACAGGCGTTCCCCTCAGCTTCAGGTCACACTGTCTGCCTCAGGGTAACAGCCACCTAATTGCTTGGTGAAAAACAGCAATTCGCTACCTCATTGAGCTGGATGCTGTGATGGATTTGCCGGAGGTGCTGGCTGCCACCTGCTCTATGGCACAGCTCCAGCAGCAACTGCCTTATTTTATGCTCAGTCAGTTCCGCGGGCCCACCTCTATCCTGCGCCGGGCCGCTCTCCACACGCTCCAACACACTGATGGAGGAACACATAAAGAAGAGAGAGGGGGGTAACATGAAATAAATGGAAAATGGTTATTATATTCCTCAATTTAAACCCTTAAAGGCAGTTTTAAGGCAAGATTCCAGTTCATTTTCTATGGGGGATTTTAATCATTATAGCTTTTTAAGCTGTTTTTAAAATAGTCTAAATACTAATACTATATTTATGGCAGATGTTTTTATCCAAAGGGACTTACATTACAATCAAAAAAACACATTTTATCAGTTCTTGCTTGCCTTGGGTGTCAACTTAGTTACTTAACAGTAAGCTAGAGACACTCCTTACTGTTAAAGGGATAGTTCACTTTGAAATTAATTTTTGGTATGTTTTAGCTTACCTCAAGGGCATCCAAGATGTAGGTGTCTTTGTGTCCGTAGTATTTTCAATTTTTTATATTTTAGGTCAAACCGTTGCTGTCTATCAATCATATAATGCAAGTATATGGGGTCCACCTCAAAGAGCATGCACAGACAAGTCCAAATTAAACATGATTCAATGACTCGTAAATGTAAGTACACATTGATAGCCTAAGACACAAAACGAGCGGTTTGTGTGAGAAACCGAACAGTTTTTATATAGATTTTACCTCTTGTAACCACAGTGATCTGATGGCGTGGGTGCTTTTTGGCTGTGGTTACACGAGGTAAAAATGATATAAATACTGTTCGTTTTCTCACACAAACCGCTCGTTTAGTGTCTTAGGCCATCAATGTGTACTTACATTTACGAGTCATTAAATCATATTTAATTTTGACTTCTCTGTGCATGCTCTTTGAGGTGGACCCCATAGACCTCCATTATATGACTGATTGACATGAACGGTTTGACCTAAAAATATCAAAATGGAAAATACTGTGGAAACAAAGACACATACATCTTGGATGCCCTAGAGGTTTGCTAAAACATATCAAAAATTAATTTCAAAGTGAACTATGCCTTTAAGGCTACTAGTATAATTATACTACATTTTCAATTAATATTAAAATGTTCAAATTGGAAAGAGATAAATCAGTTATTTTACTCTATACACAAACATACTTAAACTTGAAATATTTTACAAAATGTACAGCTACCTTCATATGTTATGCAGACTGCTAGCAACAGGAGTGTGGAAAATTACAATTCTTCACAGCAAAAAAAATCGATTTTATTCAAAACAATTAAATGACATTAAAGGTGCAAAACGCAAGTCTCTGAGTTTTTGCAGAACTACGCCCCCTCTGGCGACAAGCGCTACTGCAACCAGAGGTGTGCGCGCTCATGGAAAACACACACGCGCGTGCGCGCGTTTGCCCGAGCTGTTCATAACCAAAGGAGCATCAGCCACACACTGTGTGGCACACATCTTTTGTTACAGCCATAATGAGGTAATACAGTTATAAATCTACAAGTCATTTAAAATATATGAAAGGAAAGGCATTTGAGTAAATTACACACTTGTGTGTTTTTTAGGGGAAACGGGGATAGTAGAAATCTTCGTTTTTATGTGCTTACTGTATCCACTTATGATTGTATTATTATGGAAACACGTTCATGAACAATATATTAGCCTACTTTGTATAGGACCCGTTTGAGCACTAGAGCAGACCAAAGATCTCTCCATTTGTTGAAAGCCTTCCCGATGTTGACTCTCGTCTTATTCCGACGCCTGGCACTGGACAGACAGACGTTTTATTTGCTTTGTCTCACAGTGGAGTTTGCGTTGTGGTTTGGAATGAACTACAAGCCGGTCTCTTTGGGGCTGTATACACCTACCACTTCAAGCGTTTTCTCAAATCTGATTTATCAAAACGATTCCATTACACCTGGTCACATAAATGTGTTTTTTTGCAAAACGGATTTAATCCGAATCTTCAATTTCCGCACTATATAGCTACAGATTTCATGAAGTGCACGTCACCGAAATCAACAGATATGAGCTGCATTTTATTAATCATCGGCTAATTTCAAAATCAGCAAAGACAGCAATAAGAGAGAGCGGCAACAGCATGGTAAGATCATTTCGTTTCTTTAATTTTAATGACGATGGTAGTGTTAAGCGTCTGTGACTTACTTTCACTTTGATTTGCCATAGATTGCGCTGACTTGATGGGCTCAGCTGCGCATCTGAGGTGATGCACGTCATCATATATGACTAAAATAACATGACATACAGCCTAGTTTCAACAACCAGACGCATTTACACTTTGAATCCATCTACTTTTGTGGGAAGTTGACTAAAGTTGTGTCGCTCGAGTTTTCTTCTCTGATACGGAGAATGGCGGCGAATACACTAACCTGCAAGACATAGGCACATATTATTTATTTCACTTATTTATTTCACTGTACAGGATTATAGAGGCGATCGCAGTGATCAGAGAAGGGCTCATTCAGCCCATCAGGCAATTGTATGGGTTAGAAAACGGCTATTTTTAACATGAAATGTTGCGCAATGCACCTTTAAATGTAGCTTTTGTGATCTTTTTGTGATGGGATCAAATATCCAAATAAGAGTAGCTGTTACCAATATTCGTTCAGCATTGAGATAAAGTGGACATTGTGCAAAAAGCCAAGAGCTGCATGTTGCCAGTTGCGGCAAAGTAGTTTTATCACATGATTTGCTACCATTTTTTCTTTTCCACATGGCGTTCCTTTCGACAAAAATTTAGAAAAGAGAGCGTCAGAAAGAATAGCTCAAGAGTCAGAGATATGTAACCTCAAGGTCCCCTCAACGCACCCATTCTCGTGCCCTTCCTCTCTATCCAACATGCCTCATCGCCCTCGCCACACTTCCCATCCGATACACCCCCTGTCATTGTTTCCCCTCATTCCTTCTTCCTTCCTTTTTTTATTTTTCAATCACAAAGTGACAAGGGAAAGTGTCGCCTGTCAGGCAGGCCTTTAGCTTCAATGACACCGAGAAAGCGGCGAGGCCGTGGGCAGCCCAGGCCGGTGGACGGGGTGTCAGCACCTGTGCCTGTATCCTTCCCTGTCCATCAGTGTGCAGGTGAAGCAAATGATTGGATCCAGTCAGCGGCTTGATTAATGAGAGGCCCGTCGGATCCGGGACAAGCTATCAATCACGTCATTAGGACCAATGTGCCCGAAAGAAGCCAGAACACCCCTCTGCCCACGGAATCCACTGCATTCATCTTCATCTGTGCATGCATGCCGTCAAAGCCTGCCAGGGTCACCGTGATGGAGAACAATCATCTTCTCCTCTACAAATTACTTTGCAAAGACAAGAGATGAGGGAGGTGTGTGTATGTGTGTGAGTGTGTGTGTGTGCTGACAAGCTGGGGTGTGGGTGTTTTTCAGAAAACCCGCTTCCGCCGACACACTGTACGCTGATTGTTTACACCGGAGGCAGTGCCTGAAAGTGAAGGTTATTTTAATGAATAGTAATGGTTCCACTGACTGTCTAAGACAGGCGATACATAATCACTCTTCCTTTTTGCTATTGCCCCTTTTTTTTTTTGCCCTCACTCTATTTTTTTGTTTTGTTTTTCCTGTCATTGGGATCAGCGTTTCTCGGAACACTCAAAGTTTGATATATGTATATATTTTTCTAGCTCTGTTATGACGCTAAATCATTTTCAATAAGGCTAATTAACTCTGAGCTTTTGTTCTGGACATGACTTGGGATATATGGGTAAACTTTTATTTTTTATTTTTTGCCAACTGTGAAAAATAGCATGAAGAATGGCCACTTTTCAAAAGTGCTCAAAAATCAATAGTTTAAAGAAATGATTAGTACAGGATCATTATTTAAGGCAGGGGTTTTCAAACTCAGGTCTGGAGAAACTCGGGTCTCAGATAAAAACACTCAAAGAAAACAAGAAAAGAAAAAAACAAGAAAGATAGAAGAGATAGAAAGAAAGAAAGAAGAAAGAAACAAAGAAACAAAGAAAGAAAGAAAGAAAGAAAGAAAGAAAGAAAGAAAGAAAGAAAGAAAGAAGAAAGAAAGAAAGAAAGAAAGAAAGAAAGAAAGAAGAGAAAGAAAGAAAGAAAGAAGAAAGAAAGAAAGAAAGAAAGAAAGAAAGAACGAAGAAGAAAGAATGAAAGAACGAAAGAGACGAAAGAGACGGAAAGAAAGAACGAAAGAACGAAAGAAAGAAAGAAAGAAAGAAAGAAAGAAAGAAAGAAAAGAAAGAAAGAAAGAAAGAAAGAAAGAAAGAAAGAAAGAAAGAAAGAAAGAAAGAAAGAAAGAAAGAAAGAAAGAAAGAAGAAGAAAGAATAAATTAGGGCTGTCAAACAATTAATCACGATTAATGGCATCCAAAATAAAAGTTTGTGTTTACATAATATATGTAGGTGCACAGTGTAGAATTATTTTGTGTGTGTGTGTATATATATAAATCTATATACAGTATGTACATAAAATATTTCTTAAATATATACAAGCATGTGTGTGTATTTATATATATAAAATAATTATACACAGTGCACCCACATACATTATGTAAACACAAACTTTTATTTTGGATGCGATTAATCGCGATTAATTGATTTGACAACCCTAACATAAATATATTTGTTCAGTGTCACAGGTTTATACATGAAAAGTATAGCTGCCTTTATAAGTTAGAAGTCCCTCAGAAGGGTATAGCATATTTTGGGGTATGTGGCATTAAACGATTGAAACCCCATATTTAAGGAACAGAATATCTGCCATAAGATGATGATTTAAAGTATATGCTCATCTTTATCATTAGGGCTCAATAATTCACAAATGCAAAATGAGGTCCATCCCAATCTGCGTCCTTATGCACTATTCTATGCCGTTATAATGTATAAATAGTGTGAGTAGTGCGTTCACACTGTAAATTCCAAAAAGAGAAAGAGCACATTAAATACCCGGTGGTACACTTAATTAACCGGAGGGAGGAAGAAAAGCAAAGGGAAAAAAAAGAAGTGTGGAATGTTTGACACTTCATGCACTCAACTGTTGAAGATTTAATTACGCAGCGGGGGAGAGGCTATCAGACTCCAATCTTAAATGACAAAATAACTCTAGAAAGTCCATTCACTATGTACTTATGCCCTATGTACTCAACCTTGTAGTGTATACGGTAAGTACAGAGTGCATAGTGCACACAGTATACAGTAGTATCGTGCGCCATTTGGGACATAACTAAGATGATTTAAAGTACATGATTCAAGGATTGCAACATTTTTTTCAGTGGTTCAAGTCGGATACAGTATCTGCACTCAAATCCTGTGGGTGACATCAAACTCATTTTGAAGTACACATATCAAAAAGCTTGAAACGAAGAGCTACAGGCTATGAAAAGAAAACACAGAAAACAATACATAATTATTTTGCCAAAGGATGAAGGGTGAAGTTTATTTCTAAAAGAAAAAAAAAAGAGATGAAGGGTGAGAAGTCTTTAAAATTACATCAAAATATCAAAGGGCAGCAGCAAGACAATGAGGATAATGTTAGATTAGATAACTGGTTAAGCACATTCATATGCTAAAATCTGGAAATCATCTTTCATTTCGTCGCTGTCTGATGAAACCGCGTATGTCCATTTTGCCGATTTTGAGATTTTTTCACATTATCTAAATGACCAATGAAAAGTTGTGAAATCATATCATCTGATTTCCACGTATTTCCATTTGCTGTCAAAGCTGTCAATCACGCAGCGTATCTCCCATGAGACAGTATGGTATCTCCCCGCCCTGTGGAGGCATCTCGCGGTCTCGTGAAGTTTCTCGCCGGTCTCGTCTCTGAGACCCCTACACCTGGTATTATAATGCGATCTGTATCCAGATAAGTTATCCGGATAATACAAAAGGCATGTTAATGCAAGGTATAAATACTTTGTGATTGGATCTGCCTGACCATCTGGAGGTAGTCTGGCTCGCATTGTGTTCGGATCTTTACAAGGTAAACGCAGTCTGGTTGTTGAAACCACACATGTAACGTTATATTTTACTCCTCCCAAAATGCAAAAAATAAACGAGTGAGAGCATGTTATATAGGCTATATGACATGTTATAGTCAGATATGACGGAGCTACAGCGACACAGCATCACCGCAGATGATCGTATATTCATCAAGCCAATGTGCAAACATCGCAAATAAAAGTGAAAGTAAGTCACAGACGCTTTATCTTCACAATCATCTTCAAGTAAAGAAACGAAATGATCTTACCTTGTTGCCACTCTCTCTTATTGATGTATGTCTTTGATTTTGAAATTAGCTGATGATCAATAAAATGCAGCTCATCTGTAATAAAATGCAGCTCATATCCGACATTAGGATTGTGTAAATAAAGCATCAGTCTAGCATCGACATGTCAGTGTTTTGATTCATTGTCTTTTCATAGTTTGCAAGAGACATTTAATAAACTGAGCGTATTTGATAAACTGAGCGTAGCCTATTCATCTGTCAATTTGAAACGCGATTTGGTCATTCTAATTAATGATCGGAAGAACGTGTATCGACCACTGTTACTATACAATTTACACGTATGTCCATTTAAACTCGATTTTGGGTCAAATGTGGATTATATCATGACACTGGCAAGCATATGGTTAAATTTAAAGATGTGCCAAGCATGACAACGCTACGTTCAGCTGCTTTTGAAATTACGTGTTTTTTTCACTTCCTGAAAAGTAACCGTTTTGGACATACGTGAGTTTCATCGGGCAGCAACGATATGATGAATAAGCTTGCAGTAATTATGAATTTGCTCTTATGGGCTTAAAATCTCAGTAGCACCTCATTGCAGTACACAAGATCCAGGGGGCGGAGTTGGATCCAGGATCTGAGGGGTGGAGTTGGGTAGATTTAGGCTCAATCCCAATTCACCCCTTGGCCCTACCCCTTAGCCCTACCCCTCCGTTTTGTACGTTCACGTCTAGGGGTAGGGTGTCCCGATTCTTGTTGAGATCGAGGGGTAGGGCGAAGGGGTAGGGCTACATAGCCCTCGAAACGGAGATTTTTCAGAGGCACACTCCAAACGGAGGGTTACGAGAAAGTTCACGGAATGCATCGGAAATCACCGGCGAGATGGATCGCAAACGGTTAAACATTTCAATTTAGCGCCAGCTGATTCCACGACGCACTTTATTTACTCTTATAATAACATATATATAGCCGTTTAAATTAAGAAACGGTATAATAAATTACCTTTCTGATCAGAAAAGACATACATTTCGAGGAAGGGATGTTATAATCATCATGGTTATTCAAAGTTAAGAGCAGCTGCGCTGATTGTCAGTCGTTGTCATGGAGAAATCCTGTAAAAACTCTGTAACGGCAGAGCCATCACCGACGACTGATGACGTATCGGGTTCATGAAGGGTTGTTCCATTTCGTAGGGGAATATTTCAACCCCTTGGCCCTTATAACTCCGTTTTAAGGGCCAAGGGGTACACTCGAAAACAAGGGGTAGGGCCAAGGGGTGAATTGGGATTCAGCCTTAGGGGTGGGTTTAGGGATCAGGGGTGGAGTTGGGTAGGTTTAGGGGTGGGTTTAGGGATCAGGGGGTGGAGCTGGGTAGGATTAGGTATATGTAAGGTGGAAGGAGTTGGATCCGGACTCCTCCCTTGGATGTCATGTTCTGCAGTGAGGACCATCTCTAAAATCTTGGGTTTAATTAGCAGTATATTCCATACAAAATTCTCACCTCTCGCAGCAAAGCTTTCGTGCCTTCTGCAGCTGCATGGAGGTCCATTTGGGCTTCTTCTCTTCCAGACACTGGAGCACCTTATGGACCAGAGGCTTGGGAACGCCCCTCTGCTGGCCCAGGCTGACCTGTAGACATTCTGATAGCAGACTCAGCCGATCCTTGGCCCATCTCTCCAGGGGCAGTCCAGACAGAAGCTCCAGGGTGTCCCCGCTTTCTCAGATCCTGACAGAGGCAGACCAATAAGACCCAGAGGAGCAGGCCGGTAGACTTCAGCTGTCTGGTATGCTGGGAAAGCCTCTTCTCAGCCATGGTGAACAGAAAACGCACAGGCAGTGGAAGGGAGGCTATGGTTGATGGAAGGTGGGTGAAGATAGAAGAGAGGGCTTGGATAGCAAGATTCATGCTGCCTGATTGGAAGAAAGATAGAATAAGGGAAAGAGTTGGTTTGATTTATTTTTCTTCTTAAATAAGGCTGATCCATTGCAATAGATATGTTCAAATAAGTTACAAATGTGTATGGATGGATGGAGGAAGCTTTACATACTCTTGTTGGCTTCATTTAGCTTGGGATCTTGTGGAATGTAGTTCCAGCTCTCTTTGGGATTTTGCTCAGGACATTTTCGGGTAGGTGTTGTCGAACCAGGGGTCCAGAATGATCTTTATCTTCATGCATCATGCTGACCAGGTGGCTCAGGATTTTGGTAGTGGATTTACAAACAATGGACCTGATGTATTTAAACAAGGCTGGCTCATCTTTACTGGAGTCTGGGAGAAAGAGAATAATCGAAGTTATTGAGGCTTGATGATTATTTCCAAACTTACTACAGTGACACTGTGTAAAAACAATTTTATTTTTTTGTATAATGATATTATATTTGGTCACAGGACATTACCTCAGGAAAGGATAAGGATAATGTTGTTTCTTTCTTTATGGGCACAACTTTATTTCCCAATAAAACTTAGCTTTATTGACGCTAATAATGTCCAATTGCTTCCTTTTGTTGTATTATTCTTCTGTTATAATCTCAGTTTGTTTTATTATTATTTTTGTATTAATCTATTTTCTTTTTGCAACAATTTTACTTGGTTACACTTTACTTTAAGGGGGGTATGCATAAGACTAACATGACACCTTCACAATCATGACATGACATGTTATGAATATGAAGACAATTTTATGCATGTTTGTGACAACTGTCATTAAGTGTCATTCACTCAGTTATGAGTATGAGTGAATTTGAGTAAAACTAAGGTTATGGTTTTTAGAAGAGGGGCTGTTTAGATAAGAATGAAAAATGGCAGTTTGCTGGTGAACAGATTGAAGTCGTTAACGCTTACAAATATTTAGGTATATGGTTTACACCAAAATTATCATGGTGGAAAACTCGACAGCACTTAGCAAATCAAGGAAAGAAGGCAATGCTCTCTTTATTAAGGTTTGTTCGTAAGCATAAAATTAGCTGTAACCAAGCGCTGTATTTGTTTGACCACATGGTTGCACCCATATTATATTATGGATCTGAGATATGGGGTTTTGAACCAGTGGAGTGTATTGAGAATGTTCAGGTATCCTTCTGTAAAAGGCTCCTTTGTGTCAGCACGGGTGTGAGCAATGTGGCTGTTCTGGGAGACCTGGGTAGATTTGCATTGTCTACTACTTACATGAAAAGGTGCATCATGTACTGGATAAAATTAGTGTCCATGCCTAATTACCGGTATCCAAGAAAATGTTATAATATGCTTTTTCACTTAGATGAGGTAGGGAGAAACTCCTGGGTGTCCTGTATTCAGGGTCTTATTGTATACCAACGGTTTATTTAGTGCTTGGGAGGCTCAAAGTGTGGGTGACATAAGAATATTTACATCTATTCTAAATCAATCGATTGAGAAAGGGCACACAATGCATGGTACACATCAGTGCTAGATAATAAAAAGTTGAACATTTACTCACAATGCAAGTCAATGGTGATACAGGAGAGCTACATTGCATCTTTACACAACATACAGTTGGTACGATCTCTGTTATTGTTTAGATGCTTCAGAGCACTGAGTGGCTCTACTAAACGCGGGCAAATATGACAACTCTCGTCTCTCGTGCATCTTTTCATTCGACCATCTACTGTTTTTAATCTCTGGGCAACATCTCAACTTTGCGTTACAAGTGACACTTTGCAGAAGACGGATAGGCTAATGCATAAAGTTTTCATTCATAGAGAGAGGGGCTAGCCTATGTTCACACAATCAAATAATGCGATACTGCTAACAAGTGCTGTCAATGTTAACGCTTGTGATTAAGTTTGTCCAGTTTAACGTAACGCAGCATCATCATTGTATTGTAACTTTCCTTACATGAACTGCAAATTATGCTTTTTTGCATCTATGCGCGATTAGACTAAAGAGAACGCTCTGTATGTGAATGTCCTGATGCACACGTTCGTTCGTTCATTCATTCCATTCCAATGATGCACACATGACAGCGCAGAAAGACGCGCAACAGTATCGTGTGGCCAGACAGCACGCCGGAATATTCTCCGTTGACGCAGTGCTTTCATGTTTACACCGTTGGCAAATCCCCTCATAAATAACAAAGTATAGATGCGATATGAATAAGAGATTCCCTGTGCAGTGCGAACAACTTCAGTGTTTATAATGAGTGTTTTAGTGAGAGTGCAGAACACGGTAAGTCAGTCATGGCTTAAAGGGTGCGATATTGGCTACATAAATAATCATTTTGTTTTACTATGGCAGCTGGTTTAGTCCAAAAATGCGCAGTTATTTGGCAGTTGGGTCTGTTCGAGGTCGGATTACGTTGTCACCACAAACGAACCGCTCCAGAGTTCGTTGAAAGCGTACCGAGACCACCTCTTCGAGGAGGTCTCGGTACGCTTGTTTGGTCCGCTTTTGGTGCGCACCCGAGTGCGATTGCTGCTTTCACACCTGCCCAACGAACCGCACCAAGAGGGAAAACGAACTCTAGTGCGATTCAACCGAACTAAATAAGGCAGGTGTGAAAGCACCCTAACTAACTAACACTCAGTTATGACATTTGTAATGCAAATATGACATTGTTTGAGATGTCTTTGTTATGACACATTGGCATAAACCAATACATCATAACCTGTCAGTGTCTTTGTCATTACAACTTGACATTACTAAGACAACACAACCTGTCATAAACATGACATAGCAGATTAATTATCAAACTTAGAAACCACCTAGCTTTATTGGTTAACATTGCATTAAACTATTCAGATGGTTGGTTTTGACATTGGCAGTCATGAAGCCATTATAACTTTTTAATGACAAATTCAATTAGTACCACTGTAGTTGAGGTCATGAAATATTCATGACACAGTAATAATGCCCTCATAACAGTCAATGTCAAAGCCAACCACATGAAAGTTTAACTTAATTTAATGTCAGAGTTGTCATGACAAAGACACCGACAGGTTATGATGCTATGGTTTATGTCAAGGTGTGATAACAAATACATCTTAAACAACGTCATATTTGCATTCAAAATGTCATTATTGAGCGAAAGACACTAAATGACAGTTGTCATAAACATGCATAAACCTTACTTCATATTCAAGACATGTCATGGTTATGAAGGTGTCATGTCAGTCTTATGCACACCCCTTCAAGTAAAGTGTTACCAAATACTTTTATGAATGGATTGTATTGTTTTACTATTGTCCCAGACACAGAAATGAAGATGAAATATAAATGATTTTTATTATTATAATCAAAATAAACCGCTGTAAAAATTTCTAGAAAAGCAAGGGAAAGCAAAATGTCTGAATTCTTGCTCTTGGTAAGCAATTAAAGGTCCAATATGTAAGGATTTTGTAATAAAATATCCAAAAAATCACTTGCACAGTGTGATATATTTCCTGCAGTTGTGTAATTACAATATCCCAAAAGTCTCCAAAGTTATTTTATTTCAGAGAAATTACAATTTTAAATAAGTGGCCGTCCCGGAAAAAAATGTCGCCTGTAAATGACACAATATCCACGCTATCCTCGGCTATCCTCGTTTCCGCTCGTATTGCCATAGCCATGACGTAACCATGGCGACAGACACGGACAACTGCATAGTGAGTAACATTTAGCGGCACCCAGTTACTTGTTTCGATTCAATCATAGACCATGGCAAGCAGACTTTGGAAAAACAAGGAGAACTAGAATGAGGATCAATATCAGCGTATTGTTTTTGAGATGCCGAGAGCTGAGCGTCCAGAGACTGACTTCCACTCGACAGAGAGCTAGCGTCCATGACTAATTTGGACTTGACACTGACAGAACTTCACGAGTAACGACTTTACAGCTTTATTAGACAGGTGAGCAAAAGTATATAAAACAAATCAGATGTTATAACGTTTAGCTTGACATGATGAAATGTTAGAATATGGTCAGTATGTTATTCTTTTGTTGATCAGAGCGGCTAGTTTCGTATCTGGCAAACACGTAGAATAACATCATAAATTTCAACACATTTAAATGCCGTTTAGTGTGATAGTGTAACGTTACTTCAGTGGAACAGCGCTGCGTTTCCCTCACAAATATAATTCATCTAACGTTAATAAACTGACCTGTGTGAGTAATCCAGCACTTGCGTGTAGTTCAATAGGATGAAATTTCCTTATTCCTTTATATCCGCGGGACTCGCGTGTGATGTATCTTATTAGTAATAGCGACCTGCTTCATAGCACTGTAATTTTAAAAAACATGAGTGTTTTCACTAATCCTTAAACATCATTAGATCCATCAGCTTGACAGCAAGTCCCATCATTCAGCTCGTTACTGCGAGTCACATACATTCGCCTTTGTTATTGTTGGAAGCGGCGCCCTCTTGTGGCCACTAAAGTTACATATTGGACCTTTAAATACAATAATACATTTTAAGTTCCATTTTCAAATTTCTTCCACAGTGCCAAAAAAATAGAGGTAGGAGAAACAACTAAATACTTCTAATACCGATCATTTTCCTGACCAAATGGCACAATCAAGGTGCAAAGCAAACTTCATAAGATTATCTTTAAGTCAGGAATCAACATGGTCAATTAAGCCATCAGTACAAGACACACTCTCCTCCCCCTCGTCCGTCATTTGTCTAATTTGTGCAACTATAATTACCACTCACATGTAATAAAACAGGAATAAACAAACATGAGCACTTCAGCTTGGATTAAACTCCCATGAATAAAAGCTGAATCAAAAGGTGTCAGGTGATAATTGCAGATTCAATGTCTGTATGCAAAATCAGATACGGAAACCATTAACACAACAGAAAATGTTCATGCTGTGGCTGTAACGGAGAGGAAAGGGAGAAGGCAGAAATATAAATAAATGCAATAAAAGAGACAGCTAAAGGTTTAATTATGGCTTTGATTTGATGATGGGTTTCCAGCTGGTCAGATCTGATATTCGGGCAATTAGAGGACAAGTGTTCCAACTGGACTGTGACTAAATGGCCACATCTGACTAAAATTGTGTCTTTTTGAAGTCTAAACAAATGTAGGGCAGAGCATGGCAAATTCTGCACCTGTTAAGTTGTAAAAGTGCTCCCAAAGGTGTCTCCGGTCCAGGTATCCCTCTAGCGCTCGACTTAAAGCCCTTGGGACGTAGTTTAGAGAGGACAGGACGGCAAAAACAGCTTCTAAAAATTCTGCAGCAGCTGTCTGAGTATCAGGGGACACCTCTATTCCTTGGTCCACACAGAGACCTGAAAGCACATTTCAATGGTTATTTTAAATTATGTCAAAAAAAAAAAAATAAACACAATGATAAAAATAACAAGGCTTTACAATAAGAATAGCCAGGGGCCAGTTGGAGAGACTTTCAGGATATTTGACAGGACCATTTTTAGATCCGTCAGGTGATGCCTTTCTTTCTCCCTTTCTTCCTTATTTTTGAAATAAAGAAAACAGAACATAACACTTCAAACATTTGGGGTAGGCACCTTCGGCACTGATATTGAAAGAGGTCTTGTATGCTCATTAATAATTTAGTGAAAACAGTAATATTGTGAAATATGAACACACTTTAAATAACTATTAAATTAATATATTATAAAATGTAATTTATCGCATTAATAAATGTAATATAAATGCAAAGCTGAATTTTCAGAAGCCATTACTCTTCAGTGTCATATGATCCTTCAGAAATCACTCTAATATGCTGATTTGCTGTTGAAGACAGTTGAAAATGATTGCTTAATATTTTTGGTGTAAACTATAATAAAAAAAAATCAGGTTTCTTTGATAAATATAAAGTTAAAAAAGAACAGCATCTATCTAGATTTTTGTATTCATAGTTACTTTTTTAAATTAATTTAATCCATCCTTTCTGAATAAAAGTATTACAATCTTTAAAACTAAAATTAAATCATATGGACTCAAAACTTTTTAATGGTAGTTTATTTATAGTAGAGTTGCAAGATTCTGAATAAATTGCAAAACTTTTTTTTCCCAAATAATGATTCTCCCATGATTCCAAACAGACATTTGAAGAGACCTAGAGTGTGTGAAGTCTTAGCTAAAAATACCCCACAGAATTTTTTAAATCACATTTTTAAAATTTGGGCTTGTGCAAAAACACACTGTTTTAATGTGTTTAATTAAAGGTAGGGTAGGCATTTTTTTATAAAACATTTTTGTTATACTAATTGAAAGTCTCTTCACATCCTGAAAGCAATCAGTAATAGGTCTAAATATTAAAACATGTACATCTATCTTCTGTGAATTTATCAGGACCAAAAAAGTTTGTCCAATCATTGCATTCAATATGTCCTACCTGGCTGTCAACACATGTACCCGGAACGACCAACTACTTCCAAGATTCGGAAGAAATTTCTTAATGAAAATAAGTACCTACTCGAGATTATATGGTTTAGGATGCCATTGATTGCGCAAACAAACAGCAGTCACCTTTCACAGTTCCTCCTGAACCAAAACAATGAGATTATGCTGCGTTTTATACTTTTATCACAACCGTAATTACGAGATGGCAACCCGTAGAGCGTTTCAGACCTGGAGATGTTCTCAGATTTTAGCGATTTCTCTGGCAACACTATCAATGACAAACTGAATCTGCAGCAGTCAGGTGGTACAAGTAAGAGGTCTAAGTTATTATTCTCGTAATGTTACGTGCTTTGAGACAAGAGTTAACTTAACGCAATCTACTATAATGCTTTGCAGACTCTGCTGTGTTTTGGAAAATCTTATGCTTTCAAAGCTAGCTTGCTATTGCTAGCCTCGCCGAAACTGCTTACCCTACCTTTAATATGAACTAATTATTTTAAAATAAATCAGGTTGAGTGAATGATTCAATGACTCACTCATTACTTTGTTTGTTTCATTACTGGATAAATCAGTGTTATTGAACAAATCTCTTATATGATCTCTTGAATGACAAATACATTTGTAACAGTCACTTATCGCCAACTAGTGGCATAACAATGTAATCGATACAAGGTTACACTATTTTGATCTGTGTTTATGTCCAAATTCAATATAAACTTTTATCTCCGGTACTTCTGTGATTACTATAATATTTGTAACTCAGATACTGTTCAGTTTCATACATACATAACTTCTCTGAGGTCAGCAGCAGCACCAACACAGATTTTGAATGGTATAGTAAGATTTAGTCAAAGTTGAAATAGACAGGAAAATAAATGTAATTTAGGAAAAGATCAAATAAGTGTTTGATGCAGCTCTAATATATGCCTATAGTCCTACTTAACATTTCTGGAGAGTTAAAACAAAGGTCTAAACTAAACACAACTTTGAGCTTACATACTGTAAGACATCTGAGCCTAGCAAAGGAAATGAATGTCTTGTAAATCAATACAGTGTGAAAGGTCCATTTTAAGGCAAAAGCCAACTGACTGTCAGGACAAACACATAAAAGATGAGACCACAACACTAAGATGTGACTGAATGACCTTGTCCAAATGTTGTCAGGCATGTGGGGTTGTAGAGAGATGCAGGATGGTTGTGCCTTTGGTTCACCCCGTCAGTCTCGCTCTCTAGCGATGACAGGCGTTTGAATAGGCGATTGAATGCAATGCAGCATTCAATGAGTGTCTTTGATAAAAAGCAGGCTGCTGTATGCACTTTTTTGACAAATGTTGGACTGTTTTGAAATGACAGGCCTAAATTACCTGTCGATAGTAGAGCGTGTGGTTAGCTAATACTGTTTTGCTTAACAGGGACCCTGAATTCTGCTGATGGTAAGGGACTGATGGGAATCGACTCTGCTTTCTTTTTCTACAGGAGGCTATAAATGCATTATACTTACTTTGTGAGAAATTGTTTGGTGTTTTGTTCTATCTTTTTACACAGTCTCATCCCAAGACGTCATATAACTGACGTCTTGGGACGTCTTTTGACCATATCCTTTTTAGGGTACCCTTAAACGTCGGTTATATGACGATACTGGGACGTCATACAAGTGATGCTTTACCTTTAACGTCAGTTAGGTGACGGGGTAGGTTTAGGGGTAGGTTTAGGTCTGGGTAGAGTTAGGATCCGATAACGTCATCAGGGTACCCTAAAAGCGGATATTGACGTAAGGTCAACGTCAGTTATATGATGTCTTGGGATGAGACTGCGCTGATCTTTTCATAGTAATACCATTCGCTGACTAAAAAAGGTTTAAATCAGAGCTGTGGTGTAGTTGTAAAGTCATTGGCAGTGACAGATTTTGTGTTCCGCAAACATTGATACTTCAGTATTTGTAGATATTTTTTCTCTTTTCTACAGTATACTGCAAAATAAAGACCCGTTCACACTACACGCGACCAAGCGACGCGATACCATTCATTATCAATGGTGAGCGGGCGACTTCCGGCGACAGCTACTGTTGGCGACCAGTGGGGCGTGTCCAGCGACGCGACAAAGTTGAGAAAAGTTTAACTTTATGCAAATGAAGGGCGATTTTCGCGAGCGACAACCAATAGGAGTGAAGTCAGTGGAGCGCGTCACTCTTCAGTGCTGAGTCTGACCGAGGCAAGTTGAACGAGAAGCTCATTTTAGCAGTCAGAAACTGTCCTATAATGGATGATATATATCTGTGTACATACAGCGGTGTTCACCATACTGACTCCGTGACTGAATGGTTTTGGGAACTCAGATAGACCGGTTTTTGCACGTTTGCTGCAGTTAAATAGCCGCGATGGCAAAGAGCACTCACTGTTTCTCGTTCATCTTTAATATTATGCATTTTATGGACTGATTCCATTTATATTTAGACTTTTCCTTCCAAAATATTTGTTTGTAGCGGCAATAAAACGCATTTGTTGTCTAACATAGAGTAACTTCCGTGAATGTCACACACAAACATTACTAGGCAACCAGTAGTGGGAACACCCTCCATCGCAGCCACTGGCGACCTGCAGCGACAAAGTCACGTGTAGTGTGAACGGGGCTTAAGAATTTAATACTTTTTAAAGGCTTTTATTGGCATTTAATCAGTGTTGGGGAAGCTACTCTGAAACTGTAGTTTCACAAGCTACAAGCTACTCGTAAGTTAAAGTAGTTTAACTACAGTCAAGCTACCCATTTAGAAAAGTAGTTAGCTACACTACAAGTTACTATCAAAAAGTAGCTAGCTACACTGAAACTACTTTTGCTTTTTTTGAACAACGTATATTATACATAACTGAATAAATGTCTGAGGAATGTTTTAGGTAAAATATTTAGTATTTAAAACAAGGCAATGCAATTACGATTTCAAAGAGTATTATTTTATTACACACAACACTAAAATATCTCTGACTGTTTGTCAAAATTGCAACAAACAGCCTACAACATTGCAAGAACGAAACATACATTCAACGTAAATTGCATGTAGAACATTTTCTCAAAAATACTGAATATTGAACTTGGACAAATGAGGCCATGGGTAATTAACATTAGCTGTCTCTCCATCCTCCAAATCTGCCGTCATCGTCTTGCTATATAATCATAATATGGGTGTGTCAACCCACTTCTCTATGTCAGTGAACCGTTAGCCGCAAGATGCGTGATTAAACAACAGGTGGCGGTAATGGCAAAAAAAATAGTTTGTAATCTAACAAGAAGAATATCCTTGCATTCGCGTGATCAGCGCTGATTCGCTCGAACAATGTAGCAATGTAGCTTTTGCTCGCGCCACACCGCTACTTGCTGCAAAAGTAGTTAGCTACTGGAACAGCTACACTGTTTAAAAAGCAACTGAGCTACTGCCAAGCTACTGAAAATTTTAGTTAAGTTAGTAGCTTCGCTGACTTGTAGTTAACTACTCCCCAACACTGCATTTAATACATGCAAAGAGTCAATATTTACAATGTTGATCCTTCTTCATAACCTCTGAAATTCATCCTGGCATGCTGGATATCAGCTTTTCTGCCAAATCCTGACTGATGGCGATCCATTCTTGCCTTATTAAGTGCTCGGAGATAATCGCAATTTGTGGACTTCTGCTTGTACACTTGCTTTTTGATGATTGATCACAGGTTCTCTATGGGATTGAGCTCCGCTGAGTAAGAAGCGTCGCCATGATGATATGATTAGTGAAATTATGTTAGCTAGTGAAATTTTTGTTTTTGTGATGAAGCTTTTTGCGATTATTTAAAATGTTTCTGATCACTCTGCACAATAACCTAGAAAACAATGTGAATCAACAAGCAGCAAACTTTGCAAAACATTTCTCAATGTCAAACTGACATTGAATCTACGTGGAAACATGACATTCGAAACAACAGTCTGATTTGACATTGTTTTGCTCATTGAATTACATTTGAACTCAGACGTCAGCACGGCTCATTCTTTCAAAACTAGTGGAAAATCAACTTGAAATCAACGTTGTTTGCAACGTTATGAAAAGCAAACCAATTTTCAATTTTCATTTAGCTTTGAAAGAATGCCGCTACCGTTGGTTCAAGGTTAATTCGATAAGAAAACAATGCCAGATCAACATCGTTTCGAATGTCATGAGAGGCGTGCGTTTCCAAGTTGATTGATATGTCAGTTTGCTGTTGGTTATGTACCATATAGCAAACTGACATTGAATCAACGTGGAACACTAACCTTTAAACAACGTTAATCTGACATTGCTTTTGCTTATTCAAATAAATCGATTGAAATGTCGCATCAGACGCGTCATTCTTTCGAAACTAACAGAAAATCAACTTGAAGTGGCAATGTCTGTTTCAACGTTATGAAAGCAAACCAATTTCCAATTTTCAATTAGCTTTGAAGAATGCCGCATACTGAACGTTGATTTAGCGTCAATTGAATGAGCAAAACAATGCCAGATCAACGTTGTTTCGGATGTTATGCAGAGACGGTCATTGCCACGTTGATTCAATGTCAGTTTGCTGTCTGGGATGTCACTGCCAATACTTTTGGCCACAGTTATGTTGGGTATTGGCATCTGACGACATAGCTGTCAACTTTTGGTTTTCAAAAATCGCGAAGATTCTGCAGAGACCGTTTGAGCTCGCATTTGGGGTGAGCTTTCAGCTACTGTGCAACTGGGGTATAGGTTGCCAGGTTGAGAAGACAAACGGGTTAAAATTGTAAATGGTCTGTGGATTGTGTGATAATTTATAAAGCATTAAATACAAGATCTGGCAACTGGTCAACATAAGACAAACATATTGATCCGATTATTCTTAAAGGAGTTTGGGCCATGCAAATTAGAGTTTCCCTGGAGAAATAACAAACCGGGAGGGGTTGGAATCTGGAGATAGGGCTAAAAAACGGAAGAAACCCGGGAAAAACGTACACTTATTCCATGAATTCTCATTAATATGAACATAATCAATTAATGAGGTTACAAAAGTCTTGCATGCATAATAACTATAGAATAATTAGCAAAATTCAGTTTAAAACAGATATTACATTAAAAAACTTTTGAAAACAGCTTTGATAAATGCTATTTAAGGTCCGTCATGTCACAAATCCTCAGTTAACAGTTTCCAAAAAAGACATTAAAAGAAAAAAGGCATACAAAAATGACTAAGGGATTTTACAAAAATGAGTGTACTTATGTGAATGGCCACAAGGGACTGGACAGGTTAAAGAGCTGCCTCTTCGCAATCATCCGTTTATGAGCCGCCAGATGAACCGTGATAAATGAACTGCTGGCGTTTCTCAGGGGAGGGATTCCACAAACCAATTCTATCCTCCGTTAACAAACCTTTCGCAACCTTGACGTGTTGCCAACAAACACACCTGTTGATTTACCGGGCCTCACAGATGAGTTTCCACTGGAGGCCCTTAATTGGAACAAGACATCGCTATCAGTCCCTTAAAGAATTCCACAAACAAGCTTCTATTTAGAGCACAGCTTAGCGCTAAGCACTCCCCAAACTGTGCTGAGAGACAGCGACTCAAGTGAGGAACTTTAAAAGAGCTTTCTCTAAACGGTAGACAACCAAGCCACAGCGTTTCTTCTTAATTAGCCAGGCTGCGGCCAGCCAGTGTTGATTTACGGCGACGTGATTCCCACACCAGAGCACGCGGGAAGACGTGCTCTCAGCCGAGCTCGGTTATTAATGAGCTCCGCCATAATGTGAATTAATGTGCAAGCACAAACAGCCTTTAAAGGTTAGACTTTTCAGAGTGGAAGGAAGAAAGAGGAAAATCTTTAAAGGTCATTCACTTTGCTCTCAGCATGAGTGTTTACAACTGAGCTCTATTGATTCAGAAATGATGAGGAGGTTGATGAGTGCGATGATGAGTGAGTGAAACAACATTCTCACTACAAGCCGGATGAAATCTCCCAATGTGCCTGAGGACGAAACTCAAATCTGATGGAGCCGAGAAGAGCATGAGATTGTTTAAAAACCAGGTGGATCTGCCATACTTCGCAAACTACAGTACTGTAGTATAAAATGTGGCTGAATGAGATGAGCCTTTTAAGACCTCTGCAAGCATTTACTTGTTAGCAAATTCAAAAGAGCGTAATTTTAAATGTTAGACTAGCAATTAACGATTTCAATGGCTTATTTTGCAAGAATGAAAGGACTCGGCATGGTTCCACTGCGCAGGTGCTGGGCGACTCGAGCGATGTTATCGTCGTGATCAGTTCACAAGTGCACACAACAGCCTATTTAAAATTAGAAGATGCATGCAAAATAAAGACCCATTAAAAACAGGTGCAGGCTATTAAGAGCAGCAAGGTCACTGGGCCATCCTTACAGCTAATCAGTTTTTCCACCAATAAACTTTACTTAATTCATTTGTGGAAACCAATGAAAGCATCCATGTGTTTCAAAGAGCGTCATCTTGTATGCTCTTGTTGCATGCAAGCCAATAAAACTACATGTTTTGATATTTTGCCAACTTTCAGTATTAAAGCAAGAGTAAAAAAAACAGTATCATTGGGAAGGGTACATGCAGAGTTTAACAGGAAGTGTGTCAAGGGATTTAGAGTCTTACATGAGTATGAGATGATGATCTGTAGAAGCAAGCAGTCCTTGTGAAGGATATTCTGCAGAAGTAGAGCTGGATTATAACAGGGTCCAGATACCAGTAGCTCAAACAGACATAAAGACGATCCCTCAGATGCTGGGAAATCCCTTAAACAACAGAAATACATCAATTAAGGTCATGTCAACATTCAAATGTTTGGACGATTTTTTTGTTGATGTTGTTTTTGGAAAAAAAAGTCCTGTATGTTCACCAAGACTGCATTTCTTTGATGGAAAATACAGTAATATTGTGAAATATTACAATTTACATTCAACTGTTTTCTATTGTGATATATTTTGAAATGTAATTTAAAAATGGCACACCATTATAATATGCTAATTCAATGCTTAATAAATGTTTTGATAAGAAGTTGTCACATCATGTACATATTGTTGCTCTTTTGTTTGTTTAACTGCTTCTATTGTCCCTTTGCTTCGTCGCTTTTAACAAAAGTGTCTGTTAAATAATTTAATATTCATTTCATATTATTATACATATTGAAAACAGTTGAGCAGATGAGCTATACTGTACATCTATCTCATACTAGTTTATTATCTTCATACATAACTAGTTATATATATATATATATATATATATATATATATATATATATACACACACACACACACACACACACACACCACACGCGTCAAAGAAGTTTAAGGTCGGAAAGTTTTTTTTTTATGTTTTTAAAAGAAGTCTCTTCTGCTCACCAAGATGCAATTTTTGATAAAAAATACACAAAAAACACAGTAATATTGTGAAATATTATGACAATTTAAAATTACTTTTTTATGTTAATATATATTAAAATGTAATTTATTCCTCTGAAAAAAAGCTGAATTTGAAAGATTCTAATTAAATAAATGTTGTTCTTTGAACGTTCTATTCATCAAAGAATCCTGAAAAAAAAAATGTAAAAAACTGTTTTCAACATGGATAATAATCATACATGTTTTTGGAGCATAAAATCATCATATTAGAGTGATTTGTGAAGGATCATGTGACACTGAAGACTGGAGTAATGATGCTGAAAATTCAGCTTTTTTCAGAGGAATAAATTACATTTTAATATATTATTAACATAAAAAAGTCATTTTAAATTGTCATAATATTTCACAATATTACTGTGTTTTTTTAGTATTTTTTATCAAAATATTGCAGCCTTGGTGAGCAGAAGAGACTTCTTTTAAAAACATAAAAAATCTCACGACCTTAAACTTTTGACCGGTAGTGTGTGTGTGTGTATATATATATATATATATATATATATATATAAAATGTACAATTATCGACTTATTCACCTGCAAACCTTTCAGTGATGCTTAAAAAAGATAAGCTGACTGATGGATAAAGTCTAAAACCCCATTACAGTTGTTTTATAGAAAGCATTGGTAAGGTAAAGAATGTTAAGAATCCAAGGACATCTCCTTTTCAGTCAAATGAATGCATCAGAACAACAGTTCTATTACAAAGAATCCAACGTCATGTGATATTCATTATCCTCAACCACTGTCTGAAGACTTTAAACAGCCCTCACATACGGAAAACCATAAAACCTCATTCAGGGTAGCGTCCGGTTTAATTTTTGACACAATTTAAAACAAGACTATGAGAGATAAAAGTACAGTGTGTTCAATGGGTTGTACTGCTTAATTAAATTTAGCTGATCTTTCATAAAAACTCCATAAAACAGATTTGAAAGAGAATTTAGTAAAATACATGTGATTAGGACCTTTATATCATTTATATTAACTGCAATTCTATCCATCACAGCCTTCAACCGTGTAAAATGTAATATAGTGTCCAAAATCATGGTCAATTTCTGTGTTCCTCATCAATGCACTATTATGCTCTTTTCGGTGACCAAACCACATCATTAGGGCCACACTAAATTAAAAAAGTACTGTTTGGTAAAAAAACAAAAACAAAAAAAAACAATACATTATTTACAACTCTGTTGAAAACAGGGAGACTGAGTGGGAGGGAGACTTTAGCAGGGAGACTTTAAGATCTAGTTTTCTGGATATATTACATTCACGTTGACTAAATGTCTACTGCAAATACCAAACCTATACTATAAAAATAGAAATAGAATGGAAAGTTGAGGTGTGGTCATACAGTATTAGTTCAATTTCAATGATATGTTCAGGGAAAAAAAGGCCCATTATCCATTGTGAATATATGAAGTCAGTTAAACTACTGTAATGTACAACAACAGATCATACGCAATTGCACTACTTTAACTGTCTAGAGCATAGACTGTAAAAAGATGGACGACGCCCTTCGCTCTTTTCCATCAGAGAGAACTGAAGCCGCCAGTGTCTCGATATGACGCAGACATCTTGGGACCTGAGTCTGCGCACTTGCGTGTTTCGGGACCAGTACATGCGCAGTCGTGAGCAGGAAGTAAAGCCGCGAAATCAAGGCCACGCCCTCATTCGCGCTAAATCAAACGCAAGCACATGCCCCGCACTTTCATTAAGTGGCCTCTGTCTGCTTCGTTCTTCTCCAATGATGTCTGCTGATTGCAGAACCTCGTTAAAATAAGGTAAATACAACTACTAGCCACATAGTCAACATTATGAAAAAAGTCTGCTGGTGCTTCAGTGACTACCTCGCACAGAGAACCTGTCAATCACAGCTCTCAATCATGACGTCAGAGCACCGTTTTTATCATCACATAACTAACTAAAAACAAACTTATTTTAAAAACGAACACTTGATATTACATCAACGTGATAGAAACTACAATAAATGACAGAAACTATCTTTGTAAAAAGGATGTGAAGTATAATTTAATTGTTTAGTTGGTCTCACGTCCCATTGAATAACATGGGGAGGCGGGGGTTATGAGCTATAAAAGGACCGATCACAGGGGGGCGATCGAGACGTTTTGGCTTCACTTTTGAGGGCTTGTGCAGCACGCTTGGTCTAGAGGCACAAAAAGAAGGAAGTAAATAGTTGAAATAAAATCGTTATTTATGTTTGTTTTCTGTGCACAAAAAGTGTTCTGGTCGTTTGATAAAGTTAAGATTGAGCCACTGTAGTCACTTGGACTATTTTAACGATGTCTTTAATGACTTTCGAGGCCGGCAAGTTTCAATTCCTCAAGACGCCTATGGGCTAGTGTGCAGGAGTGATCCAGCTCTCAGATTTCATCAAAAATATCTTACTTCGTGTTTCGATGATTAACGAAGGTCTTACGGGGTTGGAACAACATGAAGGTGAGTAAATACTGACAGAATTTTCATTCTTGGGTGAACTATCCCTATATTTATATTTATCCATATATCCCTATTGTATTTGTAGTATACTTGGCATAAAAATAAATGTATTTCAAATACATTTTTGCGTATATTCATATATTCCACTAGGGTAATCACATCTTTAATTGTCATTCTAAGAGTATCATATAAACGTGCCCCATTCAATGAAATTAAAATAAATAAATACAATTATTCAAATGGCCACTGACATCTTAATGGTAATGATAGTCATGCTTACTTTAGAACAAACCACTAAATATCATTATTTATCTCTGACCTTAGATGCAGAACAAGTATTAAAGTGAAGGGTGAGCTCTGCAACATAACATGAGAACATTATGCTTTAGTTAAGCAACATATTTGTCATGTCAAAGGCCCGGTAATCCACCGATATCCCACTTTAATGGTCCTGATAAATCTGTAAGCTACACCATGAGGTCAGGACGAACTTACACACGTGTAGCAAAAAAAGAAAACCCTTCCTGCCAATAATGCTCCTTGATTTATTGATATTTCTTGTCCCTTTATTGCTTTTTTTATTTAATAATCCAAACTGCCAGTTTTTTGGAGTGTTTGAGTGAGAAGAAGAGTTTGATTTTGGTGCGTGGCCTCTTGGCTCTGGTGGGGCCCTCACCGAAAGACCCTCAGGGAGTCTTGAACACCAGCGAGGCTAAATAAATAAATAAAAAAGGAACAGGCAATAAAAATGCACTAATTTAAATCCCTTGGACTTCATGGAAGCGGAGCCGGTGGGGCTGACGACGGTGATTTGTGTGTAAGCGGGACACGCGATGATATTACGCTGGAGTGGGAGTCTGGAGCTGTGCTGGGGGGCTTGAGGAGGGTGATGTGAGATGTGGCTGACATTCACAGTCCTCCTACAGGCTCCGTTTCAGCCTTTCACACCCGGGCTGAAGACCCGCAGCGCATGTCAGCATGAACAAGCATGACTAACTATGGCATCTGCATCTGGCCTGCATTAAGGGCCGTGAGTCTGGGGGCCTGGTGACTGCAGTAATGTACTGAGTGTTTGTGTGCATTTAACACATGAACGAAAACTAAAAGGCCACACTAGCCTCATTTGGGTGAGCGGCAACATCTCGCCACATTGTGTGTGTTTTTCTTGTAATAAAACTTAAAAATGGGCTCAGAGGTATAGCACAAACAGGTGATGTTCTTATTGTGTCTATGGAATCTTGGGGTAATGTGTTTCAAGTATTTTATTTTAATAATTACAATTAATAATTACATTACGTAATTGGATTGGAACACTTTTTGGAACATTAAAAATAAATAAATAAATAGCAGAAGTATTAGTTATAAGTAGCTTATTATTATTATTAAAGACATATGTGTCCACCTCAATTAGTCACATTTAAATTATCATGAAGATAAGTAGCCGAAGTAATAGTGATACAAAAAATATTATTATTATTATTATTATTATTATTATTATTATTATTAAATACATATGTGTCCACCCTCAGTAATCACATTTAATTCCTAAAAAAAAAAAAAAAAAAATATATATATATATATATATATATATATATATATATATATATATATATATATATATATATCATATAGTAGCATAGGTATTAGTAAGTATATTATTATTATTATTATTATTATTATTATTAAAGACATGTTAACCTCAGTAGTCACATTATATAATCATTGTGTAAAAAATACACTTGTGTCAGGAAATAAAAATAAAATAAAAATAAATAAATACCTTTAATCAGCAATGATGCATACAATTGATCAAAAGTGAAATCCTTTTACATTGTTTATTTATATTGATATTTAAATTTATATTTAAATTATTCTGTTATTTTGAACTTACGATTTCCACAAAAACAATATAAGCAGCACTTTTTTCCACATTGATTATAATAATAACTTTTATTGAGCCCCAACTCAGCATATTAGAATGATTCCTGAAAGATCATGTGACTCTGAAGTCTGGAGTATTGATGCTGAAAATTCAGCTGTGTCATCACAGGAATAAATTACATTTAAAATATATATTATTAAAATATATTTTTTACATAATTATTTTAAATTGTAATTATGTTTCACAATATGACTGTTTTTACCATAAGATCAAATAAATGCTGCCATGGTGAGCATTAAAGGCTAATCGAATGCAAACTTTTTTTACGTTATTGCAATTTGAATTATAAGACATCTCTGGGGAGGAAAATGGCATTAACCCTTTTAATATGTGAAAAACGCCTAGTTTAGCTTCGGGTTCTAAAGGGTTAATGGGTTAATCATTGACCAGTGACTGAACACTTTGATTTGTTGCTCAATACTGTCAGTACCTCAGCAGCTCCTCTGTGAACAGTGTGGGGTTCATTACGCTCAGCCACATTGTGTCACGACTGTTCAATCCCTCTGGAAATTTTGGAGTTCTGCTGCCTCCTCCACCACAGCCTCCCTGAAAAACCCTGGAGAGAATGAGAGTGAGAAAAAAAAGTAAATAAATAAATACACACCCTCATCAAATGACTAATCTTGCTCCTGTAGTTCTCAATAATCCAGCAAGTTTACTCCCGACTCTTGTGTCACCTGTGCAGCTCCACCAGAGGTGATGTAAGGATGACCAGTATGGTCAGTAGCTGGTTACACAGGCTGTGTATGGACCACATCCAAGATCCAGGTGTTGCATCTGGCCTTAGCAACTCCTCCACAGACTCACACATACTCCACATCAGATTCTCCACGCACAGCAGAAGAGCTGTAATATCAACCCTGGAGGAGGAGGCAACGAGACACCTCATTTTAGGAATAACTCAGTCTGTCACACTGTGTCCTAACAGATTTTCTAGCAAAAGAATAATGTCTTTTATGTGTAATATGTGCTATTTGATAGAGCTATACTGTTTGGCCATATTTGATTGTTGATCGTTTACTTTGAAAATCAAGGATATTAATAGTAAGATTTCATTGGTCATGCCAATCACAGTGACTTAGTGTCAAATTTAGTGTCTTTGGGCCCTATCATACACCTGGCGCAATGCGACGCAAGCGTTTTTTGCTAGTTTAAGCCGGACGCAGTTATCATTTTCAGGTCCTGCCCCACATTGTTTAAATAGCAAATGCATTGGCGCCTATATTGACGCATGCTGGTCTGAAAACGAGCTGTGCATAGTTGGTACGTTGCTATTTTGAGGTACTGCACCATTGACCAACTGACATTTATTTATTTTTTATTATTTAAAGAGCGTGTTAGTGATATGAGCCTATTGTTGGGTGATCATCATTTTCTCTCTGGAGAAGCGTTCAGTCTTTCCGTTTGCAAATTCCACCAGGTTCAAGGTTCAATTTATTTATAAAGCACATTATAATACAACAGGAGTTGACCAAAGTGCTGTACATAAGATAAAATAACTGTACATAAACATGCTGTACATGGGATGAAGAGATCAGTGAAACACAGTTAAATTCTACGCCTTTCTATCAAACATCTCAACATCTCAATAAAACCTATTCCACCAATACGTACTCATAGACAATCAGGTTATGGACAAATTGATAATCATGAGCAAAATTATGAACTAAAATTATGGACATCATGGACAAATCACAGTTAAATATTACGCATTTCCATTACCTATTTCCAAAAATATATTTCAACAACACATATACTCAAGGACAATCAAATGCTAATGCGAAAAGGTAAGTTTTTAAATGACCTTTAAACTCCACAATGGAGGAACATTCCCTGATATACTCTATATATTCCCTGAGTCACAAGTAGAAATAAAACATAAATAAGAAGCAAGCTAGATACGGGCAGACGACATGCCATTGACATCGGCGCCATGCATAACCAGTTTTGGTCTTGCCATTCTACGAGAGAAAAACGATAGAATTTGGTACATTGGATGCACCATGTACATAGCGATTCCATCATGGTGTGATCAGAACTTAGCCTGGCAAACCAGACCTATCAAGATGTTAGGTCTGGGAACTCCCAATTGGCATACGTCAATCCGGGGGCGGGATAAAAGGTTGTCTTTCAATATCCCTCTGCACGCCACTAGGATGGCGCTAACCAACCAGAGCGATGATGGCTGTGGCTGAGTGAGTCCCATGCATTTTCCCATGGTTTTCTCTCCAGCGGAGCAAGTTGATATATTAAACTTTTGCCTTATCCGGTCGTCAAAACTCTGAACACATCTTTCTTTTTTAAGAATGACTTAAGTTACGTTCTTAACTCCAAGTCATCCGAGTCGCGGCCAAAGCCGAAATGGAAAGACCGCTGTTTGCCTGCTGCGTCTTGTTTGTTTTCAAGTATCAGTGAAATCACCAATGGAAATCACGCTGTAGAACTGTCACAACTCTGCCGTCATTGTGTTAAGCCCGCCCACCAACTCTATACACGATGTGATTGGCCAGACCAGAGTTTGGATTTTCCACTTCGAAAGTCAACGGAGAGTTGCTAGACCACACTTTGCAGCAAAATAATTTTTGCTGCCGCTAGGGTGCGTCTAGATTTCTAGGCTAAGCAGAACTGGCTTTTAAAGGGAATGGGAGATGAGACTCTGATTGGTTTATTGCATGTTACGCCCAGAACACACCCATTACTCATTAATGGAAAAAGGATAACCCTTTTAGACCATGCGCTGGACCCACCAACCATTTTGCCTGTCGTTAAACTAGCAAAAGTGGATTCGGACACGCCCTAAGTGCACTTGCGCCATGATAAAGTAGAGCCCTTTATCTCAAATCCCCTCAAAATCAGACTTTTCCAGCCTAATAATACACTTGCACATTTGAAAGTAAACAAACAGGTGATGCCTGTTGCCCAAAAGGCAACTGACTCTGTTAATAACAAAAAAAAAAAAAATATATATATGGGTGTTCCATTTTGATAGCCTCCATACTGAGCATTTGGATTGCTCTCTCATTCATTTTTAAATGAATGACCCATTTATTCGTCATACAGTCTCGGAACAGATAAATAAATAATGCTGTCATGGGTTTTGACCCACGTATCCATTGACCCATCCATCCATCCCATCCCATCCCATCCCTATCTATCTATCTATCTATCTATCTATCTATCTATCTATCTATCTATCTATCTATCTATCTATCTATCTATCTATCTCTCTATCTATCTATCTATCTATCTATCTATCTATCTATCTATCTATCTATCTATCTATCTATCTATCTATCTATCTATCTATCTATCTATCTCATCTATTGATCTATCTCATCTATTCTATCTATCTATCTATCTATCTATCTATCTATCTATCTATCTATCTATCTATCTATCTATCTATCTCATCCATCCATCCATCCATCCATCCATCCATCCATCCATCCATCCATCCATCCATCCATCCATCCATCCATCCATCCATCCATCCATCCATCCATCCATCCATCCATCCATCCATCCATCCATCCATCTCATCCATCCATCATCCATCCATCCATCCATCCATCTATCTATCTATCTATACTTTCAGATACCTAAGTATCATTTAGTAACCTCAAATAAATGCATGCTCTGCTCAGATCAAACCACTAAATGAGTGTATTATGTACTTTCTGTACAGTCTCTCAGTATCCAGAGAGGTTGAGTAACCCACTTTGGTTTCCATATTAAACTCAACTTTTCATCACCTACCACCAAGTTCTGCTTTATAGCACAGCGAAAGTTCCCCTTTCACCAGATAGGAGAAAAAGAGAAGGGAGCAGAGTCAGAGCCCATCTGCTTGGCAGACCCTGAGCTCACCCGGCACTGAAGAGCTCATAACCGGGTGTCCTTGCAGAAAGGAAAACGTTCCCTCCATTCATTCCTTCAGTGCAGCCCTGGGCGATCTGCTCTTTCTCATCAGTCCTGGAGTGGAGGGGGAAGCGTGCTCTTGTGGCATCTTTAACCACTTTAAGTATGTGTTAATACTATGCACAAGGCCTGGGCGGTTGGGCCCGTCTAGCATGAAAGAACCGGGCCCTCCGCCAGGCGCTGAGGCAGGGCCATGTGCTAACAAAGAGAGACTGTTTCGACAAATCTGGAGATCTGCTTTGACCCCCGGGGCCGAACACCGGCATAATCACTAAAGCATTCAACACTGTCTGCTAAGCCCGAGGTTCCTGATAGAAGGTGGGCTTGTGGGTCTCAGTGCGGCAGAAATACGGTAAGATCATTCAATCAGACAGCATGGACGACTGCTCTCAGTTAGAGTGTGTTTGAGTGTGGCTGCTGACCATAAGACGGAAACGGGTGACTTGAACCATGCATGGCCACTTCAGTACGACACATTTCCACAATGCAACAACCGAATGAGAATAATCCATCCATGTTCAAACACTCTTTTTACACTCATACAGATTAAGCAATAAGTAAGATGATCGGAAGGAGTAGTTCACTTTAAAAAAAAAAAAAAAAAAACTTTTGCTGATAATTTAATCACCCACATGTCATCCAAGATGTCCATGTCTTTCTTTCTTCAGTCGAAAAGAAATTAAGGTTTTTGATGAAAACATTCCAGGATCTTCTCCATATAATGGACTTCAATGGGAACCAAACGGTTCAGGGTCCAAATGAGAGTTTCAGTGCAGCTTCAAAGGGCTTTAAACAACACCAGATGATGAATAAGGGTCTTATCAAGCGAAACAATCAGTTCATTTAAAAATTAAATAAAAAAGATTGCGATTTTATTAGTACAAATGCTCGCCTTGCTCTTTTCTGTGGTGAGTGCTTGTGACTCTCCAGTTCAAACTCGTTCATCAAAATGAACAAATCTTTTTGAAGAGTGATGACCCAAAGGGTCCTACATAAGATCGTCTAGTGTTCGTTTTAAAGCCCTATGAAGCTGCACTGAAACTCTCATTTGGACCCTGAACCGTTTGGTTCCCAATGAAGTCCATTATTTAGAGAAAATCCTGGAATGTTTTCATCAAAGACCCTTAATTTTCGACTGAAGAAAGAAAGACGTGGGCATCTTGGATGACATGGGGTGAGAAAATTATTAGCATTTTTTTTTTTTTAAAGTGAACAACTCCTTTAATATATTGGTGGAAAGAAGAATATATATATATATATATATATATATATATATATATATATATATATATATATATATATATATATATATATATATATATATATATATATATATATATATATATATATATATATATATCAATATATGGCTTATAATAAGTGTTCTACATCTATCTATCTATCTATCTATCTATCTATCTATCTATCTATCTATCTATCTATCTATCTATCTATCTATCTATCTATATCTATCTATATCTATCTATCTATCTATCTATCTATCTATCTATCTATCTCTATCTATCTATCTATCTATATATATATCTATACTATCTATCTATATCTATACTATCTATATCTATCTATATCTATCTATCTATCTATCTATCTACTACTATCTATCTATCTATCTATCTATCTATCTATCTATCTATCTATCTATCTCTATATCTATCTGTCTATATATCTATAGTATCTATCTATCTATCTATCGATATATATAATAATATCTGATTGTATCGATCTATATACAATGTATCTACTCTACAGTATCTATCTATCTATCTATCTATCTATCTATCTATCTATATCATATCTATCTATCTATCTATCTCTATCTCTATCTATCTATCTATCTATCTATCTATCTATCTATCTATCTATATCTCTATCTCTATCTCTATCTCTATCTATCTATCTATCTATCTATCTATCTATCTATCTATCTATCTATCTATCTATAAGAAATTGTATTTTATTACAGTCATACTACAACAATCACAAACTGAAATATTGTGTCTATGGAACGGGATGGAATGGAATAAACAATAGTGAATGGAACTATTTAACGTTACTGAGGATTCCATGCCCACCCGAGACATTTAAAAAAAAAAACACAAGTTCTAATGTTAAATACAGGAGGTTTTCAAATGATCCGCTTATCTGGTACCTGATCTGAGGGAGTCTTTTGTAGGAGGGGTCTGGCGCTCTTGAGTACCTCTGAACTAAAACCTCCAGGGTCTCACACAGCACCTGGGCCAAGGTCTGCCGGGCCTGCACGGGGGCAACAGCGCCCCAAAGGTCACTGCGCAGGCCTGTGAGAAAATAGTGCCACATCTGGATGGAGAAAGAACACCTTTCACCCTGAAAAAAATGGTGGAGGACACACACAAAAGAGACAAAGAGAGACTGGTAAAGAGATGATGATATCACTGCAAATAAATACCGAAATGTAGAAAGGAAAAAAAGTCAGAAGGTCTTTCCAGACAATCTTCATCTTGACTCTCATGGTCATGCAACCTGCACGCTGCACCTGGACCCCTCATTACCACAGAGAAAGAGAGAGCGTATGGATACTTTGAAGTTTTAATCTGGATATTCAATCACTGTTAATCTGAACATTACCCAGACATACATGCTCAAGATTAAAATGAACGGGTCATTCCTGTTATGCAAGTCTCATCATGTGAGATTTAATGTATTTGGTGAAATATAACTCGTAAATTTTAAATAGAAATCATATTGGGGTTTTTTCTCTCCCCCACAACATCCCAAATTGAACATAGGAGTGAATTTTAAAGTTTGAGCAGATGTTGCTTTTTAACTATGTCTGCATGTCCATAGCAAATCTATCTTTTAAAAACTGGGAATTCATTAAGAATGATCCAGATGTTTCAGTATTTTTTTCGTTCTCTAATCACAATAGTTCAAATAAAACATGGTTTTCTTTGGAATATTGTTTTAATTGGATTTTATAGGATTTTCCTATGCTCTCAATTTGACTTTCCATCCTGTTAGACCTTAGCAACTAACAAAAGCCAGTTCCATGACATCATCCTTTAGGAAGTGATATCACTTTTTGGTGAGGGAAAACAGCATAAACATGAACAAGTATAAACAACAGATTTGATGAATTATGTGATGAATTAGCTGGTTTGTCTCACCTTTACAGCCAAGGTTTTCAAACTTTTTGATGATGCCCAAGAGACCATCATATATAATTATGTCCTTACAGGGACAACTACAGTATATATATATATATATATATATATATATATATATATATATATATATATATATATATATATATATATATATATATATATATATATATATATATATATATATATACACATACATATATATATATATATATATATATATATATATATATATATATATATATATATATATATATATATACATACATATATATATATAGATATACTGTATATATGTATATATATTAGTGCTGTCAAACGATTAAAATATTTAATCGCGATTAATCGCATTAATGTCATAGTTAACTCCGATTAATCACACATTTTTATCTATTCTATATATCTTTTGATTTCTTTTTGTTACATTATTTTTTCTCATTTTAATGCTCTTATCAACATGGAAAAGTGGATTGGCTTGTTTAGTGCAAATGTTTTTTTTATTATTATTATTGAAAATAACATTGGAATAGTGTTAAATTTCACACTATATAAATAATCTCTCACACAATGTAACATTGTCTACCAATAAAAGGGTGAAAAAAATACTGACAGGTCCTAATATTGACGAGGGGGCGGAGAATTCGCATCAGCTGTGTGTGTGCTTGGCCATCATCAAGTGGTGTTTCAGACTGGACGTGCTGCGATGATGATAGCTCAGTTCACAACGACAAAACACACAGATCACTTGGTCTTGTCAATGGGACAGTTTGGCAACTTTTTAAAAGTAAAACTTTCCAATTCAGAATCTTAGGGCATCCATTTCGGTGTCTCGCGCTCGTCATCCACTCAAAACGTGAACGTTACTATTTGGCCGGCTCGCGAGCCCAAACCACTGTGTGCGGCACAAAACATCCTCGCGCTGCGCTCTGAAACCCATTCATTTCAATGGCTTGCGCCGCGCGAGGACGTTTTGTTGCTTCTTGAACCAAAGAGCAAGCGGATCTAGCTAGACCAGAAACAAAACAACAGGCATGCCACAAACACACGTTTCGGCTTTGACTGGATGACGAGCGCGAGACGGCAAATGGATCAGGACGCATGCCGTGTCCTGTTGCAAAAGCATGTGACAAAAAGACCGTTAATCGCGCGATAAAAAAATTAACGCCGTTAAAATGGGTTTGCGATTAACGCCGTTAATAACGCGTTAAACTGACAGCCCAATATATATATATATATATATATATATATATATATATATATATATATATATATATATATATATATATATATATACAGTATATATACACACATACAGTACCAGTCATAAGTTTAAGATCGGTAAGATTTTTTATGTTTTTAAAAGAAGTCTCTTCTGCTCACCAAGGCTGCAATTTTTTGATAAAAAATACACAAAAAACACAGTAATATTGTGAAATATTATGACAATTTAAAATGACTTTTTTATGTTAATATATATTAAAATGTAATTTATTCCTCTGAAAAAAAGCTGAATTTTCAGCATCATTACTCCAGTCTTCACTGTCACATGATCCTTCACAAATCACTCTAATATGATGATTTTATGCTCCAAAAACATGTATGATTATTATCCATGTTGAAAACAGTTTTTTACATTTTTATTTCAGGATTCTTTGATGAATAGAAAGTTCAAAGAACAGCATTTATTTAATTAGAATCTTTCTAACATTATAAATGTCTTTACTGTAACTTTTCATCAATGTAACTCATTCTTGATGAATAGAAGTATTGATTTCTTATTTATTTTCCCCCAAAAATAAAATACAAATTCTTACTGACCCCAAACTTTTTAAAAGGGTAGTGTTTAATGTAACAAAAGCTTTCCATTTCAGATAAAAGCTGTTCTTTTGAACTTTCTATTCATCAAAGAATCCTGAAATAAAAATGTTCAACATGGATAATAATCATACATGTTTTTGGAGCATAAAATCACTCATATTAGAGTGATTTGTGAAGGATCATGTGACACTGAAGACTGGAGTAATGATGCTGAAAATTCAGCTTTTTTTCAGAGGAATAAATTACATTTTAATATATATTAACATAACAAATTCATTTTAAATTGTTTAACAATATTACTGTGTTTTTTTGTGTATTTTTTATCAAAAAATAGCAGCCTTGGTGAGCAGAAGAGACTTATTTTAAAAACATTAAAAATATTACCGATCTTAATATAATATATATTAACATACAAAATATATATATATATATATATATATATATATATATATATATATATATATATATATATATAGCTGTACTTTATTCTGTGCTTTATTCATCATATTCTTATTGCTTACATTATATGTGTGTTTTTATGTATAAATGGCTATTAGAAAAAAAAATTGAATAAAATATAAGTGTGATATAATAAAAACTGTATATTTGTCCAGCCACTAAAGTCCTAAATGATTTGTCCTATTATAATAATTTAAAAATATATATATATATATATATATATATATATATATATATATATATATATATATATATATATATATATATATATATATATATATATATATATATATATATATATATATATATATATGAAGAGTTCAGATGCAAAAGCCTCTAAATGCCATTTGAAATTTTTTTCTAAAATGACCATTTTTATCAAGCTTGTATATTTAAGTTCAGTATTTTTTCACTTAAATGACAATTAATAGGTAATCTTATATATATATATATATATATATATATATATATATATATACACGTCTTTTGAAAGCATTATGAAACAGTAATATTATCAAATTTCCTAAAAGTGTAAAAAAGTTAACATTTTTTAATCAATATATTAAATTTAACAAGTATTAGCCTCCTAGTTTGAAAATCCCTGCTCTAAAACATTATTATCCTTCAATACAATGACAGAAATCTGTATAGTTGTTTTATAAATGTTAAAAAGATTTTATATATATATATTTCAAATGGTCACATTTAGTGAGCTTCAGCTCTGTATTTTCATCCTATTAACTTCAATCATTTTATACAAAATCATGTCACTGTGTAAATAATCAAGATTTAATGAATAAAGTTCAAGTATGGAGCCATTTCTGCACTTTTAAAGAAATTATTCGTGGCCACGATATTATTTTAAAAACGCTACAGTGCGCAATATAGTGCATAACAGGAATAAGCTGACTGATCGAAAGGCTCAGACTTAAGTTGCTTGAGATGCTTTCAGAAATGTATGATACTTGTTCACCAGTTCTAACGGAAAAGCAAGAAATGGAAACACAATTCAGAAAAATGATAAAAAGGACGAGAGTCTGGTTTCCTAAGAGGCTAATTACTTTTAGGCAAAAAGGAAGCAGCATTAGGAGTTCACAGTGTGACCAAAGAGAGATTATTAACAACCATGTACTACATCTCCTAATGAGAGCTGGGACGTGGTCCACCAGTGAGCCACGGCTAAGTCAGCCATAGAAAGGGACACACAGGGGCATGACCACACGTCCGGACCCAGGGATTTAGCGCTAGAGACTGGGCCTCTGGAAGCACTCGGGCCCTTTGGCATTTGCTCAGGAGGAAGTGAAAGTGAGGAGGGGGAGAGGGGATACAGGTCAGCAGAGGCGCAGACTCACACCTGCACACAGCAGGCCAGTCTGCCCCACAGCCCGCGACGGGCGGATGTGTGCGTACGCATCTGTGAGAGCACTTATGAGTGTGCCCATATCTTAATGGAGGTAACGTTAGGGCTACGGGAACGGCTAGACTCTTCAACACACAGATGGTTAGTCTAAAGCTGCCTCAGGGCAACACAAGCCCCACTGAAAACACTAGAGGAAGGGTCATTATGAAAACACTAGGCCTGAGAGCTTTATAGCATTATACTGTAGCTAGAGAATGAATATATATATATATATATATATATATATATATATATATATATATATATATATATATATATATATATATATATATATATATATATATATATATATAATTTTTATGCTTTTTTAAATGTATTTTTATACATTTTTTATACTTCTTATTTTGGTCTGAAAAGGCTTACAGGTTTGATTTGAATTTTAATTAAAAATAATGTATTTATTTGTTTTATTAACAATTGCAGCCAAATCAATTCAAAATGCTTACAGCAAGAAGTAAAAATCTAGTTAAAATAGTTAAGGGTCTCACTTTTTAACATGAATTTATTTATTAAATAAGAAATAACAATGAGAAATTCATTTGTTACAGTATTTATAAATCCAAATGTTAGTTCACTTAACTGTCATCGTCCCACAGGTGGGACGTTTGCCACTATATTTTTAAATCAATTATATCTTAGTAAATACCTTTAGTAATATTGACAAACTATATATCATTTGAAAGCTTACAGTTTCCATATTTGGTGACTGATTTTCAAAATATATTACAGAGGAACCATAATTTATCCATATGCAACAAGAATATTTTCATACTCATAAAGCGAGTTCAGACCTTTATTTTAAAATAGCAGAGAACATGAAAAATCATGAAAAAATGGTAGATACCTCAGTTTGTTTTCATGCCAAAAGTTCTAAAGATAGCATCCATACAATTATTTTGGAAAAAAATATCAAGAAAAAATAATGGAGGCGCCCTTATATGGGCAGTAATGGAGTCTGATTGTGCCCTATGACTGCGCTCAAACAAAATCTTACTGAAAGCTATTTTTTTAGATATCAACCTTAAATTTAAAACACAACTTGTTCAGATTTTTGGCTTTGATTTTTCTGCAGTTTTAGAGTAGCCCAGGTTTTGAAAATATATATTTTATGTAAAATATAAATAATTAATATTTTTACATTGTACATTTCCATAAACTGAAACTTCTATAACTTTTTTTGTTTAACTTTCTTAATTTATTTCACTTCTACAAAAATCTGCCAAATGTCTTCTTTAAAACAAGACCAATCATATGTCTATATTCCAAAGCATTCTTGAATTACAACCATTTAAGTTTGAAATGTGCATTTTCATGTCTATTCAAAAAAGGGGGGGGGTGACAGTTAAGAGGTAAATAAAAAATACAGCTGTTCATTGTTTGTTCATGTTACTTCACAGTGCATTAACTAATTCTGACAAATACATGTTATTTTAATATTGTATTAGAAAATGTTGAAATTAACATTGCAGAAGTATTGTTTATCCTTAGTTCATGTTAGCTAAAGTAGTTAACTAATAAAACCTTATTGTAAAATGTTGTTTTTTTTTAATTTGCACAAATGTATCAATTATTTATCTACATAATGTTTTATATCTAAAACATTTTGATAAGACAATTTAATTACAAATTTTATGTAATTTAAATAAAAATAATAAAATTTGGATGATAATGCACACAAACAGTTGAATTAAATTTTTGATTAAATATACTGATTAAAATGGACTGTTTTATCTGATTCTTACACATGAATCAAGCTAAAAAGCTCCAAAAGCATTCCCAATAATCCCCAGTCGACAAAACAAATAGACTTAAATCAAATAATAATATAAAATAATATAAAAAATAGGATTTTAAAAGTTTTCCAACCCATTCCCACCACTTAAAAAAAAAAACAAAAAAAACGTAATGTTCTTTTTCTTTAATGGAAAGACGAGAAGGTTTTACACAAACACAATCTGGAACTATAAAATTTGTCAGGACCTGCGGAGACTGTAATTTGGTTACAAATCTGCACAACGTTCAAGCATTTCTTTCTTTATTTTTTTTTGTAATAAGAATATGTTTTTTTTAAAGGCTCTTTAGTATGGCAGGCCTTGAGGATGGATCAACTAAGGATTGAGGTTGGATCAACTAAATAGTCAAGGACAATGTGCAAGAACAGCCAAGAGGGAACTACTTTGAGAATACAATAATACAATGTATAATTTATTGGCCAATGTCACTGCATTTCAATGTGATTATGCTGTTTGACTTCACCACAGTTTTATCCTTGAGCACACTTTAAAAGCACAGGATGTTTTGTCTTCCAATAACCTAACCCAACCCCAAAGAGAAGCCCTCAACAAGGCTTCCACGTAACATGAACTATTATTAAAATATAGCCAGAAAAGCTACAACCATCTGTACCTCGTAAAAAGGGTTGGGGTCACTCCAGTAGTGGCTCTCGGCATCCTGCAGTATACTAGTGGCGCACACATGGACGCAGTAGCTGGTCAGGTGATCGTTCAGGGCCGCCAACACATCCTGGCTTCTCTGAATGGGCAGCAAGTTAGAGGCCTGGTGTTGGAGACATCAAAGACACAAGGCCTGGTTTAAAGCAAAAGCGGTGTAGTTTACAGGTCAAAGAGCCACGTAAGTGATTAATGTCAGCAAATGGCTCTTATTATTACCTGTCAATCATTCAACACCTCCTAATTCCTCCCCTAATGTTTTCTCACTCCCCTTCTTTTAAGAATAAGGCCACACATACGGTCTGATACCCCTTTCTGTCGGTCTCACTCTCTTTCTGTTGCTCATTCTCGCCTATAACCTTACAAACACATAGGTGAATAGTTCTGTCAGAGCCCACCAGCTCACGTACGTCTCACTCCGGTTCTTTACAATCCAATTACAGCATTTTAGTAAATCTGACATCCGCCTGACAGGCTGTCTGGCCAGGAAAACCTAGGCTTGACAAAGTGCACTATAAACCGGTGAACTTCGCAGTGCTCACCCTCTCCAAACACTTTTCATTTTATGTACAAACGCACAGGTCAAACCCAAGCTGAGTTTTTTTAATATAGCCTACCTATCATCCATGGAGAGATTTGGAGTTATTTATGAAATCAGGGCTACCACAATATAGAGGATCAGACTTCACTGTCATTCCTCACACCACATCCACTACAGAAATACGGTACAGCTTCTGCACTTGATAAATGTAGACTTGGGTCAAACATTAAGATCTTAATCAGGTGTTTATGCATTTGAAATGCAAATACATGCAAATTAGATATGTTACGAATCTAGACTAAGATTCTGGCTATTTGTTTTCTTCTTGTTTTTGTATTAAGCATAAACATACCACATTTCACTATATTTTATAAAAAACGGAATAGATATATATATATATATATATATATATATAAATATATATATATATATATAAATATATATATATATATATAAATATATATATATATATAAATATATATATATATATATAAATATATATATATATATATAAATATATATATATATATATATATATATATATATATATATATATATATATATATATATATATATATATATATATATGTATATATATATATATATATATATGTATATATATATATATATATATATATATATATATATATATAAATATATATTACTTCATCTTACCATTAAAATGACTTTCATTAGCTCAAAACATTATTAAAGTGTACAGTAGCACTACCCTTTGAAAGTCTGGGGTCAGTAAGATTTTTAAGAGGTATCTTATGTTCAGCAAGGATGCATTTATTTGATCAAAAATACTATTTGTGAAATATTATTAGAACTCAAAATTGCTTTATTATAAGTTTTCTAGTTCTAGTTTAATATATTTTAAATTTCATTTATTCATGTGATGGCATGATTGTTTCAGAGTCACATGATCCTTCAGAAATCATTCTAATATGCTTATTTGGTGTTTAAAGGGGGGGGGGGGGGGGGGTTGACTGGGCGGCAGTGGCTCAGTGGTTCATGTAGGTTGTCTACAAACCGAAAGGTTGGTGGTTCAATCCCCGGTTCCACCTGACCAAGTGTCGAGGTGTCCATGAGCAAGACACCTAACCCCAGCTGCTCCCGACGAGCTGGATGGCGCCTTGCATGGCTGCCGTCGCTGTCGGTGTATGAATGTGTGTGTGAATGGGTGAATGTGAGGCAAATTGTAAAGCGCTTTGGTGGCCATTGGGTCTATGAAAGCGCTATATAAATGCAGTCCATTTACTGCGATTTCATTTTTTCATTTTAAATAGTGTGTAATGTTGCTGTTGGTGCATGAACAGTATCTGCAAAGTTGCAGCACTGAAAGTTTAGTGCAAGCAGAGATATCGTCTTTTAAAAATCAAGAAGTATAATTGCCTACAGAAACGAGCTCGATTGGGACTACAGCTGGGTTATGGTCACGTCACTAACCCACACATTTGCATCCATCATTCCCTCCGGAAAATGCAAAAAAGTACATGCGCATATTTCAGCAGCTCCCAGCCTCCAGCACGTCGAGTGTGTTGTTCACGCAGCTGTCAGGTCTTCTGTGTTCGGGCTTCCCACAGACGCTATACTTCCTCAACAATGGATACAATTTATGTTTGATTATGTTCCTGAAAGTGTCGATCGTAAATCTGAGCGAGTTCAACACCGGATTCAACAAGAAACTGTTTATAAAACATGAAGCAGTTCCGACTTTAAAACAAGAGGCAGCAGAATCTGTAAGTAGGCTAAGACTTAATCATTTTAAATGTATTTGCATGTATAATTCCAGACGCAGCGTTGTGTTTTATTTTTTCAGATGCCAGCGCTGCCTTTATAGCCACTACTAGTTAGCCTATGCTATTTTGTGTCTCCGACAGACGCATACAAACATTATGGACCTGAATTTTCTATAAGTACTAATGTTTTAAAAGTATTTTTCATGCATATGCTTTATGACATTATTTTCGATTTGATAAAGAACGTAAACATGCCAACACTGTTTGAGTATCACATTAGTAGCCGGTCAGTTGCTATTGTTGCCAGTCAGATGCTATTGTGTAAAATAAACATGTATAAAGTTAAAAAATGTCAGCAAATTATCATTCAGAAACGTTTAGTAAGAGTCGTGTGTGGTGAGTTTCTGTTTGACTCTCTTCATCACGAGCTTTCTGGGTCTGAATATGCCTCAAACTGATACTGCAGTTTGACACATCTACATCTGGACCGGAGCTCATGACATTGCCCGCTTCGCCCGTAAAGGTAATGGGTGTTAACCTTCCGGACAGACGTGAGCGACAGTTAGCCAATCACAACACACCGCCCGTTTCTGAGGGAGTGTTTTCATAGAATCAGGAAGTGAACCGCTCGTTCAGGGGACAGAGGAGAGCGGGCTGACAATAAAGGTGAAGTTTATGAAAAATAAGACAAAAAAAAAAACATGAATACATGTTATATTGCACCCCATAAATACAATCATGCAAAGAAAAAAGCAGTCAACCCCCCCCCCCCCCTCTTTAAGAATTATTTCTATATTATTATCAATGTTGATTTGCTGTGTACTTTATTCGATTTTTTCTGGATTATTTGATTAATTCAAAGTTCAAAAGAGTATTTATTTGAGATATAAATGTGTTGAAACATTATAAATGCCTTTTCTGTTACTTTTGATCAATTTGAATTTAATAGTCCTTGCTAGATATTAATCAGTTAAAAAAAAATACAATCGACAAACAGGAGTGCTTTAATAAATGTGTTTAACTCACATGTCTCCGAGCTTGCTTTCATAGTGAGTGAGTGTCTCGGTGAATGTAGTGACTGGAGGCCATCAGAATGGGCAGGTTCTTGAGGGGAGCTGAGGCCGGCACTTCCCCTTGCCTTTCCTCTATCCTCGTCAGTAGGAGAGAAGTCACACGGCCACACACCTCCACGTAGCTAGAGCACACGGGCCGCAGGGTGTCTTCTCTAAACGCCACAGCCAGAGGGAGAAAAGCATCCATCTGCTCCACAATGTCTGCACAGAACTGGAAATACAGTGAATATGTGAAAAGTTTTTCAAAGGTTTTTCTAATAATACTAAATGATCAATAGCTAATCCATATTTAAGCCTTAAAGGCACAATATGTGTGATTTTTTGATTAAAATATCCGAAAACCACATATTCTGTTGACTTGTGTACTTACATTATCTCAAATGTTTCCAACAATGTTTAAATTCAGAGAAATCAGATATTTTAAACAGTGTGTGATTGCCTGTCAAATGGTATTTACCCTAGATTTACAGTTTACCTTCGGTAGAAACCGTGGAAACACCAAAGACGCTTCAATATTATGGGTTTTTTAACAGGTGAGCAACTGTTTGGATACCTTTATTGACAGAAAACTAACCACAGTTGTAAAGCTCAACACAGCTAGTCTTTTTTTTCGAATCCTTTGTTTTCTTGATTTACCGCAAGTAAAATTATTTTGTCAAGTGGCAAACAGCAAAATCAAAACGAGCTTTATTAACAGCAATACAGAACTTCCCCCATCACACAAAGTTTTCAAATGAATTGCATGCCATTTAGAAACACAAGTCACCCAGCTTTTATTAATATGATATTATAATATGATTAAGCTTGCTGCAACGTGTAACAATACCAGTCTCCGAACACACACAGTAACATTATAACATAGCATAACATTCAGGATGTTAAAATGTATTTTTATATGATTGTTTTGACCAAGTAAAACTGCCCTGCATTACCCCACAATTTTATTTTGTCAAATAAAGTGACCTGTAGTGCAGCACTTGTTTGTGAAACGGCTGTTTCATTAGAATGAAATAAGATAAAGTGAATTTAAGAAATTTAACTAAGTACATTTACTTGAGTACAGTTTTGAGAGATCTGTACTTTACTCGAGATATCATTTTTGGGGAGTACTCATGACTTTACTCAAGTACATTTGAGAGGGAAATATGGTTACACTTTATTTCGATGGTCACTTTAGTCGTTCTACTAATTATAAGTAACTTTTCAACTACTTGTCAACTAATTCTCATTAGAGTATTAGTATATGAAGAGTTCAGATGCAAAAGCCTCTAAATGCCATTTGCAATTTTCTTCACTTAAATGGCAATGAAGATTACCTATTAATTGTCATTTAAGTGAAATTACTGAACTTAAATATACAAGCTTGATAAAAATGGTCATTTTAGAAGAAAATTTCAAATGGCATTTAGAGGCTTTTGCATCTGAACTCTTCATATTATAGTAAACTGTCAGTAGACTGTTAGGTTATGGTTAGGTGTTAGGCTTTGTGTTAGGAGAATAAGTTTACTTGTAGTCGCCCAGTTACTTATAGTCAATTGAATGTCTGTTGGGGGTCCAACAAAATAAAGTGTTAGCAGATATTAAGTTGACAGTCTACTAATTCTCTAATGACAGTTAGTTGACATGTAGTTGAAAAGTTACTTATAGTTAGAAGTTACTCAACTA
>JAQIUQ010002502.1:0-15000 GCA_030378365.1 Hybognathus amarus | reverse complement strand
AAGAGCTCAACTCTGCAGCAGTCTTCCTACAGCTCTGAACAGTGCTAAATCCTTCTCCTCACACAGGGTTAAGGACGATCGTCAACGCGAGGTGGTCAATAGCTGGATCGCGGTTTCAGGTTGATAAATGGTTTGCAGAAATATTATGCAGACGGGGAGGTCCGGCGACTCTGAGAGTTCGAAACAAAGCATGAATGTATGAATATGAATGGGTGAAGTATCGATCTCTCGTAATCCATCTGGACTGACTACGTTCTGGCTAAGTCAGGTCTGGGCTACAGAATAGCGCTGCCTACTTATGGGCCGCAGTGACACGTGTCAAAAAGAAGGGGTTCTCAGACACTCAGGGTAGCAGAGAATGCAAATGAATGCACATGCTAACCTTTGAGATGAGGGTTGCTCATTCTGAAGCACTGACCTACACGTAAATGTGTCGTACAGGTTTTGAGTGTGAACAAATTTTGACACTTGTTAGTGATGTGGTTCCAGGGGTGTCGGCAGCATCAATAAAATGGTATGGAAATCAGACATGAACGCTGACTTTTTAAACTTCATGAGCTGAGGCCATGTTGTGCACAAGCATCTTTTTTTATGTTCAGATGAAGGTTTAAAAGCAGCTTTGCATGAAGAAATATGAAAACACTCTAAAGAAATTTGCCATATTTTCTAGAAAATAAGTTTTACCTGAGAATAAGTTTGAAGCTAATAGCATTATGTAAATTGCTTTGGAATATGAGTCACAGCATTGCTGCGTCCGAAATCTCCCATTACTCACTATATAGTGGACTATATAGTGAGCTCGCCATTTTGTAGTGCTGTCCGAATGTATAGTGATGATTATTATACCCTATATAGTCCACTCATTGTATACCAGAATGCATTTTGAAAAGTAGTGAACAACCGATGGTCACTAACCTAAGCCCTACATACCATCATGCATTGCGCTGATCGTAAAAATAAGTTATAATCATGTGTGGAGTAGACGCATTATAACAAAAATGGTCAGAAATCACTTTTAGTTTTTAAATTTTGGAGAAATAAGCTCAATATAATGTAATGTATTTATTTTTAAAAATCTATTTAGCCCAGAGCCGGGCTCGGCACCAGCTTGACAGATGATGTAATCAATGGCGCCGGCGATTGGAAGTCAGTGTCCGAAAGTGGCTTCTATTAGGCTGGTGAGCTCACTATATAGTGCTCTGCTCTCTCCCCCAACATAGGGGGTTGGGAGTAGTGCTTTGAGTGAGAGATTTCCGGACGCAGCACATGATTCAGATGACTAGAAAAACTGCAGAAATATGGAACATGTATATGTACACCTCTCTTAAACAAAATTGAGGGTTTTAAATGTGTTTGAAAGTCTCTTATGCTCACCAAGACTGAATTTTTCTGATAAAAAAAAAAATAATAATAAATTGTAATATTTGCGAAATATTATTACAATCTAAAATGACTTTCAGCATCATTACTCCATTCTTCAGAGCCACACAATCATTCAGAAATCATTTTATAATATGCTGATTTGCTGCTCAAGAAACATTTCTTATTATTAACAATGTTGGAAACAGTTGTGCTGCTTAAAGGAGTAGTTCACTTTTGAAAAAAACTTTTGCTGATAATTTACTCACCCCCATGTCATCCAAGATGTCCATGTCTTTCTTTCCTCAGTCGAAAAGAAATTAAGGTTTTTGATGAAAACATTCCAGGATTTTTCTCCATATAATGGACTTCCATGGGAACCAGACGGTCCAAGCTCCAAAAGATCGTTAATAACAGTTTCAGATGCAGCTTCAAATGTCTTTAAACAACACCAGACGATGAATAAGGGTCTTATCATGCGAAACGATGGGTTATTTCAAAACTTATTCCAAAACTGTAACTTTTCTAAGGACAAATGGTAGCCTAGCTCTATTCTGGAGGCGCGTTTGTAATGTCACGTAATACGTAATTACGTTCAAAAGGTCACGAGCGACGTCAGTCGGAAGTACAGAATCAAAATCGTCCGACATCGTTATTTTACCTTTTAATTCCTTTTTTTTTTTTTTGTAAACGGCGTTTGAGTTAGTTTGCACGTTCAACCTATGTGTTCAACTTACTGACTCTGTATTTCCAGCTACGTCGCCCGTGACCTTTTGAACGTAATTACGTATTACGTGACGTTAGCAACGCGCCTCCAGAACAGAGCTAGGCTACAATTTGTCCTTAGAAAAGTTACAGTTTTGGAATAAGTTTTGAAATAACCCATCGTTTCGCATGATAAGACCCTTATTCATCATCTGGTGTCGTTTAAAGACATTTGAAGCTGCATCTGAAACTGTTATTAACGATCTTTTGGAGCTTGGACCGTCTGGTTCCCATGGAAGTCCATTATATGGAGAAAAATCCTGGAATGTTTTCATCAAAAACCTTAATTTCTTTTCGACTGAAGAAAGAAAGACATGGACATCTTGGATGACATGGGGATGAGTAAATTATCAGCAAAAGTTTTTTCAAAAGTGAACTACTCCTTTAAAGGGTGAGTTCACCCAAAAATGAAAATTGATTTACTCACCCTGAAGCCATACTAGGTGAATATGACATTCTTCTTTCAGGCGAATTCAATCGGAGTTATGTATATTTAAAAAATGTCCTGGCTCTTCCAAGCTTCATACATTGTCAAGTCTTTCGACTTGCGTAGGACGTGTGCCAGAAGCTAGTTATTTTAGTCGATAAAGTTCTAAATATGGAATATTTTCTAACACTAACGCATCACTTCACTTCAGAAGGCCTTTATTAACCCCCTAAGTCTGTGAGAAGCACTTTTATGATGGATGCATGCACTTATGGACTTCATAACAGAGGCCATTCACTGCCATTCTAAAACTTGGAGGAGCCAGGACATTTTTTCTAAAGCTACACTGTGTGATTTTTATCCCCATCTAACGGTGAAAATGTATATGATCATCCAGTGAATATTAGTCTCTGTTCCTTCTCAATTCCAATTTTGTTTTAACTCCTACGGTGGCCAATGTAGTCCAAGATTAACATGGCTTCCAGTTTGGCCTCATCCATGAGTGTTAACTGAACGTAAATGCGAAAGCAAAGCTTGAATTAAGGGTATGTCCCTCTTTGGCTAATGTACTTCAGATGGGGGCACATGGCGAGACATTAGAACCCCTTACCCGTATGTATTTTCAATGGCATATTACACTCACGAAATCTTATTACTTGAAGTAAATATACATTAATGAGCACATATATTTTTGAAAGAACTAAGTGTTTTTAGCTAAGAATTAAACTAACAGTCACAGTCTTTGTTCAGTGTTAACTACTTATTCGTTTAAATGAGAATGTCATATAAACCTAGGATGGCTTGAGTGTGAGTAAATCATGGGGTAATTTTCATTTTAGGGTGAACTATCCTTTAACATTTTTGTGGAAACTAGGTTATGTTGATTTTTCACCCCCAGGAATTTTGACTGAATAGAAAGTTCTTAGAGAATTAGCACATGTACAGTCTAAAATCAAAATGTGTGTGTGTGTGTGTATGTGTTTAATCACTTAAGTCCTGGTTAAAAAGTATGACTTTTGTCAAGTGTGGACATGAAAAACCGACATGTTTTTAACTAGAAAAAAGCGATGGTGAACGGAGCATGCATGGATTGAAACACCTGCATCCTATCCAAGCTCAGAGGCCATCCTTTGGGCTGTGATGGCTCATCAATCTGCCTGAGCTGCAGCGGAGTGGAGCTTGTCTCAGACTGGGTCTCCGTGATGAGGGATAAAATGAGGCAAGACACTGGACCACAGAGCAAACTCACAGGACCAGAGAGGCTTCTGAGCCACAGAGCCAGACATGTCATGTCACTGTGAACCACTGGAGTATTTCAAAAGAGACTGGAAAGGTAAAGAAATATTCACAAATACCTTCCTCTATAGCTCTGTTTTTCAAAACCTAGTGAGCTGCCCTGATGCATACAGCCAACAAGCTTTCTCGTTCAACTTGGAATGCTCTATAGTTACAGTATGTGCAAAACTTGGTGCACCGCATGAATAGTGCTCAGTTGCTAAGCTAACATGATTCTAGCATAAGCATATGAACAAGTCATTACCTAACTATGTTTTGGTGTATACTATCTCAAAAGTTTGGGTTCAGAAATATTTTTTTTTAGAAGGACTTAATACTTTGTTTTAGCACATATTCCGTTTCTGTAAGAATGTGTACAAATGTTTTCATGAACAAATGATGATTTCACTCAAAACGTTCGTACAAAAAATTATACTAAATATTAGCAAATAAACAGGAACAACTGAAATATGCATACACAAAAAGCACTTGACACTTAGGGTTGGGTATCATTTGAATTTGAACAATTCTGGTTCCAGTTCCGATTCCCTTGTTCGATTTCGGTCTCCTCAACACTTCTATTATTTTGACTCTTTTAAGAGGCAGGGTCAAAAAAGTTTAGCTAACCTTGCTAACCAATGGTCTTTCTGAAGGAAATACTCCTTTCTGAAGGAAATACTCCTTCTGTCACAAATACTCCTTTTGTCACAAATGTTGCATTTTGCCGAGATTTCGTTATTTTTAGAAAAGTGAAGCCACACTTTGGACCGTCGACGTAAGCTACTCATGTTCGACTCGCACGGTTATGCCAACACTTCCGGTAGACGCTTCTTCGTTGGTGTTGTTCAGCGGTTTCTTCTTCCGGTTCGACCGAGTGTGAATATCTGAAACTAGGAATCAAAATTTGAACTTTCTAACGATTCTGGAAAAACAAAAAGTTAGTCCCGGTTCCAATCGATACTCAATTTCGATACCCAACCCTACTTACACTGTGTGGCCTTTTCACAATTATTCTTAGTTACACCCTCATGGACTTTTAGTTTGTATCCCTCAGTCACATGTCTCATTTGTTTTCAGTTTCCGCCACTTGTTTGTCCCTATTTGCATTCTAGTTGTCTTCATGGTTACTCATTGGTTCCCTCGCTTGTATCACCTGTGTTAATCCAATCATCTTACTTTTTACTTACAGCATATAGCTGTGTTTAGTTCTCATTTGTCAGTTACATTACATTACATTGCATTAATTATATTAGGACGCTGTTAAATGGTTAAGTCTGAATGGTTGACAAACGTTGCTAAGGTGTGCAATTATTTCCAGGGAAAACGGTTACCACATTACACTTTCGCCAAATGATATTTCAAAATGTTATTTCAACAGAAAAAAAAATAATAATAAAAAACATGACACTGACCAAGCAAATACACACAGTATAGTAAACAATAGGAAAACAAACAATTTAACAAAGCTTCAGTTTTATAATGTACAGCAAAGTGCAAACTGTTTCTCCCATGCGCTCAGTTCTTCCTTGTTTGTGTCTGTGTGTGTGTGTGTGTGTGTGTGTGTGTGTGTGTGATTCTTTATTTACTACTTGCAGTTACCTTTGCCACCATCTTGGAGAGTCTTCTCTGGGTCGTGTCCTGTGGTCAACAGGGGTTATGGCGATGTTCAGCAGAGCTCCGATGCATGTGCGGCTTCCTGCTGCTCCAGATTCTTATTGCACACGTCGCTCCAACACCACCTTCCACACAGTGAGCCATATTCACCAGGATGAGGTCTCTGAAATGTAGCCCTCCACCCAAACTTGCAAAGACAACCACCTCAACACACACACACAACATACATAAATACCATGCAAAATCTGGTCAAACTGGAATATACAGTATTTTAATGGTTACAAAACATGCATTTAAGGATATAATGTACAGTACTGCTTGCCAATGCAAAAATTCAACTCAACCAACTCAATCAATACGAGTTCTTCCAACTCCCCAGGTGTTCTTGGAGTTTTTAGGGTTCATAGTTTTTTTTTAGTTTTTCTTAAACCCTTAAAATCACGCAAGAGCAATATATATTACGTGATTTCAATGAAAATACACTCACACTGTACAAAATATTTTCAAGATTTGTCATGACAACATTTTTTCTTTTGTCATATCAACTTAAACAATTTATTAAGTTGAGATAACTTATTATTTTCAGTTTCTGATGGTTCAATTAATCTCCTTCATTGTATTAACTCACTTTTTCCAGTTCAATCAACTTAAAATTTTAAGGCAACCAGGTTTCTTACTTTTTTAAGTTAAACCAACAATATTTTTTTTTTACAGTAGGCCGTGTGTCCACCAAAGCGTTTTAGCCAGCTGAGACGGCTCTGCTAAAGACGCTGTTCTTTGGGCGCTTGAGAGCGTTTTGGCAGTGCAGCGTTTTTTCTTTCTTTCGCTGAGACGTTTCGTTGCTATGATACAAATATATCTGCAGCAGTTTGAATGTTGTGATAGTCTGGTCGGTGAAGGCATTAGCTTCTGCCCTCCTCCACTTGTGAGTTGCCATACGGACTGGGTAAAAAGTGACAGTGATGAGCGCTGCGTCTTTATCCAAGGTCTGAACATTTTTCAACTCCCAGTGACCAGTAAAAATGGGAGCATTGGAGAGCAAAAAGAGAGAATGGGTCGCAGCGCCAGCGCCTCGAACGCTGCATGGCGTTTAAAAAACGTGGCGCTCCCATAGAAAACTATTGAAAACATACGCCAGCGCGTGGAAAAACGCTTTGGTGGACACACGGCCTAAAGTTCAATATCGGAAGGTTGTTTCAAAAATCATAATGATGCAATTAAAAATAGTATTACAGTATTTGCACCAGAAGTGAATAAATAAGGGATGTGCATCACCTCTGTGCTTTGCAGAACAAGATCAGTAGCGGCTTTGTCTTCTGCCGTCGTCACCTCCATATCATCCCTGACCTTCTTCAGGACCCCTGCATGGAAAAAGCAAAAAAACACTCACAATGCATCCACAGTAAACTGTCACTGCAGCTTTACCGAAAGGAAGTGAGCTGCAAATCCTCTAATTTCCAGCTCATTAAAACATTTCACGCAGGAACATCTCATATGTTCCGTTAGCATATGCATTCACGCTTTACATGGTGCCTTTGGAAAAGAAGTCAATGTGTGGGGTGCCAGGGTCAAGGCCAAGCCAACATATTTAAACTCCTCTTGCGCAGTGACGACCTACAAACAACAACGTGATTCACCCAATAAAGCGGGAAAAAACTAAAAGCGGCACGCAGTACATTGCAACAGTAAGCTTTGTTAAATTCAGAGGCTTTGGAGTCTGATTTGAACCCCGATAGCTATGGCCGTATCTGGGCTAATCCATGGAAGGGTTAGAAGGAGGATAAGTGTGTGTGTGTGTATGCTTGTTGTGGGCAAATTAAAAGTGCATGCATCAAGGCCGCATTTTTCTAATTCAGACGCTTCGGAAGCTGAGACCCTTGGTCAGGCAATTCAGTTGAAGAAGAGAGAGAACCAGAGCAGGCGAAGGAGGAGAGAAGCAGCCAGCATGTCACTTTTTGACCTTGAAGCCCATCTGATGAATTTCTGGTAATTAAGTCGTTTGATTGGCTGAATTAATGATTTGGATAACTGCCCTTTAAAGGCTGTTTACTTCTCAGTAAATCCAGCCCTTTTCTACTTGTCCTGTTTTTGATGTAACCTTTACAGAAGTACTATACGCACCAGTCACTTTCATAGCAGAAAAAAAATAAATGAAAAGAAATTGCCGGCCCCTCTCTGGATTTGTGCTTGCTCTAGAAGTGTTCATATGTGAAAACCAAACACACACACATAATAGGGGACCAGTGAACACAATGCTGTAAAGTAACGTGAGAGACTACATTGGGTAAAAGTTCATCTGTATACGAGGTACTGCTACAGGCCAGCAGTCTGGTCTCACGAGCTGCCTGTAGAGATGTTGCTGCTATACGCAGCAATGGGAGTGCATTGTCTCATTCTACAGAGTGTCTAGGCTGCCCACACAGATCTAGGCCTGAAGGTTCCGCTCCCATGGTGACGAAAAAATGCATTTCACATGTCAGATTTCCAGGAGACTGTTGTCAGAAATCTCGTGAATTGGCTGCCATATATTTACCACTGTGGTGAACTCATTCGGGGAAAAAACAACAACCATATATCTTGTTGACTGGCATATATCACATTCAGTCTCAGAGAGCAACATAAAACAGTGATCTGTAGAATGCTGCTTTTCACAGTTGCTGCAGGGGGACGTTTTGCCTACTGATGGGTGTTTCGTCTGATTAAGAGATCAGAAACTAGGTAGGATATTGAAGGGGAAGTTTACCCAAAACATGAAAATTCTGTTATAATTTACTCACATCTCATTTTGTTTCAAGGCTTGCTTTCTTTCTGTGGAAATACACAAAAGAAATAGATGTATTGAAGAACTTTTTGAAAATTTTAATTTAAATTTTGAACCCAAATTTGGATAAAATAGGGACAACCCAAATGTTTGGATTAAAAATTGATCTTCTCAAAGTGAACCAACTTAACTCCATTTCAGTGTACAATTGAGGCCCCGAAGCATTTGGTTTTATCCATATTTGACCCAAATTTGGGTTCAAACAACCCAGCATCTTTCAAAGATCAAATTTCCAAACCAATTGAGGTAAAATAGGACAAACCCAAATGTTGGGTTAAATTCTTTATTTCAAATTTTAAACCAACTTCAACTTTCATTTTCAACTGTATATTTTTAACCCAACATTTGGATTTGTCCATATTCTGACCCAAATTTGGGTTCGAACAACCCAGCATTTTTTATTTATTTTTTATTAAATTTTGAACCAAAATTTGGGTAAATATGGGAAAAACCCAAATGTTGGGTTAATTTTAATTTCAAATTTTAAACCAACTTCAACTTTCATTTTCAACTGTACATTTTTGACCCAAAATTTGGGTTTGTCCATATTTTACCCAAATTTGGGTTCAAACAACCCAGCATTTTTTTTATTTTTTTTTATTAAATTTTGAACCGAAAATTTGGGTAAAATATGGAAAAACCCAAATGTTGGGTTAATTTTAATTTCAAATTTTAAACCAACTTCAACTTTCATTTTCAACTGTACATTTTTGACCCAAATTTTAGGGTTTGTCCATATTTTACCCAGAATTTGGGTCTAAACAACCCAGCATTTATTTTATTAAATTTTGAACCCAAATTTGGGTCAAATATGGACAAACCCAAATGTTGGGTTCAATTTTTAAATTCAAATTTTAACCCAACTTCAACTTTTATTTTCAACTGTACTATTTTTAACCCAACATTTGGGTTTTTCCATATTTTACCCAAATTTGGGTTGAAACAACCCAGCATTTTTTGGGTTCAAATTTAAATTTAACTGTTTCCAACTTAAAATTTCATTTTCAACAGTAAATTTTTAACCCATATTTTAACCCAGTGTTTTTCCATATTTGACCCAAATGTGGGTTGAAACAACCCAGCATTGTTTAGAGTGTATATCGGCATATTTATTCCTGTGCTGGCAAATATGAATTTCCAGCATCATTAATCCAGTGTCACATGATCCATGATTCATAAATCATTGTAATATGGTGATTTTTAGCACAAGATTGTTTATGATTATTATTACTATTATTATTATACAGTTTTCTGTTTAACATTTTTGTGGAAACCGTGTCTTTTTTTTTCAGGATTCTTTGATGAAAACCAAGTTCAAAAGAATAGTATATATTTGTAACAGATTGTAAAAAAAAATATATATATATATATATATATATATATATATATATATATAAATATTATAACTTTATAAAAGTCTTTACTGTCACTTTTGATAAATTTGCTGAATAAGTAGGCTTAGTTATTTAAATGTAACTGAGTCCCAAATATTGTGCGGGAACGGTGCTTCAAAACAACAACTTCATTATAGACATTTTAACAATATCTTCTCAAAAGGACGTCATTCAGGTTTTGAAATGACATTAGGGTGAGTAAATGATGACAGAATTTTCCCTATTAAATCAGGATTGCTGAGCTGCACTGACCTGCAACGGATGGATTTGACTCTAGTTCAGTATTTGGATGTGGTAATGTTTAGCGAATGGTTGTTAAAGTCTACCTTTGACACTGCAGACTGATTCTCCAGCGCAGTTAAGGAAACCCAGATGGGTTGCCAGGTCCTCCACAGTTTGTTCCAGCTCCAATAAGGTGGAGGTCAGCTGGGTCAGGCACCTGAGCTGATGGGAGGTGAGGCAGAAGTTTCGTCCTCTTCGGGGAAGATCCGGAGCTGTAAACGGACACAAAACAGCGTATTTTGTCTTGCGGTTCTATGGTGGAGCTTTCAACCTCCATTCCTTTCTCCTAAGTCTTCCCCATCTTAGTCCATCACAAACTTTAAGAAGTAGTTGAACTCTTTTGTGAGCAATTAACTAAAACACAACCATATACAAAATCATTTATACAGTACTTCTACACAACTCTGGTTTACTCTTAAAGGGTCATTCCTCCTCTGGAAAGATGAATGTGTATTAAAATGGGTAATTTATGTAGAAGAAATATGAAATTGTTTCTGAATTTGGAGCTTTCTATACTGAGAAAAGCTAGAAAATGTATTTTTGGCTTATGTGGATGAAAGACAACAACTCCCAGAATGCACTTGATTCACCGCCCTATGAGGCCACGCCTACAGAGCGCAGTAGTTAAACAACAGTCTAAGCTAATGATACTAGTGAGTCTCCGTGATGAGTCTGCTCGAAAATGTGTTTCGAGATCGCCCGAAAATGTCTGAGATTCGGCTTTTGTGTTCAACAGTCGCCATTCATCATGTTTACTATGGCGAGCAGGACGAGGCTAGGGCCATGTGGAGAACGGCGCGAGGCCGGTGGCGTGATTACCGAACTCAGAACGACAGCTGTGAGACGTAAGTTACCCGGTCTCATGTCTCTCACGGAGGAGTGGGAATTTTCTTAACAATGTTAAAGCGCACTTCGACCGATCACTTTTCTAGCGTTCATGTAAACACAACATTCAGCATTCACCAATCAGAATGAATTCAGTTACATTGAAACAAAAAGCTGTAAGCTTACATGTAAACAATGCATGGCGACTGCAGAAAGCAAAAGCTGAATCCCGACATCGACGGCCAGACATGTTCTGGAAAAGAGGATGGTAACCCTTAAAGTTACTACTCAGCTCTCTCCACAGAACAAGAGCCTGCTTGCTTAGCTTCCAAAAGATGTCTGACATTATGTGTAATCCCAATCATCCATTATGCATGCCGTCGTCCATATTTTCAAAAAGTTTCTGCCGGTGAAATCAAACGCACTGGCACAGATCTGTGATAGGTCTGTTAGCCCATTAGGCCCAACCCCCTATGGGCGTGTTTGAAAGGGTGGGATCTAGTGCTTGTAGTCTTCCTCCTACAATGATGTTTTTTTGCGTCATTGTAGGAGGAAGTGAAAAAGGTAAATAGCAGATTTCTCTTGTCTCAGAGGAAAATGAGAGAGTGTTGCAAGACCATACAATATAACTGGGTTTTCTAACAATGGAAAGCTTAATGCAAATGGGTGGAGTGTCCCTTTAAAACTTGGCATTGTGATAATTTTAAATGTTGTTGTTTCTTGTATGATACTGTAGATTGCTTGTGATGCTCCTCATTTGAAAGTTATATGGATACAAGCTCTAGCTAAATGATTTAATGCAAATACATGTAACTTTAAGTTCTTCCAGTCAAATGGCTAAAAGAAAAAGACCATACTTCGACAAGCTTCAGCAGCTACATTTTGAAGATGAACTGGGTGGCTATGTTAGTCCACCAGCTTGACCAGCACCAAACCAGCATAAAAGAGTGAAGGATTGTGCATATCCTGTATTTAGTTTGTACAAGTCAGATGCAAATAACAGATGCAGATCTTCTGTTTTAACATACAGAACTATAGGGACATATTTATCAAATGAATCCATCTTAAGAATCTTCATTTGATGGTTCCTCTCTGGAGATTCCAAATGTGAATGTTTGTCATACAGACAGTGTATATGGGTTAAGGATTTAGAAGCTTGAAATGTAAGCACATCAACATCAGTCCAGAAATGTTACACTACACAACAGCCTTCAATACATTCTGTAAACCAGTCCATTTCACACATTTAGGAGTCTTCAAAATAATCTGCCCATTGGTGAACCATCTAGCTACTATAGCAGGAATATAATACTTTTACTTCAGCAAGGATGCATTAAATTGATCAACAGTTATAGTACTAAAGTATAGTACTAAAAAAAATCCATTTCAAATAAATTATGTTCTTTTGAGCTTTCTAGTCATCAAAGAATCCTGAAAAAAATATCATAGGTTCCACAAAAATATCAAGCAGCACAATTGTTTTAACATCGACAATAATTCATTAATAATTAATAATGGGCCCGTTTACACCTGGTTTCTACTGATCGAATAGTTCTGATTTGTTAAAACGGTTCCATCTGCACTCTGCCACCTCAAATGTGTCTCTGCAAAATGAATATAAATACGACTTTTACTTTCCCCACTATATGCAAATTTAACAGTAGTTCAAAGGGTCTTCATGCGAGCTTTATTCACACGTTCTCGTTCAAATGACTTTATTCACTGACGCATTTATCATTCCTATTTTGCACTCGCGCAAAGCGGGCTTTTTCCCTCCACAGACGCACGTCGGTCAACGTAGGAAATGATACTTGCGCTCCCTGGGCGGTATCGGCGCAAAGGGAGGCGTGTGTCGCGCAAACATTCCCTCGTGCTATTTTGCAGTTCCAGAAAACAATTGCTGCCAATGACCAGAAAAAACCTGGTCTAAAGTCAGTGGCGCATTGCGCGTACATTCAGATGCTATTTTAAGCGTGCATGCTTGGCCATAATACAGAGTGTGAACAACATGCATACACTGTAGATGATTCTCTCATCTACACAGATGCATTTTACTTTTTGCAAATGATACATTATTATAAGGAAAAATATATAAACATGAGGGAAATCATTGTTGTGTCCATGACGATGGGAAAAATAGGCATAAAGCTTACACATTTACCCAAATTATCATATGCATGTTTAACCGAAGCTAATTTGGGTGGGTTTGTCTCATCCCCAATGTCACTTCTCTTTCTTTCACGGCCCTGACGAGAACATCGAATCTCCTCGGCTGTGAACCGATCTGAAGCGTGCCGATAAATGCGCCGTCATAATAGTATTGCGCCACAGGAACAAGCGCAACTCGTTCATCATGCTCTTAAAGGGAATGTGATATGACGCTCTTATTGGTTTGTTTCCTGTTACGCCCAAACCACACCTATGAATAATGAAGCTACTTCAGACCAACCCCTTTTAGATTTGCGCCAGGCGCAAGAGTCATTTATCCGCCGGTTAAATAGCAACAGCGCCGGGATCCGCCCAAAAAGTTACTTGCGCTTTGACACTTGTGTTTCAGATCGTTAAGATATGGCCCCAAGTCAATGAAAGCAACATTGTATTTATCATCAGCTCATTTCAAGATCAAAGAGACGCAATATGAGAAAAGGCGGCACTTGATGATTGCGTGTTGAGCTTCTGCGACTTATAACATGTCATAGCTGGCCTATAAGACACTCCCACATGTTTATTTTGTAACATTTTGGAAGGAGAACAATTTATGTACTGTATGTGGTTTCAACAACCAGATGCATTTACACTTGTCTCAGTTTCATGCTGGAATGCGTCTCAGACCACATCCTGAAGTGGCTTGACTGAGCGGATAGTGTTTCGAGGAGGCATTTTACACCTTGGGCCCTATTTTAACAATCTCAAAACGCAAATGTTGGAGCGCAAAGCGCAAGTAACTTGTCGGATCCCGGCGCTGTTGCTATTTTCCCGGTGGGATAAATGCCTCTTGTGCCTGGTGCAAATCTAAAAGGGGTTGGTCTAGAGTAGCTTCATTATTCATAGGCGTGGCTTGAGCGTGAACGTGTAATTAACTCAATAAGAGAGTCATATAACATTCCCTTTAAGAGCATGATGAACGAGGTGCGCTTGTGTCTATGGCGCAATTCTATTTTTAACGCCGCATTTATCGGCGCGTTCAGCATCACGGTCTCACAGCCGAGGAGATCGATGTCTCGTCAGGGCTGTAAAAAGAAAGAGAAGGGACATTGGGGATGAGACAAACCCACCCAATGATGAGCTTTGGCTAAACATGCAAACAGGAAAAAAGCCCGCTTTGTGCGAATGCAAAATAGGAATGTATAAAAGCGTCACTGTATAAAGTCATTTGCGCCAGGGTGCAAGATAGAGCCCTGGTCTTTTCACAATCAGATCATAGAAAATGCATGAAGTGACCAGGTGTAAACAGGCCCATTTGATTTCTAAAGGATCATGTGACACTGAAAACTAGAGTAATGAATACAGACATTTTTACTTTTTCTTTTTTTTAAATCAAAGAAATCCAGCCTTGATGAGCATAAGAACCCTTTCACACAGAGATTCCGGAAAATACACGGATAATGTAACCCAGCATTTGCCCTGGCGATTGTTTGATTTCGGTTCATCTCACACTAGCCAGTGATTTGCCGGGATCTGTGACAGGGCCGGCGCCACGGGGGCGTGAAGGGGCGACGCCCCCTCATGGGACTCTCACGCCCCCCTCAGATCACAATGAATGTAAACGGGATTTTACTGATAAAATATGTTATCTAAAAATCCCATTTTGCCAATTACATTTTCACATTTCCTTATTTTTGTGAATATTAAGCTAAATTAATAATATTGTAGTCAACCCTTCCACACGTAAGTTAAAAAAATTCCATCTGACGCCCAGCGTGAGTTTTTCAGGCGACTGTTACAACCTTTCACTTTAATGTTTCCACGGTGACGCTGTCATTGCTTGTCACCTGACAGAGAGTCAATCACAACACAGCTGAATAAACGATGATCTGCTTTTATGTAATTTTTCCTTTTTTATTCAAAATATTCACAAATGTATTAGCTATAGCATGAAACACTGATATTCCGATTGTCAAATATGTGCAAGTGGATGTGTTTTGTTGTTTAAACACATTTATCACGATCGCGTTACAGTTAGAGCTGTATGTTCAAGAATGGGAAGCAATATGTAATGTAACTGAAGACTACTGTAA
>JAQIUQ010002501.1:0-36194 GCA_030378365.1 Hybognathus amarus | reverse complement strand
TAGGGATGTTACTGGTTAGGTTTCGTATTGCTCAGCTCTGGAAGGGTCTAGAGCCTCCATTTTTGCACTCAGGTCTAAGTCCCATGGCCCTCTATCAGAATCCAGAGTTTCAAGAAACTTTTTTTTCGCAACAAAAAAAAAAAAAAACGACAGTGGTACCCCTTATGTTTTTTTTTTTTGTGCGAAATTTTTTTCTTGAAACTCTGGATTCTGATAGAGGGCCATGGGACTTAGACCTGAGTGCAAAAATGGAGGCTCTAGACCCTTCCAGAGCTGAGATATTGAGATATTTATGAGATATTTGTGACATACTGAGATATTGAGCCATTATAAATATCTCAATATCTCAGCTCTGGAAGGGTCTAGAGCCTCCATTTTTGCACTCAGGTCTAAGTCCCATGGCCCTCTATCAGAATCCAGCGTTTCAAGAAACTTTTTTTTCGCAAAAAAAAAAAAAAAAAAACGACAGTGGTACCCCTTATGTTTTTTTTTTGTGCGAAAAATTTCGCACAAAAAAAATATTTATGAGATATTTGTGACATACTGAGATATTGAGCCATTATAAATATCTCAATATCTCAGCTCTGGAAGGGTCTAGAGCCTCCATTTTTGCACTCAGGTCTAAGTCCCATGGCCCTCTATCAGAATCCAGAATTTCAAGAAAAAAAATTTTCGCAAAAAAAAAAAAAAAACGACAGTGGTACCCCTTATGTTTTTTGTTTTTTTTTTGTGCGAAATTTTTTTCTTGAAACTCTGGATTCCTGATAGAGGGCCATGGGACTTAGACCTGAGTGCAAAAATGGAGGCTCTAGACCCTTCCAGAGCTGAGATATTGAGAATATTTATGATATTGGCTGACATATGTCAGATATTGAGCCATTATAAATATCTCAATATCTCAGCTCTGGAAGGGTCTAGAGCCTCCATTTTTGCACTCAGGTCTAAGTCCCATGGCCCTCTATCAGAATCCAGAGTTTCAAGAAACTTTTTTTCGCACAAAAAAAAAAAAAAAACGACAGTGGTACCCCTTATGTTTGTTTTTTTTTTTGTGCGGAAAAAAAAGTTTCTTGAAACTCTGGATTCTGATAGAGGGCCATGGGACTTAGACCTGAGTGCAAAAATGGAGGCTCTAGACCCTTCCAGAGCTGAGATATTGAGATATTTATAGAATGGCTACAGTATGTCAGAATATTGAGCCATTCATAAATATCTCAATATCTCAGCTCTGGAAGGGTCTTAGAGCCTCCATTTTGCACTCAGGTCTAAGTCCCATGGCCCTCTATCAGAATCCAGAGTTTCAAGAAACTTTTTTTTCGCAAAAAAAAAACAAAAAACGACAGTGGTACCCCTTATGTTTGTTTTTTTTTTGTGCGAAAAAAAAGTTTCTTGAAAACTCTGGATTCTGATAGAGGGCCATGGGACTTAGACCTGAGTGCAAAAATGGAGGCTCTAGACCCTTCCAGAGCTGAGATATTGAGATATTTATGAGATATTTGTATGCACATACTGAGCCATTATAAATATCTCAATATCTCAGCTCTGGAAAGGGTCTAGAGCCTCCATTTCTGCACTCAGGTCTAAGTCCCATGGCCCTCTATCAGAATCCAGAGTTTCAAGAAACTTTTTTTTTTCGCACAAAAAAAAACATAAGAAAACGACAGTGGTACCCCTTATGTTTTTTTTTTTGTGCGAAAAAAAGTTTCTCAATCTTCTTGAAACTCTGGATTCTGATAGAGGGCCATGGGACTTAGACCTGAGTGCAAAAATGGAGGCTCTAGACCCTTCCAGAGCTGAGATATTGAGATATTTATAATGGCTCAGTATGTCACAAATATCTCATAAATATCTCAATATCTCAGCTCTGGAAGGGTCTAGAGCCTCCATTTTTGCACTCAGGTCTAAGTCCCATGGCCCTCTATCAGAATCCAGAGTTTCAAGAAACTTTTTTTCGCACAAAAAAAAACAAAAAAACGACAGTGGTACCCCTTATGTTTGTTTTTTTTTTTTGTGCGGAAAAAAAAAAGTTTCTTGAAACTCTGGATTCTGATAGGAGGGCCATGGGACTTAGACCTGAGTGCAAAAATGGAGGCTCTAGACCCTTCCAGAGCTGAGATATTGAGATATTTATAATGGCTCCCAGTATGTCACAAATATCTCATAAATATCTCAATATCTCAGCTCTGGAAGGGTCTTAGAGCCTCCATTTTGCACTCAGGTCTAAGTCCCATGGCCCTCTATCAGAATCCAGAGTTTCAAGAAACTTTTTTTTTTCGCACAAAAAAAAACATAAGGGGTACCACTGTCTGGTTTTTTTTTTGTGCGAAAAAAAGTTTCTCAATCTTCTTGAAACTCTGGATTCTGATAGAGGGCCATGGGACTTAGACCTGAGTGCAAAATGGAGGCTCTAGACCCTTCCAGAGCTGAGATATTGAGATATTTATAATGGCTCAATATCTCAGTATGTCACAAATATCTCATAAATATCTCAATATCTCAGCTCTGGAAGGGTCTAGAGCCTCCATTTTTGCACTCAGGTCTAAGTCCCATGGCCCTCTATCAGAATCCAGAGTTTCAAGAAACTTTTTTTCGCACAAACAAAAAAAAAACGACAGTGGTACCCCTGTTTTGTTTTTTTTTTTTGTGCGAAAAAAAAAGTTTCTTGAAACTCTGGATTCTGATAGAGGGCCATGGGACTTAGACCTGAGTGCAAAAATGGAGGCTCTAGACCCTTCCAGAGCTGATATATTGAGATATTTATAATGGCTCAATATCTCAGTATGTCACAAATATCTCATAAATATCTCAATATCTCAGCTCTGGAAGGGTCTAGAGCCTCCATTTTTGCACTCAGGTCTAAGTCCCATGGCCCTCTATCAGAATCCAGAGTTTCAAGAAACTTTTTTTTTCGCACAGAAAAAAAAAACATAAGGGGTACCACTGTCGTTTTTTTTTTTTGTGCGAAAAAAAGTTTCTCCAAGTCTTCTTGAAACTCTGGATTCTGATAGAGGGCCATGGGACTTAGACCTGAGTGCAAAAATGGAGGCTCTAGACCCTTCCAGAGCTGAGATATTGAGATATTTATAATGGCTCAATATCTCAGTATGTCACAAATATCTCATAAATGTCTCAATATCTCAGCTCTGGAAGGGTCTAGAGCCTCCATTTTGCACTCAGGTCTAAGTCCCATGGCCCTCTATCAGAATCCAGAGTTTCAAGAAACTTTTTCGCACAAAAAAAAAAAAACGACAGTGGTACCCCTTATGTTTTTTTTTTTGTGCGAAAAAAAAAAAGTTTCTTGAAACTCTGGATTCTGATAGAGGGCCATGGGACTTAGACCTGAGTGCAAAAATGGAGGCTCTAGACCCTTCCAGAGCTGAGATATTGAGATATTTATAATGACTCAATATCTGACAGTATGTCACGATATCTGAGCCATTAAATATCTCAATATCTCAGCTCTGGAAGGGTCTAGAGCCTCCATTTTTGCACTCAGGTCTAAGTCCCATGGCCCTCTATCAGAATCCAGAGTTTCAAGAAACTTTTTTTTTTGCACAAAAAAAAAAACGACAGTGGTACCCCTTATGTTTTTTTTTTTGTGCGAAAAAAAAAGTTTCTTGAAACTCTGGATTCTGATAGAGGGCAATGGGACTTAGACCTGAGTGCAAAAATGGAGGCTCTAGACCCTTCCAGAGCTGAGATATTGAGATATTTATAATGGCATACATATGAGTACAGTTATGAATATCTCAGTATCTCAGCTCTGTAAGGGTCTAGAGACTCCATTTTGGCACTCAGGTATAAGTCTCATGGCCCTCTATCAGAATCCAGAGTTTTGAGAAGATTGGAGAAACTTAATTCCAATTCTCTAGAGTCTCTAGACCCTTCCAGAGCTGAGATATTGAGATATTTGTAATGGCATAAATGCTACGAGGATTGTGCTTAAAATTCCTAGGGGAGTAGTGCCAGTTTGTATTGAACTGTTTGTATTGTTATTTATTTTATTTAAATATCTGTACTGTGCTGTCTCTATGGACCTTTGTCTCTGTCATACATGAATTATGATAACTTTAGTCAGGATTTTTTTTTTTCTTATGTGTTTTTATTGCTCTTAGGGCATGAAAAACAAGTTCACTTAATTTAAAAAAAAATTATCAAATCATGTGAAAACTATTAAATATATACAAAAAAAAAACTTTTTTTAATAACTGTCTACTGTAGTGACCTCTATGCATAAAAGGGTTAAATGTTTCATTACAACACAAACTGTAGCCAATACAAGGGAAACCTGCTGGATTTTGATTTAAAAATTGCATTTATTTATTTTTGTGTGTGATGTTTTGTAATATTGTGCAATAAATGATTGTGATTGATTAGGGATTCAAAATATTTGCTTTGCTAGCATTGGCTAAGAAATAGCCTACACTTATAATTCATGTCACTGAAATCTGTTTTTCTTTTTATTTATTTTTATAAAAAACTGTCAAATCCTCCGCCGAGGTCAGCGCTTTACTCATTCAAGGTTGCTGCACAAGAGCTATTAAACCAAAGCATCACTTTCCTTCACTAAACACAATGCCTAAAGCTGGTCGGCGAAACCCATAGACTGTAAAGGTGAAACCACAGGTGGTCCTGCCAGCTGAAAGCACTTGCTTGGATGCTTAACGCCCTCCATGGAATCTTACACCTGCCCTTTGCTTATAGTTACTGGAAAAGACTTGTTTTATGCACATTTATCATTGTTAGAATTGACTCTTACTGTAATGAACTGAATAAAAACCCCTTCAAACTAAATGGATTTTCCTGCTGAAGCTCAAACGTGCTGTGTAACACGAGAAATAACTTTATTGTTTCTTGCACATCAAGTGCTTGAACTTCCATTTATCATAACAGATGTGTGAGTTGATGAATATTTATATATGAATAAAAGCCTAAATTCAATCTGTCTTCAGAAATTTTTGACTGAACCACTCCATTCATATGGATTAGTTATGTTCTCTAACTTTTTGAAGCGTCGATGTGGTAGTTGCGTAGACTCAATGAAGGGACAGAAAGGTCTCCAATTTTATTCAAATATCTTCATGTTTTTAAAGATCAATGAAAGTCTTACAGGTTGGGAACAGCATGAAGGTGATTAAATCTTTTAGTATGAACTAACCCTTGAGAGCTCTCAAAAAAGGTCCCTGGCAAAGCATCTAGTATTTTATACTGAATATATACAAATATATTAAATAAAATATTCACTATCCTTTTGTTGCCCGCAAAAATGCAGTCTTTAAATGCACTTTTTTTTCAACGACTGTTAATAGAGAAAGGTGCTCTATGAAGCCATAAGATGTACTTCCAACATCTACCAGCAAGGGTCATGATAGCATAATACAACTTGGGTGTGATGGGTAACATCTAACTCCTCTCTGTAATATAAAGCGCATTTGCTGTTAAAATGTCTCCTTGATGTCACACTGGCCCTATAAGGAACCTAAAATGATGCTCATAATTTTAAACAGTTTAATAAATGTCACATTTTGCCATCTATTGTTGTCAGGACATCATCATTTTTGATGTCCGTAATAAGAAAATTGGAATTTAATTATATTTTTTTGTATTTCAAAAATGAAAACACAACCAGGAAAACACATAATTTCTGAATTTAGACATTTTGACCCTTGTCACACAACAGGTCATGCCATCCCTCGTCACACACGCACTGCCATGGTTGTTTGCAGGTGCCATGAATGCACCCTGGATAGGGTATACACTCATCACAGCGGATATTGAGATCTACGTAGCATTTATGCCATTATAAATATCTCAATATCTCAGCTCTGGAAGGGCCTAGAGCCTCCATTTTGCCACTCAGGTCTAAGTCTCATGGCCCTCTATCAGAATCCAGAGTTTAAAGAAGATCAGAGAAACTCAAAATTTTGACTGTGCCTTTCGTTTTTTTTTTTTTTTTTTTTTTTTTTTAGGGGCGAGAAATAAAGTTTCTCCAATCTTCTTAAAACTCTGGATCCTGATAGAGGGCCATGAGACTTAGACCTGAGTGCCAAAATGGAGTCTCTACACCCTTCCAGAACTTGGGTGTGATGGGTAACATCTAAACAGTTTAATAATTTTAAAACATAATTTTAAACAGTTTAATAAATGTCACATATTGCCATCTATTGTTGACAGGACATCATCATTTTTGACGTCCCGAAAAAAAAAAAAATTGGAATTTAATTATATTTTTTGTATTTCAAAAATGAAAACACAACCAGGAAAACACATAATTTCTGAATTTAGACATTTTGACCCTTGTCACACAACAGGCCATGCCATCCCTCGTCACACACACACTGCCAGGGTTGTTTGCAGGTGCCATGAATGCACCCTGGATAGGGTATACACTCATCACAACGAGGGCCCTGCCACCCATAGAAGCACTCGCACTGACCAGGGGCCACGCAATAACCGTGTTTCTCACTACAGCTGGATCGGCAGATAGCTGTTAAAAAAAATGTATAATAATAAAAATTTTTGTTAAAAAAAATATATAGTGATGTTAATGGGCAACAAACAAAAAAAAAGCACTTACGTTCTGCACAATATTCGCCTTTCCATTCAGGCAAACAAATTCTATTTCCAGTGGCGTCACAGTTAAAGTGACCGAACGGGTCATCTCGTGGACGGCAGAAATCAGAGCATTCATCACCATAGAAGAATTCATCACACACTACGCGGTAGGGAAAGCGCAGTTTACTTTGCTCTCCAAGATGCACATCCTGGGACCATTTCTCACCAATAGTAAGATTTCTTTCTGTGGCAAAGTGGCTAATCATACTGTTTAGATCCTCTGAAAAACAATACATGCATTATTAAACACTGGTCTGTAAATAAAAAGTGAAATGGAAAAAGGGGCATACCTGTCGACTGATCATTGGAGGACTCTGTGTTCCATACTTCAATTATCACTGAGACAGTTCCCTGTAATGACAGTAGAAGGGGGACCATATTTTGATTACCAAAAACCAGGACACTCGGCCCGTCAAACAGATACTCAATTGATACTCAAAGATGCCTTATTAATTTCAGTACATTTAAAGTAAGCCCTCCTCTGTATGGATCGAAAATTGTTATATTACAAGACACAAATTCAGAGGTTACTCAACGTGTTTTATTATGACAGGTTTAAAAAATAATGAATTAATTAACAACAAATAACATATTTATATCTTTAGTTTTCTTCCTCTTTATCCTGTTATTTCTTCTTTTTCTGCGTCATCTATATTTTGTTGTAGAGCTGATCTTTCCCAGCAGTTTTTTGAAAAGCAGGACATTTTCATCACTTTATAAAAAACAGCCAGGACAGGGGTAAGCAGGGTAAACAGGACTGTTGGTCACCCTAGACCAGGGTTCCTCAAACCTGGTCCTGGAGGGCCACTGTCCTGCAGAGTTTAGTTCCAACCCTGTTCAAACACACCTACCTGTGAGTTTCTAGTGATCCTGAACATAGATATCCACAATAAAGGCTAGATATCTCGTCCACGCTGCTGGCCAATGGAGGTCGATGACTGCACCTGGCAGCCATCTTGTCAAAGGCAGCTCGCTCACTCATAACATTGTGTTTAATGGTACGTGTACTTTTTAAATAACCATAACTTGCCCAATTTTCTACCAATTTTCAAACGGTTTGGTTTGTTATAAATGTCAGAGACGTAGTTATGACACTGCATACTTATGAATAATACGTGTATAAATAAATAATCATCCAGAATTATAGCCACGTTATTAACGTTGGTAAGAAACCAAACCGTTTGTAAATCCGTCAAGATTTCAACGAGATAAGAGTTGTTGTGTTCGTGCTGATCACTTATCTTACATCAGCTTGCCTGTGACAAGATGGCCGCCGCTGATGATGATAGAAACTCCGCCGTAAGACATCTAGCCTTTATTGTGGATATCTATGATCCTGAAGACCTTGATTAGCTTGCTCAGGTGTTTTTCATCAGGGTTGGAGCTAAACTCTGCAGGACAGTGGCCCTCCAGGAGCGAGTTTGAGGAACCCTGCCTAGACAGTAGTAATTTTGTAACACCGTGCTACTGTACACTGGGCGCTGTGGTGTTGCACTCAAAGAAAACGCTCCGAATCCATTTGTACTTTTGTCGGATGAAGCGCAAGAGCGTTTATGAGAAATAGAACAGTGTGTCAGTTAAGGCTGTCGTTGGGTGACAAGTGAGCAAAAGTGCATCATCTCAATTTCACAGATTAAAAAAAATATATTTCGACAAGCACGAACACTGAACTTAACTTTACACTAGTTGTGTTACATATGACACCAAGGCTCTAGGCCTATGTAGAAAAACCTTTACTTATTTGTTGGGACATTTTAGTTTATGATGTAATATTTGAGTTCAAATGTATATAGGGCCTATAGGCTTCCCAATTCCCATGGGCTTCCTTGATAATCCACAGAATGATTTTCTGGCAGAAAATGGCTCATAGTCTTGGATAAACAAAGAGTCAGACCACAGTCACATTTCTTTTAAGTGTTAGTGAGAAATGATTATTTCAGGATCTATCTGAGTGATATCTGGTTGAAATAAAGAAATGTATTGTGTATGCCTATGCAAAATCTATGCTATATGTAGGCCCACTGTAGCATGATATTATATTGTTCAATGTTCGTACTGTACACTTTGAGCTACTCACCAGCCACTTTAAGTTAAAGGGCACAGTTATTGGTGCACTAGTGGAAATGGAGCTCTGGTCTGTGCTGAACGTTCCTCTCAGTCCAGTGTCCTCCGAACATGCCAGCCTATATGCAAAGACATCCTGCGTGTAGTTCAGGCACACACGGAAAAAACCCTTACATTCTCTGGACTGTTTACACTCACTGCTGCTGCTGGTGGTTGTGAAAGAGTGAACCTTCAACTCAAACACACCAGATGATTTGACCTATAAAGATAATATGATGTGAATAAGAACACTCAACAGTTTGAATAGTTACAAGATTTATATAGCAACAATTAATCACATCCAAAATAAAAGTTTGTGTTTATATAATATTTGTGTGTACTGCATATAATTATTTTGTATAGGTCTATATAAATACACACATATGCATGTACGTATTTAAGGTAATTATTTATTCATAATTTATATTATATATGAATATAAATATTTTTAAAGAAATAACACATTTTCTTAATAATATACATCCATGTGTGTGTATTTATATATACAAATTAATTATACACAGTGTACACACTGTACACACTGTATTTATACATATTGTACACAAACTTTGATGCGATTAATCGTTGCCCAGCACTATATATATATAGTATACATTAATGTAAGGAGAAATACTCACCAGTTGTGCTGATATCAAAACTAAAAAGAAGTATGTTGATAAAAACAGAGCCATTCAATAATTTGATCCGAAACTTTTTAGATGTGTCAGTTAAGACAGGGAATAAAAGTAAGGGAAAAAATACAGAAATTAAAAAGTGAAAAAAAAGTATATTTTCTCTCAAGATTTAAAAAAAAGCTCTGAAAGTAAAGAAAAATTATTCCTAACTCCTGAGTGCAAAGAGCGCTTGTGGTTTAGAGTCTTCACAGTGGGAGTAGTGCACTATGCAAATAAAGTTGACAAACATCTTTGAACATTGAACACCAAAAATCATTTGAACACTGAACACCAATTATTGTTGTGGTGCATTACATGGTGCATATACACTCACCTAAAGGATTATTAGGAACACCATACTAATACTGTGTTTGACCACCTTTCGCCTTTAGAACTGCCTTAATTCTACGCATTAAATGACATTGATTCAACAAGGTGCTGAAAGCATTCTTTAGAAATGTTGGCCCATATTGATAGGATAGCATCTTGTAGTTCAGGGGCACTCAAGTTCAGATGCCAAGGGGGCCACATTTAAACCACATAAAATGTGAAGGGCCACAAATTACAACTTGCATCGTAAGACTTTTATTTATGACAATTTTTAAAATTTTTACTTATTTAGAAATGCAGTTAATTACCTATCTTACTACAGTAGGTAATGTCACGGATCCATCTGCGTCAGCACCAGACACCATCACTCCGCCCACTCGTTCTGGTTCCCAGACTACTAATCATCCTCACCTGCCTTCATCACCTGTTTGCACTTCCCATTCCAATCACCGACACTATATAAGACTCATTCAGTCCTTCACTGTCTGGTCTCGTCATCGCTATGACTACAGACTCCCCACTCGCTATATGCTATTCTTCAGATCACCTACCTGCTATGAAGTCTCCTATCCAGTCCATCCCAGCCTGCTCCAGTCTCCGGTCCCGCTCCGTTCTCTTCGGCTCCAGCCTGTACATCCTCGACATCCGATCCTGTTGAGATAAGAGACTCATTTTCAAACTGAACCATCTCCACTGTGTTCTCTTCATTATCGCTACTCACCTGCCTGTGTTCATTTACCATCTGTTCCAATAAACCCCGTTTATACTTACCTGTCTGTGTGCTTCTGGTCCGTGACAAAGACCAGACCAACAAAATGCTGCAACCCACACCCAGCACCACCGCCGTGGCGAATCCTCGGACCAGTTCCCCGGACCAGTGCTTCAGCGCTCGCTACTTCCACTACAACATCTTCTTCAGCATCTGCCTCTATAAGTCCCATGGCCCAACCAGCGGCCTTCTCAGGCGAGGAGGGGGAGTGCAGCGGCTTTCTATTGCAGTGCGAGCTTTACATTGAGATGAATCTGTCTTAATTTCCCACCGAGCGTTCTAAGGTGCCATTCTTCATCTCACTACACTGAGATCGCGCCCTTAACTAACTATGGAAAGATCGAGGACCCGTGACCCAAACATTTGCTGCTTTTTCCAATCATTTCATCGAAGCTTTCTTCTCAGTCTGCTCACTCCATCTCCGATCCAAGATCAACTGTTCCGTTTAAGACAAGGTAAATCATCAGTTTCGGCTTATGCTTTACAGTTCAGATTGCTCGCCGCCACTGTAGGATGGAATGAATCTGCGCTCATCACCGCTTATCGTCACGGTTTGAATCCCGAGATCCGCCTTCAATTGGCCATCTATGACGACAGCGTTGGCATCGAGACCATCATGCAGCGATCTATCCGTGTTGATCAGCGTCGCACTGCCTGCCAGCTAGATAGCCCTGCACCTCCGCCTCCTCGTCCAACATCAACCTTCAGCCCTCCAGCACCAGAACAGATGGAAATCAGCATCACTCGTCTCCCCATCTCTGAGAGAAATCGTCGCATTACCAACGGATTATGCCTCTACTGTGGAACTGCTGGTCACCTACTATCCACCTGTCCGATTCGTCTGCCCCGACCTGCTGTGAGTACAGTCCATCTCCCACTACCCATTTCCACCCTAAAATATACATCTGCCACTATCACGTATCAGAACCGTTCTCTTCCAGTTCAAGCGCTGATCGACTCCGGATCAGCGGGTAACTTCAATTCCCTATCCACACTCCAACGGCTCCAAACCCGCCAAAGAACCATCCCACACATCCTACAAGTCCAGTCCATTCTGGGAAAACCCCTCGAGTCGCGGGCGAATCGGACACCGCAGCCCGGACTTGGGGCTGGAGATCGGCTGGCTTCATGAGTTAGTGATCTCGTTCCTGGTGCTGGAGGACTCAACTGCTGAAGTCATCCTGGGACGCCCGTGGTTAGAAGAACACTCGCCCAACCCTACAGTGGTCCACGGGGAGAAGATCCTGCAATGGGGCGATGGATGTTTCCACAGCTGTTTACCCTCCACTCCAAAACCCTCTCGTCCGCCTTCCACCCCGATCATGAAGGTACCCCTGTCCACCACCTTCATGGAGAGCACCCCCGTAGAACACCTGCCGGAAATCCCCACTCCATACCGGGCGTTCCAGGATGTTTTCGACAAGCAACTGGCAACCACCTTACCACCGCATCGGCCATGGGACTGTGCGATCGGACCTGCTGCCTAGGGCGGTGTTACCGCGAGGTAAGATCTACCCTCTGTACATCCCGGAGCAGAAGGCCATGGAGGAGTACATCCAGGAGGCGCTACAGCCAGGGACATATCCGAACGTCCAGATCCCCTGCCGCTTCCAGCTTCTTCTTCGTTGGCAAAGAGGACGGAGGCTTGCGCCCCTGCATTGATTATCATACCCTCAGACCAGTCCACCATAAAGTTCCGTTATCCTCTTCCTCTGGTCCCAGCAGCCCTGGAACAACTCCGTGGAGCCAAGATTTACACCAAACTCGATCTTCGTAGCGCCTATAATCTCAACCCAAATCCGTGAAGTGGGCGAATGGAAGACAGCCTTCATCACCCCTGCAGGGCATTACGAGTATCTCGTGATGCCCTTCGGCCTGTCCAACTGCACCAGCAGTATTTCAAGGGTTCATTTCAAGGGTTCATGAACGAAATATTTAGAGATCTCCTCAACCAGTTCGTCATCATCTACATTGATGATATCCTCAAATACCTGACCTGTCTTCCAACATCCACCATGTCCAAAACGTTCTACACGCGTCTGAAGACTACCAGTTGTACCTGAAACTAGAAAAATGCGAATTCACACAGAACACCATCCAGTTCTTGGGCTACATCCTAACCCCGCAAGGTATCACCATGGACCAGAGGAAGGTGGACGCTGTTACCAACTGGCCACAACCCTCCTCTCTGAAAGAACTTCAACGATTTCTCGGATTTGCTAACTTTTATCGCCGCTTCATTAAGAACTTCAGCCAAATCAGTTCACCCCTCACCTCCCTCCTCAAAAGTGGGGCTAAGTCTCTGTCCTGGAACGCCAACGCCACGCAAGCCTTCAGAGGAACTGAAGTGTGCTTTTGGTTCCGCTCTACCCTTTCACTTCCGGATACGGATCGTCGAAGTGGATGCTTCTCTCACCAGGGTAGGAGCGGTTCTTTCCCAGTGGCAGGGGAATCCACCTCAACTCCATCCATGCACCTTATACTCCAAGAAACTGTCCCCAGTGGAGCAAAACTACGACATCGGCAACCGGTAGCTTCTGGCGATTAAACTTGCTTTGGAGGAGTGGAGACACTGGCTGGAGGGAACTCAACATCCATTCACTGTCATCACCAACCACCGCAATCTGGAATACCTCAGAGAGGCCTGAAGACTCAACCCCCATCAAGCCCGCTGGTCCCTGTTCTTCACCCCGATTTAACTTCTCCGTCACCTACTGCCCGGGCCACAAAAATATGAAAGCTGATGCCCTCTCCCGTCAGTTCCAACCTGATTGATGATATCACCACCTACAAACCCCATTCAATGGAGTTTGGACAGACCACATTGCCAAAGCCACCCAGTTCGAACCTGCTCCAGCCGGGAGGTCCTGAGGGACGGGGTCTACAGTCCCTTCTGCCTTACGCCTGTCCCTCATGGACTCCCTCATGGATTCCCAGGCTCTGGACACCCAGGCAGCCATCTGACTCTCTCGCTCGTCCAACAAACGATATTGGTGGCGGGGCACAACCTAACGCATTTTGGTTTTGGCTCAATAAATTAAAAAATAATTAGGTTAGATTAATACTTTTTTTACACAAGCAACATACACATCTCTGCTACAAATGACCACTTAAAGTTTTTTTCTAGGACCTACCATTTTCGTACAGTTGCACTGAAAGTGACAGAAGTGCAAATGTTACAACTTACCCCATATGCGGGGTTAATTGTAACAGATAGAGGGTTAGTTGTAACACTTGTGTGTAACACACATAACTGAGTACTATTTTATTTGTATAGTTTGATATTGTTTGTGCATCTGTATTGACAGATATCCATACATCCATCCCTCATCCAATCATCCTTCTATTATGGATCAATATCATGGATAGAGACATAGAAAAGTTTTGCTTTTCTGCATAGTTGCTGTATAGTTTTGCAATAAATAATAATAAATAAAATTATAAATATTGTAAATGCAATTAAATTAGATTTCTGTGTGGCAGCTGCATGTACAATTATTATTAATAATAATAATAATAACAGTAATAATAATACAAATTAGCTTAAAATAAAACTTTAAAGGGTTTATTGCAAGTTTTCATTCATAGTACACTAAATTTTAAACATTTTAAATTCCAACATTGTTTGTGAAAGTCTAACAAAGTTAAATGTATACTCAAACCTGAAAAGCTGTGTGGCTCCGTTTTCATTTGATTATTGTTGTACACTTGGCGGCTTAGTTGTAACACTCTGTTACAACTAACTCCGCTGTGTATTACATATTTTAAGCCTAGCTAACAGTCGCTAGGAATTGCTGACGTGTTTCAAAACGGTGCTATGTTTGAGCCAACAAGACAGTGATTAAGGCAGTATAAAGTTAGATTTGGAAACGTATACACACAACTCAGAAACCGAAAAAAAACCTATGATGAAAAAAATTACTTTCATGGTGTCAAAACACTCTTTGTCCAGTATCTTCACGAAATATAATCAAAACTTCCGCGAATTCTGCGAGACCGTCTTCTGGCAGCAAGAGAAAAATGGCGGAAAGACAGCCTGCTTGATCCTGAACGAATTATGTAACTGGTTCGTGTTTACATTTAACCCCACATTAGGTTGTGCCCAGCGCTACCCTATAATGTTAAACTGTAACATATTACTAAATACATGAGGTTATGAGAACATCTAGTGGTCTTCTGATAAAACGACATCCAGAGTCACGTGTGTTCCTGGAGTACAAAAGTTATGTAATAAAGTTATGTTATGTGAACCGTCAGAACAGAACAAAAAGACGGTTCTTCTGTTTGAAGTGTCTTTACATTGCAAATATCAAAAGGCATATGCATTAAGGGTTCAAAAAGAGAAATTATTTGGATATCTACATTGTATAGCCTAAGTAAAAATAATAATTTAATGTAATTTGATTAAATTCAAAGTCAGCAGTAGCCTATTTATAATAATTAGTCTAGTCCATGCACATCATTAGGACTATTTTTCAATAAAGTAACACCTAGAGAGCTCTTCTCAACCCCTTCTATCGAACAAACTGCTTATTATTATGCTTTTATTTGGCACTTTCCTTTTTTACAGACCTCTAAATGTTTTTGTTTTGCACTATACAAGCTCTTTTTAAACTGATGTAATAACTAAAACAATTAACATTAATGTGTTAAATATAGAAAAACACAAGCAACAACAAGCACATACTGTTATTCATGCTGGTTTATGCCCGATTTTTCAGCGCAGGGTGTCTTTTCACGCTCTGAACTGCTAAGCAAAAGTGCTGGAGTTCAATGCCAAGGATGACTATCATGTCAGTGGTCGAGATTTTACAACTCCATGTCTATAAACATCTGAGATAAGATTTTATAGTTCTCTTTTGCTTCCATGCCTTGGTCAACAATAACAACAAACACAAGCTTTGGAAACACCATAAGGAGAAAACATTACAGAGGCATTGCATTTGTTCATCCTCAAATAGCTCCAAAACTCTTCATTTCAATGGCAAACTTCAACTCTATAACACCTGCGTGATGTTCAAAAGCAAGTCAGACTGCCAATCAAGTTGCTGCTGCTTTATGAACAATGACCAAAAAAAGAAAAAAAATAAAATTGACAGTTACATAAAACGAATGACGCAAAGTGAGAGAATTGGGTAGGCTGTATCATATAATGACTCATAGAAGAAGTTTCCTTTAGGAATGACTGCAATTAAATCTAAATGTGAAAGCCTGTGCCAAATACTACAGGATGGTATTTGCTCCAGTAAACAGGGATGTTGTGTGGAACACTTGGCAACAAAGCGTTTACAAGACAGAAAGAAATCAGACGCATTATGGTGCTCAGCCTTTTAGGTCAAATTAACAAGGTTTGGGAGGAAGTAAGTGCTGTCATTATCCTGGTGTCACACCATAATGCTGGTGTCACACAGCCGCTCAAATTTGCCATATTCCGTTTTATGGGCACGAGATCTTCTAAAACGTCATTAAAGAGCACTTTGCTGTAGCAAATAAAACAAAGGCCTCAGCGCCACTTTGTTAAATTAGCTGTATTTTGATACACCACTTGCACATCATATTTATTTAAAACCAACAAACCCATTTTGTCAAATGCTTTCTGGGTCATTTTGCCTCATTTGAAAGGTCACGGAGAAGACGTGCGTCAATAACACATAAATCACGCTTTGCATAGTATATAAACGAAGACGCTCTGAAGTCAGAAAACACAAGCTAACAAAAGACATCCATAAACTCAGCGGAAGAGCCAGATTTGACACTATTTCCAGCCATGAAGGTCGTGCTGCTGGCTGTGCTGTTGGTGTTTGCTGTGTGGGCAGATTCGGCCCAGGCCCAGAAAGCTCTGAGACTCTGTGGCCGTGAGTTTTTTCAGGGCTGTCGTCTACACGTGTGGGGGTTCCAGATGGAGGCGGGTCCAGTCTAAGGACCCCGTAAATGGTCAGTATAGATTTTGTCTTTGCTTAGTCATCATCCCAGTGTAAATGCAGGTCAGAGCACAAATATCCGTTTGTAACTCTTAATGTTAAGTATTCAGTAGTTGCTGATTATTACTGTATCAACACTAACTGCTACTAATATTTCAGGTGGTTAATTTTAACTTTTAACTATGTTACATAGTTTAAAAGTGGCCTGCAGTTTTACTGATAATATAATATAATCTTTTGAGCTGCAAAAATATATATATATATATATATATATATATATATATATATATATATATATATATATATATATATATATATATATATATATATATATATATATATATATATATATATATATATATATATATACACTGTAAAAAATAAACCGTAAATTTTACGGGAAAAAAATGGCAGCTGTGGTTGCCAGAACTATTAGACCATAGACCATTATAATACACTGACAACCAACAATCATCACAGCAGTAATGAGAGTTAAATGAGCAAGCTCATTACAAGTGATTGTTTGTAGAAAGCAATACTTATTTAAAGAAACTGCACAATGTCATTCACACAAACATTAAGCACCATCATGGGAACACACATAAAATTAAAAAAACATTAATTTAACAACATTAAATGTAACATAAAACCCTAATGTACATAACTGATTAGAAAAAAAAACAATAAAACTATGAGGAACCATAGTTATTTCAACAAATATACTTAAAATGTGAAGCGTCACACAGGGAATTGTGGGAATGTCAATTTATGTTTTTTCACTGTAAATTATACAACGATTTGTTCTTTTTCACTTTCAAAAACTGTAAATTTAACGGTATTTTACTGTAAAATTATATCACAGTTATTTACCGTTTATAGTACGGAAACTTTCTGTTTACCAATTAACAGTTTTGCACTGTAGCATTTTTACAGTATTTTACTGTTAAAATCACGATATATATATGTATATATATATATATATATATATATGTATATATATATATGTATATATATATATATATATATATATATATATATATATATATATATATATACAGATAGATATATATATATATTATTAATATTTTTTTATAATTTATATAAATGGCTAAATTATAAAATTTATTGTATGTCAAAATTTGTGTGCCTAATATAATATAATATAATAATATAAATGTATTTACCGGTAACTACCAAAAAAATGAAGAGCGGGTTATTTGTTATATCCAGCCTACATTTTTTTATATAATGATACAATCAAAATATAAGAATATATATATATATATATATATATATATATATATATATATATATATATATTAATATAGATAGATAATACATATATATACAGTGTGTATATATATATATATATATATATATATATATATATATATATATATATATATACAGTGTACATATATATATATATATATATATATATATATATATATATATACACACTATATATATATATATATATATATATATATACTATCTATCTATCTATCATCTATGTATCTATCTATCTATCTATGTATCTATCTATCTTTCTATCTATCTATCTTTCTATCTATCTATCTATCTATCTATCTATCTATCTATCTATCTATCTATCTATCTATCTATCTATCTATCTATCTATCTATCTATCTATCTATCTATCTATCTATCTATCTATCTATCTATCTATCTATCTATCTATCTATCTATCTATCTATCTATCTATCTATCTATCTATCTATCTATCTATCTATCTATCTATCTATCTATCTATCTATCTATATATATATAATATTTTCATTATTATTATTACATCAATATTTTGTATGAATGAATTTACTAAAATTCATTCATTTGATAATTAAAAATGATTCAAATTTTCGATTATAAATCAACTGACAGTTACTTTGCATCCTCATGAAAATTTAGTTTTACATGAAATTATACCAGTCAAATCAAAGCATAAATATATAACTTGTCTGAATGTGGGAACAGAACAGCACACTGGCATATACTGTTTCTGCTTTAGAAATGGTAGGACTGAAGGAGTCTTATGCTAGAACAGTTTTTCCTCTAAATTCAGCTCTTGTGCGCCACCTGCTGCTGTAGTATAGCCTATGACTTTTGCGTTCTGAAATAACTTTGTCAACTCATACTCATTCAGCAACTGTGGAGGTAACCAAAATGATTTACATCACATGACAATGATTTCCCACAGGCTATGAAACGGAGACTGATACGGAGACCTCTGCAGAAATGGATCGAGTAAGAAGAGACACATTTGAAACGCTGCCCTCCACGTGCTGTACAGTGGGCTGTAGAAAAAGTGATCTTGTTCGCATGTGCTGAGAAACACAAGAAACTTCATCATCCTCTCTCTGCAAAATGCCTTTATATATTTTTCTGAGGACTTGAATTACATAAAAAACTCTCAAAAAGTGAAAAGGGTTTTAAAATTAACATTTCAGAAACGTTCAGATGTTTTCCACAAAATTCTTCAAATGCAAAAACTAATGTTTTTAAAATTGTTGTTTGATAAGGATAAAATCTAGAAGCAATAATTCTAGATATCGGAATGTTTTTATTTGTATTAATGTATACCCTATGTTGTATTTTATGCAATATATCCAACGTGATACTGTAAAATGAATAATAAAAGCATTTTGAACAAAAAGAAAGAAAATATGAATATGGTTGATTTGAGTGCTAATTTGTTGGCAAATACATTTTCAGAGGAATTTGATTATATTCCTGCATCCCACTCAACTTGAGGATAACAAAAAAAAACTCTTTTGTAGCCTATTTATATGGAGCCAAAAGTAGTCCAATACAACATAGATGGTATCTATATATGAGCAGAGATCAATAACAGCAGATTAAAGAAAGTGCAGGTTTAAAAAGGATTTACATAACAGATACATTGATTAATCTAAATATACAAGTCGGGTTTTGTGTAACATCTTTTGGGCTCTACTTCTAATAGAGTGCAAGTGTCGTATTCCAGAAGTTACAATCCGAATTGCACTTTCTGCATAGATTGGATTTAGAAATAGATTTAACAGTTAACTTTATCCAGAAAGACCAACCATTATCTCTAAAGTTGTTAAAGGTACAATATGCAGGGGTTGCTAGACGCTTAAATAACAAAGGCGTATATTGATGATATACACTCACCTAAAGGATTATTAGGAACACCATACTAATAACTGTGTTTGACCCCCTTTCATCTTCAGAAGTGCCTAAATTCTATGTGGCATTGATTCAACAAGGTGCTGAAAGCATTCTTTAGAAATGTTGGCCCATTTTGATAAGAATTGTGGGATGCACATCCAGGGCACGAAGCTCCCATTTCACCACATCCCAAAGATGCTCTTGGGTTGAGATCTGGTGACTGTGGGGCAGTCACTCATTGTAATGTTCAAGAAACCAATTTGAAATGATTCGAGCTTTGTGACACAGTGCAAATATAATGCTGAAAGTAGCCATCATAGGATGGGTTAATGGTGGCCATAAAGGGATGGACATGGTCAGAAACAATGCTCAGGTAGGCCGTGGCATTTAAATGATGCCCAATTGGCACTAAGGGGTCTAAAGTGTGCCAAGAAAACATCCCCCACACCATTACACCACCACCACCAGCCTGCACAGTGGTAACAAAGCATGATGGATCCATGTTCTCATTCTGTTTACACCAAATTCTGACTCTACCATCTGAATGGAACAGAAACCGAGACTCATCATCAGACCAGGCAACATTTTTCCAGTCTTCAACTGTCCAATTTTGGTGAGCTCTTGCAAATTTAGCCTGAAAATCCCAATAACTGAGCAGATTGTGAAATACTCAGACCAGCCCATCTGGCACCATCAACCATGGCACCATCTAAATTGCTTAAATCACCTTTCTTTCCCATTCTGACATTCAGTTTGGAGTTCAGGAGAGTCTTGACCAGGACCACACCCCTAAATGCATTGAAACAACTGCCATGTGATTGGTTGATTAGATACAAATCAATATTATAAAATGGATAGTTATGGATCACCACTGTGCAGCAAATCAACAACATTCCATAATGTCAGAGCCTAATATATAGCTGGGTGTAATGACAGGGTATATACAGTAATCCTTAAGTTAAATTTACTACTTTTTAATACCTTTTTTACTACCTTCAGATTTTTTTTAAAACCATCACGACACTGAATTGCAAGTGTTAACCAGCGACCTTTCTATTACACAGATTTTGACATTTATAACATACAAAAATGAATAGATTTAGAGCACGCATTCCATTTTTATGTTTAGTGGATTGCATTTGCGACCGAAGTGCATTAGCTCCCATCCAGTTGACATTGATGTTTTTTTACACACCAAACAATAGAGGGAATGCATTGACGTCACTTTCCCGCCGGTACAACCCCCTCAACCTGACTGAGTGACAAAAGATCTGCTGCGTGACTGGATTTAATAGGGGAAACTGCAAAAATGGGACTAAAACGAACAATTTGATCAATTTAAACTAAATGTTGGACTCAATATAGTGTTCCTAACAACTTACTAAAGATCCAGTGATCCATGGATATTGACATGCAGCAGGAATCGTGTTGCCTGACATTTATGTTTGCCTGATTTCAATACCAGGGAAATAAAAGCAATATATAGACCTACATAGGCTAAAGTAAATTTGCCTGTGAACGCTTTATATAAATACAATATAGGTCTAAATCCGGGTGATCACTTATATCAGGGTTATATAGCCTATATATATTGTCATATCGTCCAGCCACTGAATATGACGTCAGCATCAAACATAGACAGAGATGAAAGATCTTTGATTGTGCCCAGATAAGCTAAAGCCCATATTTAAATGGACTAAAGGCCTGTTCACACCAAGCACTAGAACTATAAAGATAACTATAAAGATATAATTCTAAAAATTGTTCTCCATATTAAAGAATAACAGAGTTCACACCACAGCTTACGTTATAACGATAAAGATATGAGGAACGATATCATTGGGATCACTTTCAGAAAGATTTTTTTCCAGCTGTCCAATGATAAAACACTGACAACCAATCAGAATCGTGCATTTAACATGGCAGATGACATTGCAGAGAAGTTAATCGTCGAGGTACAAAACAAAAGTAGTATTCACAATGAGAATGATTATGCAGTTTAGCATAGTGTTACAAAATTACCTCAGAAAGGCTATCCAGTGCTAGTTGACAACATTGCTGAAGTGTGATGTTTTTATCCCATCATTGAATTCGTCCAGATATTACACTATGCTAGATTCACTGTTTAGATGCGCTCCTCAACACCTCTCCGTCTTCGTCTTTATCACTTTTTAATACTTTTTAAAACCCCGCGGTACACCTGAATGATACCCTTATGTCACTATTCGATAAATATCACAATACATAACTCACGATATGATATTATTGCGATACTCCAAGACATATGGTAAAAGGTTAACAAAAAAATTAACTGTTGCATTGTGGGTGTAAATGAATAGGCTTGGACTTGGTGCTGGAAACCCAATGCACTGGACAACGGTGATACCAGAATAAAAATATTCATGATTCTAAAGCTGAAAATTGTTCGAAAATTATTGACGAATATTCTTGCACTCTGCCACTGACTAGATATATTTAAAATAATACTTTTTACTGGTAACATAAGAAATGTGGCATTTTCAGGAACCAAAATATCCCTCATTTCACTATTATACATTATTAAACATTATATAGTAGTTTTTTGTAGTACTGACACTAAAACTTCTCAACTCTAGTATTTTTTTTTATTTTGGGTGAATTAAAACACAATATATAGTGTCGCTATCCACAACGCATATTGTTGCATTTTTGTATTACGATATATTGTGACACGATATAGTTTTAAAACGTAAAGAGTGTTACTGATTGATTACGTAATAAAACTAAGCAAGAGTTCTCATTCAATGCAGTGTTTTGGTATGTGGAGTCTAGCAACTGTTCACAATTTTTTGCAATAACGAAAACACATTTTGTATAAGAAAATTAACATTTCTATGCAATGAAAGCACTTCTTTTTTCAGGAGTGACCATTATTATGAACTTACTGCACATGTCTCAAACCCCACCTATTTGAATAGAGAAGTAATATACATACAGTAGTCTGTATGCAGGGAGAGAGGAATGCCACTCAGAAAGCACCTACAAACTCCACTGTCTGTGAAGAGTAATACCCCCCCCATGATGTGGAATCCACATAGAAATGAGAAGTATTTCTTAACTAAATTATTCAGTTTCAGTGTTATGTCTTACCTGGGATCAAGGCTCATGGTAGGAGGGAAATCCAAGGAGTTTTACTCCTCACAGACACAGTGGAGTATGGAGATGCTTTCAGGTTTCACCTATGCAGTAATAAACATTACATGAAAATATTGAATCAGAATAATGTAATCCAAAAATATGTATGATTTATGATTTTAAAATTTCACCAAAAAGTTCATATTTTCAAATGACTCTTTTTCTGTATAGGAAACATTCAGAAAACATAGTTGTTTTCCAAGTTAAACAATATTATATTACGTTATAAATAAATAACGCACCAACTGTACAGCTCAACCTGGCTTTGAAACATCCATATTTTGTCAATTAAATTTTCCAATAATTAATTGCCAAATAATAACAGTTGAAACAGTTAATAATATCTGAAAACACTTCTATATAAGAAAACATGTCTATGTTCTCACAACAAACAATAGTAAACAAATGATATAGACATATAGATTTATTAACTTACAATGAGGTATGAAACACAGTGAGGTATTTAACTGATGACATTTCAACTCAATGCATGGAAAGAGATTTATATTTTCCAATTGTTTATATGAGGTAAAACGTTTCCGGCCAGCATGTCCAGTATGTGCTTCTATCATATAAATATTAAATAGCATCACGGGCAATAACATCAGAATGATCAGATCGCACATACAGTAGTAGCCAAAAGTGATGTCCGGAGAGAGATTTGTTTGATTAAACCTTCAAAATTTGAGGAACATATAATATATGAATATAGATTTTAAATATGAGGGAAGAACAAAACTTGATTAAGGTATTTATCAGAAAAAATTACTTGGGGGAAAAAAAAAACAGGAAAAAGCAAATTGGTATTTCGTGTTTATAATTTCTTTGTATGACAGCCTGACAAAATTTTGTCTGCACAATTTGCCATGTTTCATTGCGTTATCAAAACTAAAGCAATTGACTTCAAGCACAACGCAATATTCTTAAATCTTTAATGCATTTCTAATATAATATATGAATAAAGGGTAAAGATGTAAATTGTCCTAGGCTGGACAGCACATTTGGCCACAACTCTATGTGATGCTCATTCACTAAACTCACTTGTCACTAAAAACCAGCTGACATAGACTTTAGTCAAGTTGGAGGCCATATCATTTTTGTCCATTAAAACTTTTTAGGAAAGCTGAACAGTCAGTATGTTGTTAAACAATAGAACAATCCATTGAACGTCTCATCAAAAAAGAAATCCGGCACAACCTGACTAAAGTCTATTCTTACAGACTCATTCAAAATAGACACCATAGACAGTCGCGGTGGCAAAGAGCGAGCTGTTTTTGAAAGTATGCGAGGAGAAATTGTTCGCGCGTCTCATCCCACAGGCATCTGCTCCCCATACGGATGTTCAGGTCTCTGATCTGACCAATGCTGATGATGACTATGAACTTATAGCGAGGAATCATCAAATCTTTAACCCTGGCCTTGACAACCTGCAATTGCAACAAAGATTTCATTCATTCAATTTGTATGCATGTTTCTATATTTATAACTTTAACATGCTTCTGCTAAATACAATGTTAAGTTTATTGATCCGTCATGTAATTAATTGAAAGCAAGGATTTTGATGAAATGAATGGACCTCAGAGATTGTTTTGGTCATCTGTCTGCACAACTCGGGTTCATATTTCTCCTCCTGCAGGTAGCTGGTCAACACATCCTTCAGAATGTCTTTGACTGTTATCACTGGGAAACGGCGTGCGGGGGCTGCTCCAACATTTACAGCCAGTTAATGATCCAGAACTCATAAAATTCACATTACTGCACAAGATAGCTAGCAAATGACATCTAATCTCAACCACATACATTTAAATGTACGAATCAACTTGTTTCTGTCCTATTATTCCTACGTAACTAAAAACTAATATGCTTGTGTTGCAGTTTAAAGAAGTACTTCTATGAAATGATATAAAACTAAATGCTTTATTTGAAACATTTTGGTTAAATAAATATGGGAAAATTGAATATTTCTTTTTAAAATAGGGTAACATGGGGAAGATTCCCCCCAATGTGCATTTACTTTTAAATTGTAACATATTTAGATATAAACTTAGAATGTGCATGATGATGATGCATCAGCCAATGTGTTATTATAGGAAAAAATAGAAACTTTTGCTAATTTAGTTGTGCAAAATTATTCAAATAGGCCATCTTACCATTTATTAGATGAAAAATGCTCCACTACTGCGGTATAAAGCTCCCTGGTTAAACTTAAACAGAATGTATAAATTACTTTTAATATAATTCTAATTAAAATTTGTATTGTTTAAAGTGTCATTAATGTAAATATACTAAACCATACACTAAATACTAAACCAACTATTTAATTTTGACCATTTAGTTGAATAATCAAATAAGTGTCGACAGACAAAGCAGAATCAAAGAGATTCATTTGAAAGGACAAATTATTCCGACTTATTTTAAAGGGGGGGTTGACTGCTTTTTTTCTTTGCATGATTGTATTTATGGGGTGCAATATAACATGTATTCGTGGTTTTTCTTTTGAAAGTCTTATTTTTCATAAACTTCACCTTTATTGTCAGCCGCGCTTCTCCTCTGTCCCCTGAACGAGCGGTTCACTTCCTGATTCTATGAAAACACTCCCTCAGAGACGGGCGGTGGGCTCAGATTGGTTAGTTTGGCTCAGTGTGTTGTGATTGGATAAACTGTCGCTCCACTGTTGTCGGAAGATTAACGCCCATTACCTTTACGGGCATATCAGAGAGCTCCGGTCCAGATGTAAATATGTGTCGAACTGCAGTATCAGATTCAGGCAGAATCAGACCGAGAAAGCCGCGATGAAGAGAGTCAAACAGAACCTCACCACACACAGCTCTTACTAAACATTTCTGAATGATAATTTGCTACATTTTTTTAACTTTATACACGTTTGTTTTACACAATAGCATCTGACTGGCAACAATAGCAACTGACTGGCTACTAATGTTATACTCAAACAGCGTTGGCAAGTTTATGTTCTTGATCAAATCGAAAATAACGTCATAAAGCATACATGAAAAATACGTTTAAAACATTAGTACTTATAGAAAATTCAGGTCCATAATGTTTGTACGCGTTTGTCGTAAACACAAAATAGCATAGGCTAACTAGTAGTGGCTAAAGCCAGCGCTGGCATTTGAAAAAATAAATAAATAAAACACAAGGCTACGTCTTGAATTATACATGCAAATACATTTAAAATGATTAAGTCTTAACCTACTTACAGGTTGTGGCCCAACACTGCTGCCTCTTGTTTTAAAGCTCGGAAGCTTCATGTTTTAGTAACAGTTTCTTGTTGAATCCGGTGTCTGAACTCGCTAGATTACGGTCGTCATTTTCAGGAACATAATTAAACAAATTGTATCCATTGTTGAGGAAGAATAGCGTCCATGGGAAAACCCGAATACAGAAGACCTGACAGCTGCGTGAACAACACACTCTACGAGTCGACGTGCCTCAGAAATATGCGCATCGCGCATGCCATTTTCTGCATATTCTGAGGGAGGGTTGATGTAAATGTGTGGGTTAGTGACGTACCATAACCTATTTTTAGTCCCAATTGAGTCATTTTTGTAGGCAATTATACTTCCTGATTTTTAAAAGACGATATCTTTGCTTACACTGAACTTTTAGCGCTGCAACTTTGCAGATACTGTTCATGCACCAACAGCAGCATTACACACTATTTAAAATGAAAAAAGTGAAATCGCAGTCAACCCCCCCCTTTAATATTTACATATTTAACAGCCCATATTTTATTTGAATATGTAAAAACAGCAACACTATGAAATTGAATGCAAACTGAATTTCACTCAACTAACCTATAGGTTTTAACGAAAACAAAGATGTCTGAAATTTACATCTTATTCATGGAGAACTGAATAATATTTACACACAAAAGACACAAAATTAGATAAATTAGGCCTAATCTCAAAACTGTTTCCACTGAATAAAAAGCTATTTTTAATTTTCTCATTTCATCTGAATATCAACATTTGTTGATAGCGTAGTCATTCATCAAAAGTGCTGAGATATGATTTTGGGTCATCTATGGTCAGGAGAAAAAAATATATTTTAAAGCTTAAGTCCGTAGTTTTTCCTCTTTGTCGCCATCTCTGTTCGAAATCTGCAATTGCAGTTATTCGAGACTCAAGCCCCGTTCTCATCCCAAGGCGTCATATGTGACGCTTTCGGCAATACGTATTCACCCAACGCACATGGGACCCTTTAGCGTCAATATGAGACACAGATATATATGGGCCAGAAGGCGCCTCCTAGTGGTCTAACCCTAACCCTACCCCAGACCTAAACCCACCCATACTCTGTGCGGTGTTATATTGACGCAAAAGGGTGCCATGTGCGTTGGATATATACGCTTTGTCAAAAGCGTCACATATGACCCCCTGGGATGAGAATGCGTGTCTGACCAACTAAGGGAAAAAAAGCATTGCAGTAAATCACGTTGATTAAAACTAATGATCGTTTATCAGATCACGTCAAACAGTCCAAATTATACTTTGTTCCCAAGATGTTAATAACAGCAGCATTGCGTCCTCCCAATAAGAATCCTTGTTTTCGCATGGGCCCGGTTGCGGTCTCCTTTTTCTGTAGCCACTCCGATGTCTGAAGTCTTTTGCATTTTACAACAGGTTAATCTCTAATTGTCACTGGTGATTGTCATTTGAAGTTTGATTATATCAAGTGCTGTGAGAAAAGGCTATAAATCTCCAGCATCCTCACACGCAATATAGCTTATACTAGCCGAGACTCCTTCTTTATGTGTAGGCCTACAGGTGTGACGTAATGACGCAAAGACATGCTCCAATTTTCCACGGAAATCCACCAGTACCACTGGAATTAAAAACAATATTACAGCTTACCGCTTTGAATCGGGCTAAGGCAAGCAGATGGTTTTGAACAATGGCTGGTTATGTATTTGTTAAAAAATATATATATTTTGGATCATTTTTAACCCCAAAAAAGTTACGTACTGCAGCTTTAATTATTTATCTTCGCCCAACTCTACCAGTGTACAGAAATGGTGTTCACTTAATTGCGAAAAAAATTCATATACCATTTAATATTAAGACACAAAGACATTTTGTTGCATCTTTATGTCTATCATTTGTTCACATATTAGTATCTCTACATATAACTGTCAAGGAAAAGAGACTCACTGAGCCGATAGGTGTTCTCCATTGGCACAATCGGTCGTGGAATATCATCATGATGTCCAGGCTCTTCCATGTAGGACACAGTGCTGATAGAGCTACAGAGAAAAATAAATGTTACTTTATGATACACACTTGCATATCAAAATAATAGTCAACGGAAAAACGTGTAAATATGCGAGTTATGACCGTAACTCACTCCTTTTTCTGCCAAAGGTCATAGCTCTGACATCATGACTGCCCAGAGAAGACACACTTCCACGTTTCTTCAGCAGACGTGCTGCTTTCTCTTTCGCTAAATCAGACATTTTGCGGAAAAGTCGACTGCAATTCTACGAAAAACATACAAAAGATATTTATATGTACACTGGTAAAGCACCACTAAACATTATTAGTGTATGTAAAGCTTATTTCCCTTGATAAAAAATAACATAATATAAACTAAAACACATAGGCTACATAACTTTTAATGCACTTACCACTTTGATGCGTCTCTTCCAGAAACCGGAAATGCTCAGGACAGTCACAGGCTTGTTTACAAACGTTGCCATGACAATAGTGGATTTCATTTTCACTTTAGGTGGCTTGTCCTGCCAGAGATATCATTACGAATTCTATGGCGACCAAATTTGAAAAGCTGATTATGTAATGCCAAACACTATATAATACTTAAAGGGACTTTGGTAATGCCAGACTTTGCTTGGTTAAGTTACATGACTTAGTAATTATACGCAAAAAAACATTTATAGTGTGATTTCGGATTAATCAAATTGTTGAGCAATGCTTTCTTAAAGCTTTTATGAACACAGACTATTTGACAAAAATGAATTAAAAAAAAAATATATATATATATATATATATATATATATATATATATATATATATATATATATATATATATATATATATATATATATATATATATATATATACAGTATATATATACATATACATATATATATATATATATATATATATATATATATATATATATATATATATATATACATACATACATATATATAGCATATTCAAAGGAAACTAAACTATATTTACTTTATGTAACGTTAGTTCTATTAAACCCATAGTGTTGACTATGTTTGCTATACTAGTCATTTTATCCCTGCAATACCATGTTCTTAGTTTAAGAAGTTTTAGTTTAAGTGCATACATTGTGTTAGTGACAATGACTTTTAACAAGAAGCCAAGCATGTTAAACATGAATTTCTTGATTTTATTTCCAAGACATTACATAATTTTCATTTTTGATATATTTATCATTTTCAGTCTCTATATTCTCTTAAATTCTGGGGAGAGGTTTATTCTATGCATGAAATGTTTGCATAATCCATTTTCTGAACGATGAATGAACAGGATGAAATTTAGCTGACAAACACAATACCACAACATCAGTGGGATAAAAAGTAACAAATACACATTTTATAAAATGAGAATTGTTTTAACAGGAATGAACCTTCCGCAAGCAGCAGTTGTCTATCCATCGCTCCACATTTAAGGTCAGGTAAGGCATCCAAACCACTGAAATAAAGTACACTTAATTAATGACAGAAATAATGTGTCACTTATCCAAAACCACATTAGCCAAAGCACATAACTGAAGATTATCCAGGAACATCATGTACTGTATATTCCCAAACCACATCTCTACAGCTAGAGATATTTGAGGCTTTTCTAGTAAAAGTTTCTACACACTTGGATGGATAATCTCACAGTTTTAAAGGCAATGATCCACATGGGTCTTGTGACGAAGTGTCAGCAAAGAAAAATCATGTATAATAAAGATGAGCATTTCCCTACTTACCAAAATATGTGAGTTGACAACACAATACAGTACAAGGAAGTGATAAATGAAAGGATGCGATTCATGTTCTCCTGTACTAGTCTATTGTTGTTTCTTTCCCTTTTTGAACAATAAAACAGTCGAGTGAGCGTTCGGAATCCATTACAAACCACAGAACTAGGCATAAAATAAATTACATGTATCTTAAACATTAATAAATAAAAATAAAGTGCCACCATGAACTGTAAATACCAACAATAACCTGACATGAAATCGGTTCTATGACAAGACATAGAAACTCTGTATCCATTTGGATACATGTTTAACAATTTCTATTTTACATTTTTACACATTATCTTTGAATATTGCTACAGTACAATGTTTTGGGAAAATAAAATCCACATTGTGGAAAACCAAAAGGAAAATATTTTAATATTTGACCAGTTCCTTAAGTCTATTTCACCTTAAGGAATTCTGCATCCCTGACACAAATGGAGTTTCATTTTTCCTAAAATAAACGATTTAAAGAAATTGAAAACAATATCATCACTTTTTGCATGAATTATGAATGTAACACTCACATTCATGTTTAAGCACTTAGTTTAACAAAAGGGCCAACTAGACAGAAGTGATGCATTCTAATATGTTTTCACCAATAACATCAAATTAATATTAACACTGACGCACAAGGCAATTTGAGATGATATTAAACAGAATATCCCGTGGAAGCATGTCTGCATTTCTCATCATTTCTAATTGCAGGATGGTAAGACATTACAACAAGAGTTCATTCACTAACATTAGTTGATGTTTTAGGCATTATAAACTAATAAATACCAAATAAACTAATAATACATTTACATTTTTACAGCATTATTAATCTAGGTATGATTAATGTGTTGTACATTTAGTATTATAGTTCATTCACGTTTGTTCATAATAGAACAATGTTGATTTCTACAACTTAAACTCAAAATGTTTGAGGTCAGTACGTTTTTTTAAATATATTTTTCTAAGAATTCTCACCAAGGACACATTTATTTGATAAAAAATACAGCAAAAAACTGTAATATTGTGAAATATTATTATTACAATTTAAAAGAACTCTTCTATTTTAGTGAATTTCAAAATGTCATTTATTCGTGCGATCAAAGCTGAATATTGAGTATCATTACGTCAGTCTTCAGTGTCACATGATATTTCAGAAAAGCATTCTAATATGCTGACTTAGTTGTGTTGCTTGATATTTTTGTGGATACCATGATTGATATTTTTTTAGGATTCTTTGATGAAAAGAGAGTTCAAAAAGAACAGCATTTATTTAAAATAGAACATAAATCACACATAAATGTCTTAACTGTCACTTTTGATCACTTTAATGCATCCTTGCTATATATATTTTAATTAATTAAAATCTTACTGACCCCAAACTTTTGATTGGTATTGTATATGCAGAAATTAACATTAACCTAGATTTAAAAAGGCTGTAACTATGTTGTCGAAACCTAAAGCCCAGGACACACCAAGCCGATGTCTAAAGAAATGGTGGCGATTAAAAGCTGACTGTAGCTGCGTTTCCATTACCCTTCAATTTGCGCAAATTGAAATTGCGAAATTAAAATACGCTCAATGGAAACACGTCAATTTCGCAAAAACTCCCGTTTATCGCAAAAAAGTTTTTACGCTCGCATGAGGAGGTTTTTCAGGCAATTCGAAAAAGATTTTTCGCAAAACTGCAATGGAAACGGGTTTTGCGCATTTACAGTCACCTGACTTAGAAGACGGAGTGTGTTTTAGGTCCGTGTCGCAAATAATATAAAATAATAAATATTTATTTATTATTTATATTATACAAAAACGCGCGCCGTCAACACTTTCATTTTCCCATCAACAGTGGAATCAACTTAAAATACTCTATCTTTTCTGGTTATACAGAAAATAATAATACATTATTCGCAACTACTTTTATTTGCGTAATGTCACAATAACAAGAAAACGTTGTGCTTTTGTAAATAAAATAAAACAATCATGCGCGCTTTCATGATCTTCGTGAACTGGAGCGCGAGAACTGAAACAATAGCCTTTATAGACTAAAGCTTTAAATGTCCACTTTAAAAAGAACAAATTCTGAATCGTAAACTAATACCTTCTGATTATGTAATCCGTATGAAAGGTGCAGTTCTCTCTATGTGCATCTGGAGATATGTTTTTAGCTCGTTATTTTTTTCAGACGCATTTTATAATAACTCACACTATACAGCACTGCGGGAAAATATCATAAATATCCAGGTTCTAACTTGGCCTTAGAAAACCAGTAAAATCTACATTTTCCATATTAATTGTGAACATTTTAAATGTTTTAAAGGGACAAAAAGTCATAAATATCTGAAAATTTGTTGAGATGCATTGGTGTGGTCAAACTAAAATGTTGGTGTTCAACTTTGCGTTTTAAAAATACAACAACCGTTAATTTTTCGTTTTGCAACGACCGTTTGGACATAATACAAGAGGATAGAGTTCTTTATTAAATTATTTTTTTTTAAAAAAGAAACAATAATTACAGAAATAGCCTCTCTAAACCTCAAAGAAATGCCATCAAGACATCGAAGCAGAAATAAGGGAGAAACACCCATGAACTCTCGTGTTTTCCCCTGCAATTAATGCTTGGATAACACACCATGTCTCATTAATAATAATAATGTCTAGTTCGGTGCATGGCTGTGAAATAGGTTATAAACCTACCAAAGTCCGTTGCCATGATTTTTGGAATGACTTATCGCGAGAGGAAAAAAAAGACGTTTTAGTCGCATAACACCGGTTAATGGAAACACCGTCATTTCGCAATAGTTTTTTATCGACATTTGGAAAATATCGCAAAAGCTTTGCACAAATCTGTAATGGAAACACGCCTTGTGTTGTCGCCTCTCATAGCGCTTGAACACAGCAAAATGACTAAAGCAACTGTCAACTAGCATGTGCATTTTTGCCCTGCATGCGAGTGAATATTTGTCTATATCAGCAGGTATCAAGTCTATTTTCATCAATCAAAAAGCTAAGCTCGAATCTAGGATTGAAGATTGCAAGCCATAAACAAAGCAGCGCTTGCTTACCATTTTGAACATCAATCAAGCTGATCATTTTCTTCATTCCAGTCGCCTCTTGTTATTATGAAAATATTTGTTTATATTGTTTGTATTGTTAAAATATCAAGTATTCGATTGCTCAGGTAAGATGGCGTAAAATTAACAGCATTCTGCCTGTGTGCACTGACTCGTTCGCTAAACTAAACAGCCAATCAGTGTTCTTTCTCAACATGCTGAATCAGCCCAAATAACCCAGACGGTGTTCCAACTAGAGCCAACCAAAAAAACTAAGCCGACAAATCGGTCGTAACTGTCGGTTTGGTGTGTCCTGGGTTTAATACATCAACTAATGTTAACAAACTGTATCTCATTGCGAAAGTGTTATTTGTAGCATTATTTGGGAATTGAGACTTAATTATAGTTAAATCGAACTGTTTAGAATCGATCAAAATAACTAAAAGAAAGCCAAACACTGCTGACGTGTGTTCCATAGCCTATGTGAACCCTGGTATCATTAGATTGACACTAAGTGTGTTTGGTTTGAGTGAAAGAGAGAATGTGCAATAAGTGAAAAAGAAAACTCTGCCTTCCCAGCGGAAAAAGTCCACGTATTGCATTTGTCCTAAGTTTAATCACATACACACAAAATATTTGCTAATATACACACACACACCCACAGTAACGCACTGATGATATTCTACACCAGACATTGTAAGTGAGATTTTTGAGTGCTGTACTTCTGGAATTTCGTTTAAAAACATTTTTGAAAGTCTTTGTAGTGCCAAAAGAGCATCCTAATGTTTCGCACTCAACAGCCCATCCATCATCCAGCAGGTCATCGCTGAAGCCAGGTCAGTTGTCTGCCAGATATTTACCTGTGGAATACAAAAACATACATTTTAATATCAGATACTGTGAAAAAATAAACTTATCACATTTGAATCGGTTAATTCAACAACTAATAAACTGCCATTTCACACTGTGCATTCCTAAACACCAGGCCTTAATTGAATATTTGTGGTGTCATTGATTGAACACAGAGCACAGAGCAGAGTTGTATAGTAACGAAGTAGAACTACTTAAGTACTGTACTTAAGTACTAAAATGCTGTATCTGTACTCTACTAGAGTATTGTTTTTTTCTCATACTTCTACTTTTACTTCAGTAGATATTTTCGATGAATTTAATACTTCTACTTCGATATTTTTTTAATGTTCTGCTAGTTACTCGTTACAATTATAAAATTTTTACGAATCATTCGTGGCAATCACATGCCAGTTTTATAGGGTAATGGTATTGATTGACACACACATTGACAACTAATGCAGGGGTTGTCCTGCAATGACATTTTTTTAGCGCCCGCCAAAGCAAATTGTATCCCGCCAAAGCGCCTTATTTGATTGCTACACTGTAAAAAATAAATTGTAAAAAATAAATAAAAAAGTAAATACTAGTGAAAAAAACAATGTAATTTACTTGAAAAAGTTAGTTCAGGCAAGAATTTAAAAAACGAAGTAAATTCCATATCAGTATTAATTCAAGTGAGTAGAAATGAAAGTGTAAATATCAACTCAATAAAATTAAGTAAAAATTACTCAACTTTTCTGATACTGGGGTTCCCATCATGCACTGGACCTTGAATAATTAATGAGGCTCATTTTTCACTGGTTTCCAGCTGTATTTACACTTATTTATCATTGATGTTTGTTGTCAGTATTAGTAACTTGCCATTTTGTGACATTTCGAGTAATTTTTTTGCTCAAAATGACATTCAAACACAAAACGACCCATCAAATGTTACCGCCATTGTGTATTGTCATTCACATGATGTTTAACATCTGACATGATTACTTAGATGATCTAAGTAAAGCACATACTCTAAAAGACTAATAAAATTTAAGATTATTGTTTTTGTGAAATGTAATACAAAGGCAAAGGAAATCGATATTAATCAACCTTTTACTAGCCGAGTTAAAATTACTTATTTTTTGTAAAGTTTACTTAATTCCATATTCCAAGTAAATTTACCTTAAAGATTTCTAATTAAAGCTACTGATGAATATGTTTAGGTTTTTACTTGGCAAATCTTTGTAAATTTACTAGCATTTTCTGAGTGAGATAGTTTAGCAAGCATTTTTCAAGTAAATCCTACTCCAATTTTTTTACAGTGTAGTTCAAACTTTTGACTGCTTTCTTTAATAATTACATGACACAATACTTGTACTTTTACTTTTAGTACTTAAGTAGTGAATTTTTAAATAAACTACTTGCAATACTTAAGTAGAAAAAATGTTGAATATTTTAGTACTTCTACTTAAGTGTGGTGCTTAAAGAGCACTTCAACTTCTACTCAAGTCACTTTTTTGATAGAGCACTTGTACTTTTACTCAAGTCCGGGTTTCTAGTACTTTATACATCTCTGGCACAGAGTGAAAAGCACTTCTTGCTTCTTTGCAAATGAACAAATATATTTCTTAAAAAGACATACCTGCAGAAAACCTTTTTTTAACCAAGGATAGTCTATAGCCTGAACCTAAAGTTGAAAATCGCAGCCAGACAGAGTGCAGCCCTCACTGGTGAACTGCACTGCCAGCTGCGACGGTCGACTGGGGCCGTCGGCTAACTGGAAGCGAGCCAGAAGAGCGCCAACCCCTGGCACATGGACACACAATGACAGGACATTACAGATATACATATATCCTACCACACGGTTTATTCACACTGTACATTTGTTAACATTTGCATATTTATGAGGTTAATAACAATGACTACAGCACAAAACCTGGATCTGTTGCCACAGAAGTGTTGTTGTTTTTTAATAATAGGGCTGTGTATCACCAACAATGTCACGATTGATACGCATCACGATACTAAAGCCACGAGATTCATTCACTAGATACAGATCAATTTGGAATTTATTTTGAGCTGAGTTTAGTAACAGTGCTACAACAGTTGTGATAACTGAAAAACAATTTATTTTTTTGTCATAAAAAATTAGTTAAATAAAAATGCTGAGAATGGCTCTTCCTTAAAGTCTGCCTCAATATCTGAAATGACAATTATAGTGACACTGAAGCATGTCACACTGCTAATGACTAAACAACTTAAATCATTCCATAAAAGCAAAAACGGTAACAACTTAAATTTAACATAGTTTTCTCAACACCTAGTATTCAGCAATTTGGTCTTAAGTGTTCAAATGTGCACCAAACAAAGTCATTTCTTCTATGTTGAAATCATTTTAAATGATTACATTTTCAGATTTTTATGCAGAAACAACAATTGATTGACATGCTCAAGGTAAAGAGAAGAGAGTGACAACAGAATATCTTAAAACGCTAATGCTTATAGCCAAAATAACCAACTGTGTTTAGAGGATACTTACCAAGCC
>JAQIUQ010002500.1:245000-556498 GCA_030378365.1 Hybognathus amarus | reverse complement strand
TAGTACTCAGTTAGATTACATATTGCTTGTGGCGGTTTCTTTGTATACTTTCTGTTCTTAAACCCGATAAAAGAGAATTAGTAAAGCTCATCAGTAAAAACGGACACAGTCATGGTCTCCGAAGCATAAAATCTATTCTGAGCACTTTTAATGCAGGAGTTTTGGTGATTTTTTAGTTACTTCTTATGCTCCACTTCCTAAAATGTAACCCACTGGATATGTGCATCTATTAACGTCTCGTCTTTGACACTATGTAATGCATGTAGACATGAATGCTTTCATCAAGCGTACCGAGTGAGTCATGATTTTATGGAATTTAATTTAAATCACAATTAATACATTTGACAGTTTCCATACAAACAATCTATACAAGTTCTGTAAGGCCTTGGGAATGTGTGGCATGTACGTGTCAGTCCATAAATCTCACTTCTGACAAATTTCAGAGAGGTTTGCAAAGGAAGTCGTTTCCCATTGTTCCTCTCTTGGTTTTGTTTTATTATATTTATAAATGATTTTTTCCTGTGATGGCTAAGCTACATTTTCAGTGTCAGACGATTTGCTGCTTTTCTTACCATTATCAATGTGGAAAACAGTTAAATTGTAATGAGTAAATGCTAAGTTACACATATTTTTCAGGTGTCTTTGATGAAGAAATAGAAATATTTTGGAATATGCACTGCCACTTTAATATATCAATTTAATGCATACTTGCTGAATGAATGTATTAATTTTTTTTTTTTCAAATCTTACTGTTTTTTTGAAAAGGTAGTGTATATTGCAAACCTCGCTCATTTGCGGTATCCCCAAAAATAATTGGACACTTAATTCACATGTAAATTGTATAATCAATAAATGTCATCGCTGAAGATAACAAAATATCAAACCAAATAATACTATCACATTTCTTACTAGTTTGTAAAAATCTAACTTTTAACCAACTGTTTGTTTTTTTGTTTTGTTTTTTTGATGATGATGATTTTTAGTCATTTGTAAATGTATTTCGAAATACATTTAATAAAGGTTAAGCCCTATATAAGATAATAATTTAGGGCTGTCAAAGATTAATCGCAATTAATTGCATCCAAAATAAAAGTTTGTTTGCATAATATATGTGGGTGCACTGTGTATAATTATTTTGTGTATATATATATATATATATATATATATATATATATATATAAATACACAAACATGCATGTATATTTAAGAAAAAAATATGATTTATATATAAAATATTTATATATAATAGAAAATATATATATAAATCTGTATACAGTATATACATGGAAAATATTTCTTAAATATATACAAGCATGTGTATGTGTGTACATATATATATATATATATATATATATACACATATAGAGATTAAAGGTTTAGGTATCGTACGATTTTTTATGTTTTTAAAGAAGTCTCTTCTGCTCACCAAGGCTGCAATTTTTTGATAAACACACAAAAAACACAGTAATATTGTGAAATATTGTGACAATTTAAAATGACTTTTTTATGTTAATATATATTAAAATGTTATTTATTCCTCTGAAAAAAAACTGAATTTTCAGCATCATTACTCCAGTCTTCAGTGTCACACTGATCCTTCACAAATCACTCTAATATGATGATTTTATGCTCCAAAAACATGTATGATTATTATCCATGTTGAAAACAGTTTTTTACATTTTTATTTCAGGATTCTTTGATGAATAGAAGAGTTCAAAGAACAGCATTTATTAATTAGAATATTTTCTAACATTATAAATGTCTTTACTGTAACTTTTGATCAATGTAACTCATCCTTGATGAATAGAAGTATTGATTTCTTATTTATTTCCCCAAAAAATAAAATACAAATTCTCTACTGACCCCAAACTTTTTAAAGGGTAGTGTTTAATGTAACAAAAGCTGTTAAAAGCTGTTCTTTTGAATGTTCTATTCATCAAAGAATCCTGAAAATAAAAATGTAAAAAAATGTTTCAACATGGATAATAATCATACATGTTTTTGGAGCAAAAATCATCATATTAGAGTGATTTGTGAAGGATCATGTGACACTGAAGACTGGAGTAAATCAGCTTTTTTTCAGAGGAATAAATTACATTTTAATATATATTAACATAAAAAAGTCATTTTAAATTGTCATAATATTTTCACAATATTACTGTGTTTTTTGTGTATTTTTTATCAAAAAATTGCAGCCTTGGTGAGCAGAAGAGACTTTTAAAAACATAAAAAATCTTATCGACCCTAAACTTTCGACCGGTAGTGTATATAAATTAATTATACACAGTACAATCGCGATTAATCGTTTGACAGCCCTAATAATAATGTTTAGTTAGTAACTTTTTTTTTTCTTTTCCAGGGAGTTTCTGGGTTGGCTGCATGTCTGGGTGGAGGTAACGGCTGAAAACCTCTGATCTGATGCATTGACATTCTGACGTTTAAATTAAACAAAATACTTTTAGCTAATACAAGTGTCTAAAAACTTATTGGGGCCACTGTATGTGATCACTGGTGGTTAAATCATCTTCAGGGGACAGTTTCTTTCTCTCCCTGTTAGTGAAAGAAGATTTAAACAGAGAAATATATACATTTTTAAAAAGAATTTAAAAAAGAGTTGAAAACCGATCTCAGCAGCATATGGTGAATAATATAAACAACACATATCCAAGCTGTCCAAGAATGTTGTTATTCTCTCCTCACAATAGCACAACAACAGCGCTCGTACGTACACCGATCCTTCTCCACACGCTTTAATGAGGAGCTCAGCCATCTGGGAGTCAACAGGGTTCAGAAAATCCCCTAAGCAGGTCCAAAGATTCACGGCCCTGATCGCTTCAGCTTCCCTACATAGTCATTTGCACACGTACTCAAAATCCAAAGGTAGAGAAGAGAACGGCTGGCATCTTGCAGCTCTGTTTTGGTTTCTGACGGAGTCTAGACATTGGTCTCCAGACCGTTCATGTCAATGGTGCAATGTTCTTTGTCTTTATGGTCTCTTTTAGAATGGTGTGGAGACGGGTGAGGAGAGTTCTTCTCGGCTGGCTTGATGCCCTCCTCCAGCAGCATTAGGCGGGCCACGTGGGCGCGGGTGCTCGGGGTTTCCTCGTGGGGCCTATCAGGAGGGGCTGGAAACAGCCGTTTTCTGATAGGACATCATCTGCTGGATGCTGATCATAGGCTTGGTCTCACAGATGGAGGAATCTGTAAAGAGAAGACAAAGTCGTCATTTTATCGCTGCTGCTGAGTGATATTGGCATCAGATGCATTGGGAGGTCCCCAGAACATCATGAAGAACATCATTTTGAACTAAACGAAATTCGTTTGGAGTTTGTTTTTGGTAATTAGAAACTGTTTGGCAAAGCTTGCTCTTGTTTTCCAGTTCGCTTCGTCAAGGTCAGATGAGTGAAATCATGAATACACTGGAGAGCTGCTTTATCAACCTACTTATTAAAGGAGAACTACGGCGCAAAATGAACCTTTGGTCTAATAAAACATCTGGGTACGTTGTCAACCTTTCTCTGAGATTTGTTTTCATGATAATTCGAATGTAAAGAGTTTTATCTCTAAAAACTGTTTAGCATATAATGCTAGCACTGGGGCATTTACTTATAATCGCATCTAGTTGTGCCACGTAACAGAGGCTCAAAATAGCCCCACACTAAGGCTCAATCCCAACTCACCCCTTAGCCCTGCCCCTCCATTTTGCAGGTTCACGTCTAGGGGTTACGGTGTCCCGATTCTTGTTGAGATCGAGGGGTAGGAGAGAGGGCTAGGCTACATAGCCCTCGAAACGGAGATTTTCAGAGGCACACTCCAAACGGAGGGCTAAGAGAAAGTTCACGGAATGCATCGGAAATCACGCTGGCGAGATGGATCGCAAACGGTTAAACATTTAAATTTAGCACCAGATGATTCCACAACGCACTTTATTTACTCTTATAATAACACTATAGCCGTTTAAATTAAGAAATGGTATAATAAATTACCTTTCTGATCAGAAAAGACATACATTTTGAGGAAGGGATGTTATAATCATCATGTTTATTCAAAGTTAAGAGCAGCTGCGCTGATTGTCAGTTGTTGTCATGGAGAAATCCTGTAAAAACTCTGTAACGGCAGAGCCATCGCCGACGACTGATGACGTATCGGGTTCATGAAGGGTTGTTCCATTTCGTAGGGGTATATTTCAACCCCTTGGCCCTTATAACTCCGTTTTAAGGGCCAAGGGGTACACTCGAAAACAAGGGGTAGGGCCAAGGGGTGAATTGGGATTCAGCCTAACACAATAACATAATGAGGGTCCCTACATGCAAAACGAAGCATTGAGAACTTTGTAAGTGTACAGACCGTTTAATAAGAAGATACTTTATAAAGTACAGTTCACTTTCGTGTATACAGAGAGAAGCCATCTTAGAATATAGTCTCGATAAGTCGATCCTTTAACGTCGATCATTAAGTTCAGAAGTTCGCTGAACTTCATACAGTTCAGACTCACTGCGGTTTGACTTGTCGTGTTTTCTAGAGATAAAACTCTTTACATTCGAATTATCATGAAAAAAATCTCAGAAAACGGTTGACTATGTACCAATGTTTTATTAAACCAAAGGTTCATTTTGCATCGGAGTTCTCCTTTAAAACTTAGTTTTAAGTTGCCAGTCAGCGCCAGCACTTTCATGGCTCCCAGAATATATAGTTGTATTTAAAAGTAAATAGGCCAATATTTAAACAAAGAAAGCCTCTGGTTTTTAACAACAACAACAGACATTTTATTCTAGCTTCATTCATTATCAACATTTAAATGTGCATAAATTTCACAACATTTGGAACAAACAACATTTTGAACAAACTTTGTCCAGATCGATGATCAAAAACATAAGATATTTAGACTGAAACACACCTAGCTATTGTCAAGTGATCTCCATAGCAAGCCCCTTCTGGGCTGATCTGCGAACTGACAAACTTCCCACCATATAATAGGCAAAAAAAATCATGTCACAAAAGAACAGTATCTGGCAATTCGACAGGTCTCGCAAATAGGCCAGAGGTCCCATAGGACTCATGATACTTCCAGCTAGATCCTGAAACTGTGCAAACACTGGGCACTCTCATTATCCCATGAGCCCACTGGAGAAGATTTATGAATGACATTGACGGGGCGTGAGCTTGACGCTCAGTAGGTCACATGAGAGTGACACAACATGGCAAATGTAGTATATCTGGATTACGTTCACATACTACACACATTCATTTTCAAGAGCATTTGATTGGACAGAAGAAGATGATGACGAAAGCCCCAGTCCAGAGGGATGTCATTAAAAAGTCTCGAGTGGATGCGGGGAAGTCTTGGAGGCCGTATCGTTTCGAATGCTCATATCTCCTAAATGCTGAATTCGATTCATTTACTTTAAGGGGAACCTACTGTATTCGCAACTCAAAAGCTACAAACGACACATTTGATTTTCAGGGGGCCTTTGACCTACTCATTTTAAAGTAAGGGTCTCCAACCCCTCTGGTCCAATCCCCTTGAAGAGTTCAGCTCCATCCCCCAAAATACAAACACACCAGAACCACACAATCAATATGCTTTCAGTAGGTTTGAAGCACTGAAGCTCTTCAGACCGGAAGCTGTTCACGAGCAGGGTTGGAGACCACTGATGGTGACTGGTAGTGATGAATTAGAGAGCTGGTGCAAACATATCCACCATTGCTATCTATCAGATGCTCTCTTGCTGTTTCCACCTCAGTCATCCTTCATTGTTTTGTCATTCAAAGGAAAGAACGCAGTACATATTCATCTAAACTGCGCGTCAGCGCTTGTGGATGGCGTTGAGATGTTCACCATATCACCTCAAAGGCATTTGAACCTGACCACCAAGTGAAGACGAAATAATCATTTGCCGTGAGTTATGGAGGCCTTTAGTCGTTACAAGAACCCTCTATAAATCTGTTCTCACCTCTCTCTGCCCTCCTTCACAAAGTCTTTTCTGCATATGTGTGCCATGATTCCTGTGGCCAGAGCACGTACCCCATCACTGCTCACCATCGTCTGGAACCGGTCCCTAACAGAGACACAAAGATTTAAGGAAAACTCTGCATCTATGTAGTGGAAATGTATGAGAGAGAGAAAATCCATGTGTCCTGCAATTTCTACTAGGGCCCAATCCACAGCGACCACTAGAGTGATGTCATCTGTGCAGGTAGTCCCACTGAGGTTAACACGATCACCATGAGTTACTCAGGCCGGCCTGTGGGATGCCGGCTGCACCAATACTGGCTGCTGTAGGCAGTGATGCTGAAGTAGCAACAGAGAAATATTATCCTTAAAGAAAAACATACCTGGATCTTTCGAATTTGACTTGGTATCAAAAAGAAATGTCACTATATGTGGGAATCATGACATCTGTTATCTGATTTTTGCTGCACAAATAGAATTGATTAAAAGCTGCAATATCCTAAGATCTGTACCTGTCGCTAGAGGGCGCTACATTCAAAAACAACAACAACGGCTTTGCTTGATGATGACGTGGAGGAACGCGGAATGATGGGAACTGTTGTTTTCAGACTCCACCGTGGATAAATCAGCTCAGACGGGAATTGAAAATTAGTTGTCATGGATGAGGTAAAGTTCGAACTTCTATAAATGTTGCGTTTAATGACATGCTTGTTTTTTCATTAAACTGAAATAGCCACAAGAAAAGTCTTAGCAGGTTTAAAAGTAAAGTGGACGGGTCTGAAGTCAAATCGCTGGCTAATGGATCACTGACTTCGCCCTATGCTGCAATATGCATTTAAGTTTTGCATTCAGTTTACAGAAATCAGCTGCTTGAATGACAATTACTGATGTTATTAGATTTTTAGGTGATATTCTCAATTCTTTCAGTTAAAATTCGGAGGTAAAATTTTCAGACTGAAGACTCAGCAACGATTGTATTTGATTGTACAGTACAATCATAAGATAAAACAGACATTATCTTCCTTTCATGTCATTAAACATATCAATATAGCTGGCGACATATACTCTGATGAGAAAGTGCGTCGTTGATGTGTGCCGACACCTGGACTTCTGTCCTAGACGTGACGCTGGCGCTTCTCGCCAGCTGTGACGACCCTCACACAGCCAACAACAGTTCACATTCGCGAATAATTCGAGAAGGAATAATTGTGCACCATTCCCATAACAAATAGCGCAGAAACAAGCTGACGGCCAGTTGCTCGATGACCGCTAGACAGCAACAACAACTTCCGCATTTGTCCAGGACGTGACACGTAGTCCAGAGTCGGAAACCGAGGTAGCAGTGCACATGACGAGATCTGACTGGCGTCACTCCCAGCTCACCCTGCTCACACGCCCAGGCTCCTCGCTTCAAAGCTCACTCTTCTCCGCGATTTAAACATTTGTTTGAAACATTTGGAATATTGTAAGTTATCATCTTAACTAAATATATAACAAAAGCAAAAATCTTAGGTATTCCACCTTTAAATAATAAATAGAATAGATTTTTAAATTCATCATAATGATTTTCCCTTTTTATGTTAAATGCTCAGAAATGTATTCGAATGTACTTTATTTTATTTATTTTCAAATGAAATGCTTATGGTAGCGAAATTAACATTCAATCCATGGACAACAGCTCTCATATGGACATTCCTACAGTCAGCATGCTAACTGCACGCTCCTTCTAAACTTGCAACATCTGTGGCATTGTACTGTGTGATAAAACTGCATATCTTAGTAGCCTTTATTTATTGTGGCCAGGCTCAGGCACACTTGTGCAATAATCACTAATCAGTATCTTTATAGACCTTATGTAGCCCTCCCCTTTTCAGCGCTGCGCTCGTTGTCTTTGACTTCCGGTCTGTATTTTCACAGTGATTCTGCATAGGTATGAATGAACTGCTCGTAAATAATTCCCGGTTGACATTTGTTAAGACATCTGCTTTACAATGCTTATGATAAACATTGTATAATGCTCATGATAACTTTTGTTAACTCTACAATAAGTAAATCCACTTCACCAGCTAATTGCTCCTCAGCAGGATGTCATAGAAATACACAGAGCGACCCAAAACCGGAAGTTTAAAGACAATATTCTAAAATGACGGTGCCCACGTTTCTGGTGCATAAGGTCTATATGCCACACCTGTGAGGTGGATGATTTATCTCAGCAAAGGAGAAGTGCTCACTAACACAGATTTAGACAGATTTGTGAACAATATTTGAGAGAAATATTATTTTAATTTATGTAATTATTTCAATTATTACAATGTCAAATAACTGTTTTTAATGAAAATGTTGTAAAATTTAGTCTTTATTCCTGTGATCAAAGCTTAATTTTCAGCATCATTACTCTTCATTCAGATTTCAGTGTCACATGATCCTTCAGAAAATCTAATAGGATGTTCATGCTGCTTAATATGAATATTTTCTGGATTATTTCCCCTAGATTATTTTATAAATAAAAGAACAGTTTTTATTTGAAGTGAGAAATAATTATACGTAAGACTATCACTTTATGTTGTTGTTGTTTTTTTGCAGAATAAAAGTCTGAATTTATTTTCCTTTTTTATAATATCCTACTTTCCCAAACTGTTGAGTTATGTCTTCAAAACAAAAACCAAAAACAACAAACATATGTATGTATGTATGTATCTATGTATAATAATGAATACATTTTAATAGTTACTTTGAGCAGCAAATCAGCATATTGTGAGGACTCATGTGACATTGAAGACTGGAGTAATGATGCAGAAAATTCAGCTTTACCATCACACGAATAAATTTACATTTTAAATTATATACAAATAGAATTGAAATTCTAATAATATTTCACAGTATTACTTTTTTTTACTATTTTTTTATCAAATAAATTGTTGAGTATAAAAGACTTTTATTCATCATTCTTAATTATTCAAAACTATTTGGCTGGTCAGTGTATATTAAATTATACATTTAATATATGAATAAATAAAATGAAATAACATACATTAATATTTTAATTAATAAAGTAATTAATTTATACTTATTATATAAATTAAATAAGTGAGATAATATTAATTTATGAATAAACAGACCTTATAGATTATGATGTTTGAATTATGGAATTATTCATGTCTAAATAATGAAAACTGCTCAGGTGGAATAACTCTCAGACATTCAGATGAAAAGTCAGGATTAATAGGAGTGTAGTCTAAAGGAAAATGAAGGGAACATCTACCTCATCTTACCCATCGCACCCTACCTAATGGTGATGATCTGGCCAAAGTCCAGCTCATCAGTTGTTGACTTGAGCGATAAAGATGGCCGCCAGCGGCCTCGTATAGGGCAGTGCCGTCCCATGTTGATAGTAGCACCCACAGGAAGTACGAAGCGAATAAATGCGTTGGTCAGTGTGGTTGTTCTCCAGCAGGCACTTAAAGGTGATAGGCAGTGTGGCAGAGCTATGGTGAGACGCAAGAGCATCACAGTTTGTGGTTTACATTTGTTTGTATTTTCAAGGCTGGAATACACTAGAACCTTTGCCCAGATTTGTAGTTTGTACATTTCAGAGCATTTTGAGCAAAATTGGCTATTAACAAAGCTGACAAGTGTATAATGCCTAGTGTTTTAAAATCTGTTCAAATACGGTTTTGTTCATTATATTTTAGCAGGGCCTAGCTCAAAATATGAATATGCGGATAAGTACTCTTACCTGGATGAAGTAGCTAATGAGATGAGAAGGGCCTGTAAAATCCCTCGGATGTAGACGATGGGGCTCTTTTTTGTAATGAAGAAATACATGGAAGGCAGGATGAATAGGCCATGAAGCACAAGCCCCATGACCACAGTGATGGCGTGAGAAGCCCAGTTTCTTCCCCATAGCTGAGGGGTCATCCATTTCCAAGATCTTTCCAGCCACCAGAAACACAATCCCAAACGGGAAGTACTGTGGTGGTGCATCAGAAACACAGCATTCTTTGGGGGAGTTCAATGAAATTCAATCACAACACACTGGTCCAGCCAACCAATCAGAGTACATTGTGCTTTTCAGAAGGAGGGGCTTCATAGAAGAACTAAACAGAGTGTTACTGACAGACTGGGAAGAGAGGTGCTGCAACAATGACTGCGTTACATGCAGCCAATAACCCGTTCAAAACCGGGATATTAGCAATAACCCGGTCACGAGACGGCCATATAAACACAGCCAAAAACCCAAAAAAGTTTAGTCATGTAAACGTGTATCGGCATATCCCCATAGTGATTTGTGTTCTGCGCATGTTCTATTCGCAAGGAATCTTGGTCTTTTGAGTAGAGAAACTTCTCAGCGCATACAAAAATCCGCGTGCAGTATACCGGAAGTAAACATGGCGAGACACAGCACAGCATACTTTTGGAGCGAGCTCAGTAAAGTTACCAGCATCTAAGCACAAACAAAGGCGATCGCTATCTTCCCCGAACTATTCATTATCCACATGCAGTTGTTGTTGTTGTCTTTGGATACAGGAGGAAGAATCGGAAATGACGCATTTTGCGTCTTAAGGTCGTCCGTATTTCGAGATGCTAACCGCGCATCGCCGTTTACATCGGATATTGCAATTCCATGTATACAGGAGAAACTCCCTCTGCTCACGCATGTAAACGGGTTATTCCTAATGTTTCAGAAACCCGAATAGTGACCCTAACCCGACCATAACCCGAAAATTGGCTGCATGTAAACGTAGTTAATGTCAAATATGTGAAAAATTATGTTTTTTTGAACATTTAAACACAAAAAAACACGAAAACCTGTTCTAATAGACCTAAACGACAAAACCAAGACTTGTAAAAGGGGATAAAATTGCCTCTTTAAATGAAGTCTTTGATATTCCTTTTTGACAAACATGCCTCCATTCTATGTAAATTAACTCATTATAGTTTGTGTTTCATTCACAAAAATTGCTCTGTGCATTTTGAATCAGCGCTTTTACCGGCAAATGAATGTAGCCTAGGTTATGTTAAATAGATGCTTCAGTCGGTCCAGTGATCATGGCAACAACCGTGTTTGAAAGAAAGGATATTTTCAGCAAGAATATCATAGTTTCATAGCCTAGAAATCTAGACGCACCCTAGCGGCAGCAAAAATTATTTTGCCGCAAAGTGTGGTCTAGCAGCTCTCCGTTGACTTTCGAAGTGGAAAAACCAAACTCTGGTAGGGCCAATCACATCATGTATAGAGTCGGCGGGCGGGCTTAACATAATGACGACAGAGTTGAGACAGTCAGAGCCAGCTCGGACATACTCGGTTTTAGTCGTTTATCCTCGGATGCGGCCGGCGCCGCGTGCGCTGTTACAAAAAAGCTGTGGCGAAATTATCAACTTGTCAATTTGGCCGCAGTCGTGCTGTGGCGTCGAGGATAAAGGCTTTACTCTGTGTACACGCGCGCTCTGATCGGTATAGGCACACGGACCTCTCCCGAATCATCTCAAGCAAGCACCACCCTTCCGTAAGCTGATATTAGTATTTAAACATTCTCTATGATATTACTTTTTTAATGACACACTGTCTCTTGCTGTCTCATACACACACACACACACATATACTGTCTCTTTCTCTCTCACACATATGTAGGCTAGTTATAAACTCTTTAGACTTTTAATGATTGTGTTTTATTCTTAAAGTTTGTGGGTCGTATAAAACGCAAACAAAAAAATCCCTTATTTTGGAGATGGATTCCGGGAAATCTCCCTTATTTTCAATGTTCAATGTTGACAGCTGGACTGGATACGGTAAAAGTTTAATAATATATCAACTTGCTCCGCTGAGTACGTCACATTCTTCGTTGCTCTGATTGGCTTTAGCTCTATCCAATTGCGTGCAGAGAGAATTTGAAAGACAACCGTTTATCCCACCCTCGGATTGAGCCCTGTCAATGATGAGTTTCCAGACCTAACATCTTGATGTAGGTCTGGCATGCCAGGCTATTAGTTTCAGGTAAATGAGACTGAAATTATTCTATTTATATGTACAACTGACTGACTTCACTCCTATTGGTTGTCGCTCATGAAAATGGCTCTTCATTTGCATAAAGTTAAACATTTCACAACTTTGTCACATCGTCAGACACGCCCCATCCATTTGCCAACGGTCCCGACTGCGCGTTTCGCTGGAAGTTGCCCGCTCACCATTGAAAATAAATGGTATCGTGTCGCTTGGTCGTGTGTAGTGTGAACGTGTGAAGCTGCGTTCACACTACACGCGACTTTGTCGCTGCAGGTCGCCAGTGGCTGCGCTGGAGGGCGTTCCCACTACTGGTTGCCTAGTAATGTTTGTGAGTGACAATCACAGATGTTACTCTAAGTTAGACAACAAATACGTTTTATTGCCGCTACAAACAAATATTTTGGAAGGAAATGTCTAAATATAAATGGAATCAATTCATGAAATACATATTATTAAAGATGAACAAGAAACAGTACAGCAAACGGGCAAATACCGGTCTATCTGGGTTCCCAAAACCATTCAGTCACGGAGTCGAGTACGGTGAATACGTACATGGAGATATATCATAAATTATTGGACAGTTTCTGGCTGCTAAAATGAGCTTCTCGCTGAACTTGAATAGAGTCGGACTCAGCACTGAAGAGTGACGCGCCCACTGACTTCACTCCTATTGGTTGTTGCTTGCGAAAATCGCTCTTCATTTTTATAAAGTTAAACATTTCTCAACTTTGTCGCGTCGTCAGACACGTGACTGCCGCGTTTCGCCAGAAGTCGCCCGCTCACCATCGAAAATGAATGGTATTGTGTCGCTTGGTCGTGTGTAGTGTGAACATGTGAAGCTGCGTTCACACTAACACGCAACTTTGTCGCTGCATTTCTCAACTTTGTCACATCGTCAGAACACACCCCATCCAGTCGCCAAAGGTCGCGAGCCGTGCGTGTTGCCGGAAGTCGCCTGCTCACCATTGAAAATGAATGGTATCGTGTCACTTGCTCGCTTGTAGTGTGAACGCTGCTTGAATCTGCACTTTATAGTGTTTACAATGGGGAGCCTCAAAATTGCATCAAATTATCTTTTTGACATGTTTTGTGGTCTTGTATAAATATTTAAATGCCCAACTTAAAAACAAATCAAATTAAACAAATGAATGCCTGTCACTTAATAATAATAAATAATAAACAAAATGCGTCATACATGTCTCAAAAATTAAATGAAAAACAATTACACAATAATTTTCAGGCAAAATTTGGTGAGCATGAACCGAACATGCATTACTCTCTATGCAGCGGCTCTAGTTATTTGGCTAATTGTCATGCATAGGTTTTGGGATCATGCTTGTAATTACCATATAACAATGGCCACAATTTTCAGCACAGCTTCATTCAGACTCTGGCAGAAGTTGACGAGGGCGCTGCCATTTGGTCCCATTCTTCCAAGCATGATACCTAAATGATAAGAATACTTGAGTATTTATTAAATAGACTGTGTGAAATTCCAGATGTTGATGCTACAACTCACCCATAGTAGATGAGAAGATCACGATACCGAGGACGTTCATGCCTTCGCTGGTGCCAGGAAGCGTTCGGAAGACCACATCGGGGGGAGGCGTCAGGTCAAGGGAGAAGTTCTGGATGTCTGTGCTATTGTCATCCTGGATTCCATAAATGAAGTTCCGTCTGGTGGCGGTCTCTTGTGTGTCCTGACTGACGGTGGCTCTTGGCTTCATGATAGGGATGCTTTTTGTGCGATACTACAATTCAAATATAATTCATAATTAAGATGGCATGTAAAACAAATTTACTGCAAATGTCAGGGTATACAATACCAAAAGTGCTGGGTTATTTTAAACATTACGCACCTTTATTAAAATCATACGCTGATAATTATTTCCATGTTATGGCCGATAACGATAAATAGTTGAAATTACAATTCTTAACTAATTTGTTAAGATTAAATAAAACGCTAATTTTCAAAAGTAAATTCAGTCATCACAATATTATAATTTAAAGTATGAAAATCGATATTCAAGGGATAGTTCACTTTGGAATTAATTTTTGATATGTTTTAGCTTACCTCAAGGGCATCCAAGATGTAGGTGTCTTTGTTTCCACAGTATTTTCAATTTTGATATTTTTAGATCAAACCGTTCTTGTCTCGCAGTCATATAATGCAAGTTTATGCTGTCCACCACTAAGATCATGCACAGAGAAGTCCAAATTAAACGTGATTTAATGACTCGTAAATGTAAGTACACATTGATATTCTAAGACATGAAACGAGCAGGTTTTGTAAGAAAATGAACAGTATTTATATCGTTTTTACCTCTTGTAACCACAGCCGCGTCCAAGTGATCTGAAGGCACGGGCGCTTCGGCTCTGTGCAAGCGCCAGAAAGCACCGGAAGTGATCTCTTGCGCGGTTGCGGAAAAAATCAACGTTGTCTGTTGATATATCGAAATCGTCTTCCATTGCAATTTCCTGTATATCTAAATATGTTTAGATCTTCACAGTGAAGGCTTACACTTCTGAAAATCTCTGTGTAAATGTAACGAGTATTAATTTGTAACTAGTTTTTTATTTACACAAAATCCAAATTTCCAAAATCCACAAAATTTCTGCTACAAATGTATGTAAGAAAAGAAAAGAATTTATTTTTTATATGTATCTTTGAGTTTTGCATTCGTCGCTGTTGTGACGTCATTGTCGCGTGGCGCCGCGCTCTTCAGTGTTGCCAGATTGGGCGGTTTCCCGCCCAATTGGGCGGTTTTGTAATCTTTTTTGCGGGCAAAAATGGGTTTGGGCGGGTGGATAAAAATTGGGCTGGTTTCCGATCAGTTCGGCGGGTTTTTGTAGCCGAAACACCGGTACTTCAGATCCTTCTTTCAGCGACTCTCTGTATAATCTCACTCACTCACTCACATATAGGCTACACACCCACTACAGGTCTAATCTCAAAACAGAAACGTTCCCTTCAGCTCACTTCACGCACGCCGGCGGCACTTCCCCGTGCGCACAGGTCTTGCGCGTAATGACTTGACATCAGCTACATTCCGTCCGCTTATTGATTGCCTAAGTTGTTCGCATTATTTTACATAAAATAAGCTAGTTTAATAGTAGGCTAGAATAGCCTACTTTTGCGTTCATTTGATTTCTGAAATCGGATAGGCTAAGTCGAAGGCCGGTGTACTTTTGCGTCCATTCCTTTTCCCTTTTTTTAACTCGTAATTGAATAACGAAAAACATGCTTTCTTTATTCGTTTTTAGACTGGTAAAACAATATTCACAAACTTTTTTATTTTCTTTATATAGGCCTACAATGCTTAGATATTTGACTTATAGGCCTATAAAAAGAAAGAACAAAAACATCTTTTTTTTCTTTTCTGGTTTGGCCAGAGCTATCGTATCGGACATGGTTTGGCCTTAGAAAACCAGTAAAATCATTTTTTTTTCATATTAATTTGTGAATATTTTAAATGTTTCATAAAGGGACAAAATAAACAAAAAAAAAAAAAAAATTGGGCGGTTTTTTGTGCATTCTTGCGGCTTTTCGAAAGAGGTTTTGGGCTGGAAAACCTTGCTGGCATCTGGCAACACTGGCGCTCTTGCTTCAGTCCGCGGGAGGTCTGAGCAGAGCGAGGTATGTTTTGCGAGCACTCCTGCTGAAAAGAGTTTTCTAAGTGAAAATAATCACTAATTAAGTGATCGTTTTGCTTAAAAAGTAAATGAGTATGTACAAGAATGTTATTTCCCTTTTTAACGCTGTTTTCCTCCATAAGTGAAAGTTTAATCGAGTGAATGCAGTATCGCGTTGTGGCCTATGAAAGTAACGTTGACTCACGGTGTTCCGGACGGCTGAAAAAATCTACTCACTGTGACAGGTAGGAGTCATTTATAATGCATACATTTTAATAACTATAAGCTGGGTTAGTCTTAAGCGAAAGAGTGTGAGGTAAAGATGACATAAGATGAAATGACCATGAAGTGTATATTTATAGAATTTGCGGAAATAGTCTAGTGTCCGGAATACCGTGATGTCGGAATACACTCAGTCTACCTTAGGCCTGTGAAGCCTGTGTTTGCTGAAATATTTTTCTGTGTTCAAATGTTTGACAGGGGGAAAGGCTGATTAAGCATATGCTACATTGAATACAACAAATAATACTGCATTTTTCAACTCATACAGGTACCGTTACATATTGTTTATGTGATTTCTTTCTTAGATGTGTTCAACCGAATTGGTTATATAAAGTGCTGGAATGTGGGTGATTGAAAGATGTATATTTTATGAGTTTGGTTAGTTTCAATGTATGTTTAGAGAATATATATATATATACATTGGATTATTTCACTGACTATTGAGATACCTGATGTGGTATTGTTTATTATTTTTTTCTCTATATTCTTTAATACTGTAAATGAGATTGTGAGCTCTCTGCAGTCCGCGGAGGTCTGAGCAGAGCGAGGGAAGGCTGATTAAGCATATGCTACTTTGAATACAACAAATAATACTGCATTTTTCAACTCATACAGATAAGGAGCCTCTGAAGCAGCAGTTTCACTCCAGTCCCTTTTATTCTTCACACAACACAACGCAGAGGGGTAGCAGAACCAGTTACATAAACAATAAGTGACGTACACGCAGAGAGATCACTTCCGGGGCTTTCCAGCGCTTGCACAGACCAGAAGCGCACTCGCGCCCTCAGACTACTTGGACGTGACTGTGATTACAAGAGGTAAAAACGATATACAGTAAATACTGTCCATTTTCTCACACAAACCACTTGTTTTGTGTCCTAGGCCATCAATGTGTACTTACATTTACAAGTCATTAAATCATGTTTACTTTGGACCCCATAAACCTCCATTAAATGACTGACACAAACGGTTTAACAGAAAAATATCAAAATTGAAAATACTGTGGAAACAAAGACAGCTACATCTCGGATACCTCAGGTAAGCTAAAACATATCAAAAATTAATTTCAAAGTGAACTATCCCTTTCATTTTGAGAACAAAAAAGATTAGATTTCAGTGTTCTTAAATTATTAGAATAACTTTAATTGAGCAGTAGATACATTCTAAATGGGCAAAATGAGTTGCACAACACTGACTGATAAGACACAGATTTAACATCAGTCAGTAACCAATACACATATAATGTGTACCTAAAATGGTTATGAATAATAGATATATTTTGGAGGCAAAAATACAGATGTTTGGTGTGATGCTCATGTGCTCAAGTGTTGCAGGAACAGGGCATAAAACTAATTGAAAAACATAAAAACTCACTTGTTGAAAAGTTGCTTGGACCAAGTTGGCTGGGAACATGTTGCTGATGGAGGAAACAAAGTTTTTATGAACATAATAATGAATACTAATTGTTACACAGATAATTCAATGGCGTTCTGATTTTTTCTAGCCTGCTGAAATTATCAAATTAGTTTATTATGATTACTGATTTGGTGCTAATCTATCTGGTAGACAAGCAAAACTAGCTGGATAAAGAGGAAGTTTTGCTGATTAAGCTAATTAAGTTCAGCCATGGGACAACATCCAAAACATACCATTGCTATTGACCAGTCATGGTGTTTTGAAACAAAACAAAGTTCAACATTGTCATTGCAATTAAAATGCTGTAATTATATATTAATTTCTAAGTTAAGGTAAATGCAAACAAGCACAATTAGAAGTGTGTAAGCGCATGTTCTTCCCATCACCAACAAAACGCATTCAGGAAAGCGTTGCAAATGAGTGCACATTGTGACACACACAGTCAACCAATCCTAATCCAAGTTTTACCAACACACTGTCTAGTAGTTAGCACAGAGGGACCCAGAAAACGGCAATCCAAATAGCCTCCCAGTGGAGGTCACAAACATCACACGCTAATTTGGAACATCTCTTAGTCTACCTGACTAAGACGTCCGTCGTGAAATGCGCCGTTAATAAACTGAGCTAATCGTGTGGCTGTATGTAAGTTTCCTCCTCTTTTATCACCCCAATAAGGGCCATATGGTCTCAGGCTCAGATCAGTAATCAGTTTAGGCTTCAGTCTTCAACACACTCTTCAATTACATGGGGTCATGCTCTGTCACGCAGCACAGGTGACAGGTGGGGAGAAATTCTCCATTCCTTAGTCCTCGGCCAACCCTAAACTGAGCCATGTCTAAGCTCTCCTGATCCCTCAACATCACAGCCACTAACATCTCCACAGACATTCAGGCTGAAAGAAATTCATTATTCATGATGAACATGTGAAGGTGCAATTGCCTTTATGTATAGCTAGGTTTATGTGTAACTAACTAACACTCAAGCATGACGCTAGGAATGTTAAAACCTAGGGCTGTCTTTCCACTGAATGGGGACTAACCAGCGAATGTGGTGAAAATGTGTGATGGAGAATGAAATGAATGAGTAATGGATGTGTTTCAGGATACAAAAATCTGTGTGCAGAACACCGGAAGTAAACATGGCGAGACACAGCACAGTATGCTTTTGGAGCGAGGTCAGTAACGTTACCAGCATCAAATCGCAAACAAAGGGGATCGCTATCTGCCCGAACTATTCATTATCCACGTGCTGCTGCTGTTGTTGTCTTTGGATACAGGAAGAAGAAATCGGAAATGACGTATATTGTGTCTTAAGTTTTGTCCGTACGTCTAGACGCTAACAGCGGTGCGCCGCTTAGTGTTAGAAACCCGAATAGTGACCTAAACCCGACCATAACCCGAAAATTGGCGGTAACGCTTCCTTTTACAGTCCAGTTACCCATGTAAATACTATGTACTTATTTAATAACTAGGGTAATAACTAGGGATGTGCACGAATATTCGAATTTTCGAATATTTGATATGTAATTATTATTCGAAAAATTAAATACTATTCGAATTTTGAATACGTTGCTTTGCTGGCTGTAAATGCAGTGATATATTCTAAGAACTAACTCGCAGTTACAATTAAATGCACTGGATGGCGCTGTGGAGTGTGTTAACAAGTTGTCTGTATTTGATCACACAATGTTGTCGTCTGCCTCGCGAAGTTTGGAATTAACGTTACTTGAAAAGGCTCTTACTAAACGGAATTACTTTTGATCAAATTAATTAATCTGAGTTATGATATCACCATGAGAAATCACATGAAATCCAAACAGTCAAATAAGGAAAGACAGCTGTTCTTCACTGCATCACAACTGCAGGTAAGCGCAGCTGGACCCCGCGTGATCAAAGATGTTAACTTATCTAATAGCAAAATGATTTTGAGACACACTTATTTTAAGTTTCGTTGGGGGAGACCGGTTTAAGAACAGAAAATGCAAAGTGCTGTTAGAAACACCGTTCTCTTTGTGTCTCTGAAACGTCTGTCAGCGCAGCGTCTTTTCTCACTTCGAGTATAAAGTGCTGGCGGTGCCCCTGCATCATGTAACGTTAGATATTATTGTTTTCTCAACATAAACGTGAAACAATATAAAGACGATAATCAATCATTTGCTGACTCGTGTGTGTGTGTGTGTATATGTTCTGTACGATATCTGACGCAATCTGCTTTATTAGGGTTTTTTTTTCGCTCGCGCTGCTTGAGCATGCTTTTAATAATGCTTTTTTATATATATATTTTGTTTACACAAAAAGGCCTACTGTTTAATGTTTTCAACTAAAAGAAAACTTTAATTACTATTGTAAGCTTGTTGTGTATTGCCTAATTGTAAGCTTGTAAAAAAAATTTTTAAAATAGCGTCTTTTTCGTTAAACATAATTTAAATAAACGAATATTCGAATAATCGATTTTTATGAGCCCGAATATTCGAATGCAATATTTTTTAAAAATGCCCATCCCTAGTAATAACTAGTACTAACCCTGAACCTACCCCTAAACCTACCCCTGTTCCAAGTACTTACCTTTTATTAGCAGTACTTTCTAGGTAAGTACACTGTAAGTAGACTGTAAGTACTGTACTGTAAAAGGAAGCTTTACCAAATTGGCTGCATGTAAACGTAGTCGACAAAACTCTCAGTGTCGATAAAACTTTCCGCAAATGATACACCTGTGTATCCTCGGTTATGTGTCTCAGGAAGCGTCCTCACTCCTCAAACCTTGCCTCGAGAAAAGCAAGGTGGGATATTGAGAAGCACCCCGTCTCTATAGTTTCTATAGTCCTTTTTGACACAGTACCTGTTTGTGAAAAGTTCCTGGCTAACTGTCCCACTGACTAATTGGAACAGTGACACAATTTCACTGGGGCAATCTTCATGCTCATTTACTCAAGCAAACACTAACTGGCTTATCATGAGCTTTACTCATAAGGTTTAACCGACAGTTCAAAGCCTCAGCAGGTGAGAATGCATCTGGACCCTTTATATTCAATCACTGAAAACATGAGAGAAATAACAGCATATTTCTCTACATAGTTAACTGAAGCTTATGCAATAATTACCTTAGCATATTCAGCAAATATATAGTAGGCGTATGTGATGTATGGATGTTTCTAGTACCTGATTAGGTAAAGGTAATTTGACTAATATGAAAGCTAGGAAAAATAAACTTCTCTATTTTGGTCAGATTTTATGGGAAATATCATAATGTTGTTGTTGTTTTCTTTTAGTGTTGATACACAGAAACACAATAGCACAGGTTTACCGGATAAGGTCCAGTAGCGCATCAGCAGAGCTCATGATGGGCTTCCCGCTGTCCTCTGAGTCCTCCTTCTGGGCAGCTCCACCCGGGTGGATGATGATGACCATGACGATGCCCACCACCACAGCCACAAAGGTCGTCCACAGATAATAAGAAATTGTCATGATGCCGAGCCGACTGGAACATTTAGCATCCAGTGCTGCCAAGCCAGACATCAAACTGAGGAGAGAAAAACATTTTTTTTAAGGAATACATCAAATTACTCTCAGTTGAATGCGGAGATGAAAATTCTTCGAAATACCATACATCTAAAATACCCACACCCAAAATATTGCAGTCGCTAATTGATTTAATTGTTTAATTGATCATGGTGAAAACTTTATTTATTGACACAAACCAGATCATCAGATGTCAGTCTGACATTGAGTAAAATAATTAACATGAAGAAAAGAAAGAAGTGCGAACAAAAAGACATACAAAGCATTCTTTAAATATTTATTGAATATTTGTGTTAAAATTCAATATATTTATTTACATTATTTTTCTGTTATAGATTTATTTGTTTGTAACACCAACATCACCGTCTTTTAATGACAATCATTGTTTTCAGAAAGTTTCAGAAAGCCCAACTCACTCTGATGGGCTTAACCAGGGCTCAGTCTTTCAGGTTTTGGGGAACAGTCATTGTTCAAATAATCAAGTGCAAAGATGACACAAAAAAGACTATAATATATTGTATCATGTTAGCCTGACTTTGTCATCTTCATATTCTTGTTCGGAATATGAGTCTGAAACTGCTCCTTGGGGCTTTGATTATGAGGCGTGTCTTAACCGAACCAGGAAAAAAAACTCTGCACTCAATTGGATAGTCGGTAAACCTACAACCAATCAGAGCAACGCAGTAAGTCAACAACTTTGCATACAGTTGTCAACTACAGAACGTAGCCTAACTTTACTTATTTTAGAAGTTAAATAACGAGTGTTGCTTCTTTTACTTACTCCTCCATGAGTGCGACCAAAGGAGAAACCACAACGACCACAGGCTTTTCATTACGTCCCATCTTCTTAGCAACCGTCAGAGCCAGCTGATAAGTTACACTTCTGCCGAATCATTTAGGAAGGATGGCAAAAATACCTTTCCGATCAACAAATGCCTTGATTGCAGTTTTATGTTTGTCTATTAAAATTAATGTGCTCTCGATTTATTTCACAACAGACGCGACAGTGGAATCTATACATCTCAATTCTCCAGCTGTAGTCATCTTTGAGGGAAACCAGTTAAGCGCTCTTTGATAACGTGATGATTACTTCCCTGCAGATCACCTGTCCATCATCGTATAAAGCCCGCTCTGGTAATTTGATTGTCCCAAACGTTTTTTGCCTGATCATAATTACTCCTCAATGGATTCAAGTCAAGACTGAACTTCCCGACAAAAAAATGTTGTGGGCTGAGTTCGGGCTGGGCTAGTATCATGTACCATAGCTGAAAGAAACAGGCAAAGTTTAAAATCGATGTTTCCATCACTGATTCTATCATTCTTTTAGGGGTTTTTTGCCATTCCTGATTTTTTTGTCTGTCATTCCGGTCTCTCCCTCCCATCCTAGTCGATTCTGCACAGTTTTGACGGGCCTTTCATGGCGGCCATAAGGAGTTGCTGGTCTTCTACTACTTTCTAGTTGCCCTAAGTCGTTGTCGACTCAGCAGCACACCAAGCCAGCTCCTATGCCCGCTCAGCCCCATCCTAAGTAGCAATCCTAGGTTCCCATTTTGTAGCAGCCCAAGCAGTCACTGATGGTTTGGCCACAAGGGGAGGGGACTAAGTCTTGCCAAGGCCGGACCACCCTTTGAAGTAACCATGTGTTCACCTCCCAACACCCAGAACTGCATAGGAGGTTGGGATATGAACACATGGTCGCTTTAAAGGGTGGCTTGCTCCAATTCGCCCTCAGACCCCCTCTTCAGGGGTGTGACCACACTTCTTGGATGCCGACTCTCACATCCTCTGAGCCGAGGTACAGGTTCTGCTGGAAAAGGGTGCAGTAGAGAAGGTCCCTGCAGCCTACAGCGATTCAGGCTTTTACAGCCGCTACTTCCTCGTCCCCAAGACTGCCTCAGGGCAGTCCTCGGTTTATGATGTCTGAACCGTGCTCTGATAGGACTGCCGTTCAGAATGTTAACTTTAAAACAAATCTTCTCGCAGATCTACCCAGGGGATTGTTTTTTATCAGTGGATCTGAAAGACGCATACTTTCATATCTTGATAGCTCCCCATCACAGAATGTTCTTGAGGTTTACATTCGAGGGGTGGCTTACCAATATACTGTCCTACCATTCAGACTGTTCTGACTTTTATGAAATGTGTGGTTGCAGCTCTCTCCCTCTATAGGCAAAAAGGGGTTTGTGTCCTGAATTACCTTGACGATTGGTTGCTAAATTACCTTAACAAATGGTTAGCCCAATCGAAGGAGGAACAGTTCACAGATCTCTGCTCCTCAGCCATCTAGAAAGTCTGGGGTTCAGGATCAACTTGAGCAAGAGCTCGCTGTCCCCCGGCCAAAACATTGCGTTCCTGTGAGGCAGTATTTGATTTATCCCAAATGCACGCCTGGAATATGGCGTAAAATTTCTGCTAAATTCAAATTGGCATTCAAAAGGGGAGTAATCTCCACTTAAAAACATTTTAGAAGCTACTGGGCCACATGTGTGGCGACTACTACACTAGTTGAAGGCCCGTGTCCCACCTCGAGAGTGGGGCAAGGGGCCATATTTGGGTGACCCACGGTTGCGCCAGAGCCCTGGTCCCCTGGAAATCACCCCATCTGCAGATGAGAGTGGAACTGGGCTTGGTTTCCTGAAGGAAGGTAGTCGTGACAGACGCATCCAAGACGAGTTGGGGTTAACTGTGCAACGGTAGGCCGGCCTTAGGCTCTTGGACAGAGCCAATATTGAACTGGCACATCAACCTGCCAATTGCCTAGAAATGATGGCAGTGTTCCTGGCCTTCAGCCAGAACTCAGAGGGCACCATGTCTTGGTCTGGTCGGAAAACATGACAATGGTAGCCTAAAGAAATCACCAGGGGGTTCTCAAGTCCTGTCTGCTGAACAGACTGGCGCACCACCTCCCTCTGTGGGCACAGGGAAATCAGTAAGATCAATACATGTGTTGGGCTCCATGAATACGGGAGCAGATATTCTGTCCCAGATACTTTGGAGCATTTTTTCCAGGCTGAAGTGGATCCATTTGCATCGAACACCAGCTGGCAATATTCTTTTCAAGGGGAAAGGATGTATTATCCCGCAGGTGGCCTTGATGCCTTCTTCCCTCCGTTAGCACTGTTCCCTCAGGTTATTAGCCGAATCAGGAAGGACTGATGCCCCGTCTTAGTCGTGGCACCATAGTTCCTGGAAATGGTGCAGCTAATGTTTGTAGCACAATGGCCAATCCAGCTTAGAAAGGACCTCCTTTTCCAAGCAGAGGGATGAATCCGGCATCGGAAGTTGTGGAGCTTCCACCAATTGCCTCTCGACGGGAGTAAAATTCTGTAAAACTGTTGAGGTTTTCAGTTGTTTTAATGTTTTAGGTGTTATGTTTTCATGGCTGTGAAATTATAAAATTGGAACTTTACACAGAAAAGATTAGTAAGTGATTTTCTTTACACTAAAATCATGTTAGAGGCAGGGTAGGTGATTTGTTCTACAAACATTTTTTGTTTTGCTGGTTGAAAGTCTCTTTACATCCTGATAGCAGGGTGTGTTCCCCCACATTTCAAAATGCCCCCCCCCCCCCACACACACACACACACTATTTCCCAATGTAGGATTTTGTTTTGCATTGCCTGCCTATCTGCCAATTTTGGAGTCTCCCGATTAATCCATTTTGCAACTTTTAAATACATAATTAAATTTTTAAAAACGGCCGGTGTGGTGAAGAGATGGGTCCCCCTGAAGAGATGGGTCCCACCTTAGGACCCAAGTGATCCGAATTGGTTCAAAGCTAGTTTTATAGGTAATCGCTTTAGTGCCTGGTTACAAATGAGAGAAAATCACTTTATTATAAGAGACGTTTGAAGTGCATAATGAGTCATCAATGTATTTTAACTTATATTTTTCATATACTAGTATATAACCGAAGCTGTAGATTGTAAATTTAAACATTTCTCGTTCTTAGTGTTTTTATAGTTAGCTTACATAGTAGCATAGCATTTATCCGTGGCAAACCTAGCCGAGTTAAGGCTGTTCCAGGCGGGCTAGCTAGATGTGCGGCTGATCCCTGGATCTGACAACTCCGAAAACGTCAAAACAATTTTTTAAAAAGCCGCTACCTTTATAAATAAACCACAGATTTGAGCTTTAAACAACTGCATTCTCGACTTAAAAACTCTTAAAATTACATTTCATGACACAATAACAGTAATATTTTTCAAGTTATCACGGGAACATATTTAGATCAGCCATACTATGGGGTCCTAAGGTGGGACCTGTTTATGTCGTCAGCTGACCATGATCGCGCATGCGCATCTAGGTGACGCGGAAAAATTTATGCATCAATATGTTCCTGGGAGATCTGTAGTTGTTGGAAATCAAATCAAAAATGTATTTGAGTTAATCAGTACATGACTGATTAACAGTAATGTAAATGCTAAATGCCCTGATATATGTTGATACTACAACAATGCAAAGTATATGCTCTTAACCTTGCCGTTTTCACATGCATGTAAGTCTCAATTTCTCCATTTCTTTGCACAAAACTCTCCAGAAAGTGTCATTTAATGGTTTATTTTTCCAAAAAATTCTCAGACGATATATATAGGACCATAAAATGTTGAATCATTGCCCTGTCCTACCTGCCTGTCAACCTATGTATTTCCATACCTCTTCGCACCTGCTCAAGCAGACATCACATGTCATCAGCACGTTTGATGCTATACAGAGTTAGACAGACGTTAGTCACAGAGCACTGCAACCCAAAACAACAGACACTTTTTACAGTTCCTCCTGATCCAAATCAACCAGCTCATGCTGCGTTAACACCATAACTACTGTAATTTGGAAGAGATGGAAACTTGTGACATTATACTAGCAGTGGCTTGTGACTCAAATTAAAGTTTCAATGGCAACAATATCAATGGCGAAATTAATTCTGCTTCATGAATGAATTTGGTTTGAATCTCTTTAAATTGTTTATGTTCATTATTATTGTAATGTTATGTGCTTTGATACATGAGGTAATTTAACGAATCTGGTGTGCACGTTCATGTGTTTTGAAGGAGTCTTGCCTTTTCGAGAGGCTCTGAAGGGAAGGTGGGAGCTAATGCTTTCAAAGCCTAACAGTACAGGTAGCCATTTCCTTTTAAAGTTTAGCATACAGACTGTTGGTTGTGCACAAGCACAAGCACTCATATATGTCATTTGTGTATGTACATGTGCCATAAGCCCCTTGCTGTCTGACCCTGCATGCTTTTCTGCTATAGGTGGCAGCAGGACTTCCAGACCATCTGGAGCTTTCTGTGAAGCACCTCTGTTTGACAAGAGCATTACTCTAATCCTGGCTGGAGATGGGAAAGTCCAGATAAAGTCTATATGCCTTGGCCTGGCCCCACTGAAGTCACATGGCTGCCATATTTCTTAGGTGGGACAAAGCAAAATACCTGTTGGATATGTGCACAGAAACAGTTTTAATATCTTTGAGATACTATTTTTTTATTTTTTATTATTAATATTTTGAATCAGGTTTTATTTTTCAATTTCCCATTTTTATTTTAGTAATTTACATTTTTCTTTGTTTTTTATCACTTCAGTCATGTTTTAATTTTTTAATTATGTCTATATAAAGTTCTGTCATCAATCTTCTTGCAATCACATCATTCTCAATTGGTCACAGCTGATTGGTTCCTGCTGTATCAGTAGCCAATGAGCTCACTGCTCAACCTTCAAATACTTGGTTAGCATTGCCTTAGCAGTGCAGTTAGCTTTTAGAAACCATCCATCTTCCCCAGCTCCACCAGTATAGATCTGCTACAGGTAATTCTCGTACAGCAGCGGCTTGTCTTACCTTACAGCATCGTGTCGTGTGTTTTTGGCATGAACAAGTCCTGTACTTGCTCTGAAACAGTAGCAATGCAGTGTAGCAGCTCTATTACGCCAAGACCAAACATATCAATATTGTGATATCCATTGACCATGCCAAACACTCCAAGAGTTGTCATGCCAGTCTTTAATGATTTTATATGCCAGATTCAATTTTAGTTATGTTAATTAAACCAAATGAAAATGAGAAATGATGCTGGAAACCAGCTAAAATAAAATGTTTCAAAATTACCTTGAAAAAAACTGAATTAAACATTTGTCTGCAAGTACATAAAAGCTGCACCTAACTGTCACTAACCATAACGATGGACTATAAACTATTAAAGTGCATGGCCAAGCAACAGTTTATGGTGAAAATTAAGGATAATATTCAAAATTATTAATTTTTAAAGCCTAAATGGCAATTAAAGCATAAAAAAGTGTTGATGCTCCTTGGCTTTTAACCTGAAACCCATTCAATCATCAAATATTGCTGGAACGTGGCTTTACGTTGGACATCAAATAACAACAAACACAAAGGGAGCATTTTGTCTCCTCGCCACCATATGCCACTGAAGAGAATGCATTTTAAAATTAAAAGAAAAAGAAAAAAAAAGCACACAAAACATGAACATTTCAGCTTTTAGGAGCACAATCTCAAAGATCTCATCAATCTGCCACCATGTGAGATTCAGCTGAGCTGAAAAAAAGACATGCCGTAATCTTGCAAAAGGTCAATTGATTTTCTCCATATGCAATCATTGTGCAATGACATCAGCATTCAACATGGAAATTGAAAACATGTCTTAAAGCAGACTTTTTTGAGAGGATTATCTGTCCTGCATCAAGTCTATGTATTTAAATGTAAACTCTGAATGACAGGAAACTGAGATTTGGACTTGATTGGGACTCAAAAAGTGCCATATTATCAAAAGGCAATAGCCCAACATTTAAAGCATTTATCTTGTAGTTGCCTATAGGAGACCAATGTGCTATAAACTTCAGAACATGCCATATGGTGACCTTTTGAAACCGTCCTACGACCCTACAGTTCTAGCCTGCATAGCCATTGATCAAAGATCAGATTTGTACTGAAATGCACACAGGGATGATGAGAAAGTGCACGGTTGCCTTTGATTGTACTGCGCTCATCAGATAATCTGGTTTCCGCATCTTGCCTGTAGGCAGATGGCGTTGAAACGAGGACAGTACACAGACCCTGCTTTGGGCCTAAGCCCTAGAATACCATTTGATAAATATGTCAGTTTCATTTATTTTAAACCAGTCATGACATTTGCAGACTCCTTGAACATCTTGAATCTGCAATGGTGTATGTCAGAGAGAACCAGTTTCTTACAAATATGTCATTCTGCTTTTCATTCTTAATTCGGTTTGCCGCTACTACAGTTCAAGCTCTAGCATTTAGGTCAACGTTAACTTGTTTATAAATAGTCATTGGCCATTTTGCATTTGGAAGTGCCTGGGTCTTGGCAACGGTGCATGTGCATGTGCAGTTGGTCCTTAGCTTCCTCAGATTAGAGGTAATTAACAACCCTGACCCTCACGTAATGACTCCCTGGAGTGTGTGTGTGTTCACTGGTCATCTGGAACACTGACCCAGACAGAAGTGTGTGTGTGTGAGTATGGAATAAGGATCAAATTCCTCTCAAGACTTTGCTTCACCAGTAGTTGCACGTTCAGCATGTGATTTTGGATAGTTTTATTCCATCTTTGGGGTTGCAAGTTATAAATCTTACACAGGCAGTATGTGAACTGTGAATGTTAAATCCTGACCTATACTGGCAGTTGACCCACCGTTCTCTTATTGTATGTTTTAGAGGGTTAGTTGGGACCAATATCCCAACTAAATTCAACGCCCTTGCGTAGAATTGAGTCACATGGACCACTTTATGTTAGTTTAACTTATTTTGACAGTATACATCACTTTCATTATCAAAAAGTACTTCAGACATTCTGCAAAAAAATACGTTGTGTTCCATAGAAGAATGAAATTCATAGAGTTTTTAAATACATGGGAGAGTAAATGATGACTGAAAGTATTTTTTGGGTGTAAGGTGGTTAACTTTATTATGCAAATGGACTATGCATATTTGTTTTAAACACTTACCTAATGTTCCTACTACATGCATTAAATGCACATGCTTGAAAGAGAGCAGTTCTCTATCATATTTGCTTTAACCTCTCAGGTAATGTGTGACCCAGTTCAGATGCAGCCAAAATTACAACAATGGTTACATATAAATATACAATTGTTTGATCAAAACAATCCTAGTGACAATTCAGTTGCCAATAGATATTGAACTAAAAAAAATGATGCGTTGGCTTTAATTAACTTTTTTATGTCAACGGGTTGCACATAACTGGGTTACGTTAAACAAACATAATTTGTTCATGTAATTTCACATCATGGAATTAAATCATTTTAAGGCTATGTTTACACGGAAACGATTCTGAAGAGAAACGCAAAAGTGGCGTTGCATCATCACTTTTTATTCTGCGTTTAGACGAGCGTTTTGTGTGGGAAATCCGCGTGCAGATGGTGACGCAAAAGTGTGTGTAATTCAATGTAGTATGCACTTCGGGCGGCTATTAGTGCATACTACTACGACTCCAAGTCCACGCGCCTGCGTACAACCTTCACTGTCAAGCAGACTTTTGCGTTTTACCGTTTACACGGGAACGCGCGGTGGAGCGTTTTTAAGATTTCCACTCTGGAGGGTGGTTTCACTTTTTTGCGTTTTAAGCCTCAAAACGCCGTTGCCGTGTAAACGATAGGCACATCGACAAAATATTTTTACGTTTTCACCCGCGAGCGTTCTCGTGTAAACGGGGCCTAAGTGACCTCTGAGCAGAGTGTTAAATGAACACTGAAGCAGTGTTGAAGTTAATGAGATAATTAAGTCAATAATTGAGTGATGATTAAACATTATTGAAGACACCTGATGTTAACAAGCAGAATCACTGAAGGAGAAAACCAGAATTTTAAGTCACCAGTATGGAGATCGGTGTTTGTTCTATTTGGGCTCTTTTAGGTTTTGTTTGGCTGCTGTACATGAGTTATAACAGCCGGAAGAACAAATAGTAAATGTGACATAATTGTTATTTCACATTTATTTAACCTGAATTGCTGAACTCATATAGAGCCAAATTTCATATATAGTTAAATTTACCTTATGGATTATAGCAGCACTCATACCTTTTTTAGCCTTTTTTTAGCCTAAAATATATTTTATAACATGATATGGAAGCGCACACACAGACATCAAAATTTAGTGTATCAGCAATGGTGGCAAACAGATCCCCTCTAAACATTACCTCATTATTTATTTGTGCAGCAATGCATGATGGGAGGCATGAATGAGTTTTTATTGGTGGCACCCAGAATGCACTGAAACATGCTTTGTAATTGTCACTATTGTTGAGATTCACAGGCTGATTCTTAATGTATTTGTGTGCCAACATAAAATACATATATTTTTAGATGTTTCTTCTTTAATTGATTTGATCATTTGGATTTCTTTGAAAATGACAGTGGTGCTATAATCTGTAAGATAAACTTAACTCAGAAATTGGGTGCTATATGAGTTCATTGATTCAGGTCAAGTGATTGATAAATACGATTATGTTAAAACACAACACCATCAGATCACTACTATTTGTTCATCTGGCTGTTATAACGCATATACAGCAGCTAAACAAAACCTAAAGTTAATGATTAAGTTAATGATCAAGAGCCCAACTAAAACAGACACTGATCCCCATAATGGAAATTCTGGTTTTCTTCTTCAGTGATTCTGCTTGTTGACATCAGGTGTCTTCAATAATGCTCAATCATCACTCAATTATTCACTTAATTATCTCATTAACTTTAACACTTCAGTGTTCATTTAACACTCTGCTCAGATGGTCGCTTAAAATGACTTAATTCCATGATGTGAACAGTGTTGGGGAAGCTACTCTGAAACTGTAGTTTGACAAGCTACAAGCTACTCGTAAGTTAAAGTAGTTCAACTACAGTCAAGCTACCCGTTTAGAAAAGTAGTTAGCTACACTACAAGTTACTATCAAAAAGTAGCTAGCTACATTGAAACTACTTTTGCTTTTTTTGAACAACGTATATTATAAGTAATTGATTAAGTGTCTGAGGAATGTTTTAAGTAAAATATTTAGTGTTTAAAACAAGGCAGTGCAATTACGATTTCAAAGAGTATTGTTTTATTACACACAACACTCAAATATCTCTGACTGGTCTCGACAATGTAGCAATGTAGCTTTTGCTCTCGCTTTTGCTCTGCAAAAAGTAGTTAGCTACTGGAAAAGATACACTGTTTAAAAAGCAACTGAGCTACTGCCAAGCTACTGAAAAATTTAGTTAAGTTAGTAGCTACGCTACTTGTAGTTAACTACTCCCCAGCACTGGATGTGAAGTTACATGAACAAATTATGTTTGTTTAACGTAACCCAGTTATGTGGAAGCTGTTGACATAAAAAGTTAATTAAAGCCAACATATCTTTTTTTTTTTTACTTTCAACACTGAAATAAGAGCATTTTAATATTAAAACTCAGCCTCTCCATACATACTCTGATGCTGATGTATGAAAGATGTGGACAATTGCACCATGGACAGGGTTAAGTTAAAGGGATAGTGAAAATTCTGTCATCATTTACTCATCCTCATGTCATTCCAAACACGTAAGATTTTCCTTCATCTTCGGGAAAACACAAATGAAGATATTTTTGATTAAATCCAAGAGATTTCTGTCTCTCCATTGACAGATACGCAACAGACTCTTTGATGCTTCAAAAAGTTCACTAATCTATTTAGTCCCAGGAATAGAAATCTCTCAGATTTCATCAAAAATATCTTAATTTGTGTTCTGAAGATTAACGAAAGTCTTACAGGTTTGGAACAACATGAGGGTGAGTAATTAATGACAGAATATTTTTTGGGGGTGAATATCCTAGGTTTCTGTTGTTGTTGTTTTTTTAGCCTCTGCTAAATTCTCCAGGTTCTCAACTTCTCCTGCAGGGACCCCCCTGACAGACCATATTTTTGTTTCAACCTTGAAGTGGCACACCTGATGAATGACATTTTTTTGCATTTAAATTAATATGCATCAGAAGCTCTAAACAATGAACATTCATTATGGATCTGTTAGTCTATTGAAATTATTATTTGTTAATGTGATAAGAGTTTGTTTAATCATATTAAATGTTAAAATTATGGCTTTCAACTATGGCTATAAATGGCTATAATTGTCCATTTCATCCTTAGAAATGTTCCATCCCCGCCTTCCCCATGACTCGAGGTTGCCAGATATGCTGCAGGTTCCAGCAAGAATGTGGGCTGCTACAAGAAGCTTCCAATTGCAAGTGACGAGTCCTACAAAGTGAGTTTTTGTTTTTTTTTAATTATTTATTTCTGAACTTCGTAACAAAGTATTTCGGATTCATATCGAGATTTTTGGGGTTTCAGAACGTTAGAATTTTTTATCCGATTCCAACACTTTGCATCTGCACCTGTGGTAACCAGAGAAGAGCTGACAACCCAAATGCCGTAACACTACTAAGTCTGTAATTGGTAGATTGGCGGAGGGTGACGCATCAGAACAAAACACAACTTGACAACATCAGTCAAGGGCTGCGACTTCACTTTTAAATGACAACATCCTGGCCGGACTACTGTTGTCAGTGATATAAGTATTTGAAATGAACACGATTTCTTAATGTCTAGTGATATATCAGGGAAAATTTATGATTAATTGAAATAAATTTCTAGCATACAGCTCCTTTAATAGAAGTATCGGTAATGGTATTATTGACTAGCCTGACTTCGTCATACTCATATTCTATTGAGAATATGAGTCTGAAACCGCATCATTGGGCTTTGATTATGAGGCGTGTCTTAACCGAACCAGGAAAAAAACAAAACTCTGCACTCAATTGGATAGTCGGTAGACCTACAACCAATCAGAGCAACGCAGTAAGTCAAATGCTTTGCATTTCACAGTTGTCAACAGAACTTAATTATTTTAGAAGTTAAATAACGACTGTTGCTTCTTTTACTTGGTCCTTCATGAGTGCGACTAAAGGAGAAACCACAACGACCACAGGCTTTTCATTACGTCCCATCTTCTTAGCAACCATCAGAGCCAGCTGATAAGTTGCACTTGAAGGACGGCAAAGATATCTTTCCGATCGACAAATGCCTTGATTGCAGTTTTCTGTTTGTCTATTAAAATTAATGTGCTGTCGATTCATTTTATAACAGATGCGATAGTGTGTAACTTTTATCTTTGACAAAAGTTTACCATTATTAACTAATTCTAAACACAAACTTCATGCTATCTCAGTTCAGAAATGGGAGATGCTTATCTCACTTGACATTATCAGATTCGTAGTGACTGACAGCTAAGTTATTCATGTAAAAAATGTTGGAAAAAGGAACTCTTACCTAGAAACCACAAGTGGCAGGATGAGCATCTTCAACATCCGCATCAGCAACTCCCCAGGGAACTGGAAGTACTTCACCTCCTTTAGAAAAAAACACAGAACATCTGCTTTGATTCACTGTTCAGATGTGCTTTGATACTGAGTTGAGTCCCACAGAGCGGAGCGAGAAATATTCTCCAATCCTTGACTTTTAACGGCCAGTTTGAAATGAATCTTAAATATACTCCGGTTTGAAATCAAACAATTCTGCAATTTTATGTATTTTTAGATCTGAGGGGGAGGTAGGTGAATTTACGCAGACAAACTGATTGAGTAATTTATTTGCAAATATGCCCAAAAATAAGTGCTGAATGCAATGTACCCTATACTTTACTGGGAACCGTACAGCATTTCTGCTCTTATTACTTGCTGTACTACACACATCTTGACATGTCCAATCATTTCACTCCATCAAGACATTTGCAAATAAATCACTGTCATGTTACCTTGCGTTCAGAAAGGAACTTCTTCTGACAACCCGATCACACCAAATGCATCTTTATAGCACGCATGTGTATTTTCGTGTAATATATACGCTAAAGTGAGTTTTTACATGCATATGATACGCATTGGTTGGTTAGGTTAAGTTTAGGTGTGGGGTGGGGTGCGTGTGTATTAGACACTTGCTAGAATTAGTGGTGTGGGGTGCGTGTGTATTATACGCAAATGAACTGCGTATCAATTGCACGACAAAAACTGCGTCTCATATGCACGTAAAAACTCATTTTCGCATATATATTACACGACAATACACATGCGTGTTATAGAGACGCATTTACATGAGAACAGTCTGCTTCTGAACGTAGAAGACGTTCAGAGGACGTCTTCTACGACGTCTGTTTGGGGACGCAATCATGTGAGAAACTTCTGAAAGGTCATTCCAACCATTGGGCTCAAGCATTTCAGAAAGATCAAACCAACATTTCAGATGCTGTGCAATCATATCCAATCACATAATCCGTTGATAAGAAGCCCCTAAAGGGACATGGTGATTGAAAAAAATATGAGATGGGAGGAAAAATTATATTTAAATGCTTTTGCGTTCTCTCACAAAAGTTTCGCATTTCCCAGAGAAATTGCGTTTGCCTGTTTAGATGTTGGTCTTTAATTTCATCAGTTTAGTTCATGAAAATACATTGCTCTTATAATATTAATGTATTTATTTCCAATATTTTTTATGTCTTTGAGACAGCACTATTTAAAAACAAAAACTACTGCCCAAGGAAATAAAGTTGTTAAGAAGAGCCCTTTAGCAAGAGCAAGACTTATTGAAGACCACATTGTGTTGAAGGAAGCTGAGAGACATGATGCTGGTGTTAAAGCGCTTAAAGGCCTGCATTAAGGAGGGGGCAGGGACATGTGAAGCTTAGATCAGGGCTGTTGTCCAAGCAGCATCAGGATCAATGCTGACAAATGGCTGTGAATCTCTGGCATTCCTTTGCTACTTGCTAATGCTAAACTAAAAACAGCTGGCATGGAGCAGCTACATCTGCCAATGGCATTCCTGACTTGGGCCATGCAAAGTCTGAAAAAGCTACCATGTGGCGTAATCTAAACAGGGCTAATTGCTAAACATTGGCTGATCGAAAATAGTGAGACACTGCAACGATTAAACAATCAGTTGCCAAAATAATTTTGTTACTGTGGATAATGGGTTGGTTAAGTTAAGTGGTTGTTAAAGCAGTCGCTCATCTCAACCTAAAGCTAGTTGTTCAGACGTCTGTACTGGTTTTGGAAGATACTGAATGCAATAGCTTGAATGTACCGTAAGTGACTCAATTTAACATACTGCAAATGTACCCTCAACAAAGAAACAATCTAAAATCTGTTTATATTCCTACATTAAAAGTAACGCTAGCTAAAGCTAAAACAGCTTCACCTTTTTCAAGAAGACTGCATGTTCTATTGATCATGAGGTAACCTTAGTTCATCAACTTCATAAAATAGGACTAGCGAGAAATGTTCAGCTCAAGATGAATGAGAAGATCTGATGAGATTTTCAACTTCAAATCCTCAATGCAATAGTGCTTCAACAGTTTAGTTGATTGACTGGTAATCCCTCAGCACAACTAAGATGTTTGGTTTACTTGTAAAAACTAGAGCTTTGAGGAAACACATCTCACTTATCAATGAATCAGCTAATGAAATGAAAAGACAATACTAGACAGAATATTGTACAATTGTATAGAAAGTGTGTCATTTTATTTAGGTCAAGTTAAAGATCTCTTAGGGGTTCTCAAAATTGATCAAAGATTAAGATGTCACTCCTCACAGGTAGGGTTGGGTATCGTTTGAATTTGAACGATTTTAAATCCGATTCCAATTCCTTGTTTCGATTCCGGTTCCTAACGATTCTCAATACCGATTCTTTTAAGAGGCAGGGTCAAAAAAGTTTAGCTAATCTTGCTAACCAATGGTCTTTCTGAAGGAAATACTCCTTCTGTCACAAATACTCCTTTTGTCACAAATGTTGCATTTTGCAGAGATTTAGTTATTTTTAGTAAAGTGAAGCCACACTTTGGACCGCCGACGTAAGCTACTCATGTTCAACTCGCACGGTTATGCCAAAACTTCCGGTAGACGCTTCTTCGTTGGTGTTGTTCAGCGGTTTCTTCTTCCGGTTCGACGGACTGTGAATATTCGAAATTAGGAATCTAAATTTTTACTTTCTGAATCGATTTCGGGAAAAACTAAAAGTTAGTCCCGGTTCCAATCAGATTCGATTCTTCATACCCAAGCCTACTCACAGGTTTATATGCAAGGATTGAGATGGTGATCAATGCCAAATAGTGAGAGTCCATTTTAAAATATAGTTTAAAACACATTTGCCAAGTTTTTAGTAATGTGCTTTTTGTATTAATGTTGGTTTTATTTGGTTGTGAAAAACTTTAATGGCATTTTCAACAAATGTTTCCATTTAAACGTAATATGGTGTAGGCTAATCATCAAGTAAAAAAAAAGCATGTAGGCTATAACTTGAAAACAAATGATTTAAAAAACATGCTAGTAATTTGTATGATTTGCATCTTAATTTAATAAATCCAGACCCTTCGGATCTTCAGCTATACCATTCATCTTTGCCATCATTCATCATTCCCACTCTCTCTCTCTTTTCATCTGATGTGCTATTGAGGGACAAATTTTAGTTCTCCAAAGAAAAAAAAATCAGCAATCAGTTCTTAAAGTAACCATTTTACTTAAACTTAATGTGAAGAACCTATTCCACAATAAAGAACCTTTTGTGCAATGAAAAGGTTAAAGGTTCTTTAGGGAATCATTGATGCCAATAAAGAAGCTTTATTTTTTTCAGAGTGTGTGTCAGATGGCAGGACAGTTGGGTCATTTCAGGGAAGACAGGGAAACTGTTATTGGTAAGGGTTACACCAGATAGGGGAAACCAAAACTAACCTGCTCAGAGAGGTGTTTGGAGCGCAGGAAGAATCCCAGCAGGCATCCGAGAACCACGGCCAAGACCGACAAGATGAGGAGGCCGTTCTGTTGGCACACATTTTTAACACGGCTCCACACCGCACCCAACGCCATGGTGACCTGTCCACTCCCCACTCAATCAGCCATGCAAACACCCTTTTACTCCCGAATGCACAAACCTTCCCAGGGGCGAAAAGAAACATGCAGAGAAAGAAGCAGTAGGAAGGTAGAGCAGCTTGTAGAAAGGGTGATAATGAAGCACTTGTCAATCCACCGTTGGTCACTACTAAAGCCCATCACCCTTTCCGGTCACTAACACACTCTCCTTCTGTCTGTCTGTCTCTCTCTCTCTTCGTTCTGCCCCACCACACCCTCTTACCCTGTACTTCAGCATGGCCAATAGGGGGCTCTGGGACAGCTGCGGTATTGTCCCAGAGGTTAATACCAGCGATCCTATTAGAGCCGCACTGCATTAAGCCGATCTGAAGATGGATTAAAGATCTCTGAACAATTGGAATGGGGATTTCTTCATGTATGTGTGAAAGAAGAAAAATAACACAGGACAAAAACATAAAGATAAAGCAACTGACATGACCCAGTGTAGATTTAGACAGACAGTGGGGGGTTTTAGACAGAGATGGCCAACGTGGACACGGTTTGCTGTGGCTCTGCTAGTGTTAGCAGGTGTGTGTTTGTCAGTGTGCTTTTTCACCCTCCAGTGGATGATGGAAAATCTAACGCCTTTATCTCAGTCTGCATTATCTCAGATACGCTATGGTCATTTTTAATGCCAATCTCACCACCTGATCTTGGTTCAGGGGAAATACATGGAAGGGTTATTAATAAATGCCTCAAATTAATAGTAGTAAGGTATGGTTATAAATTCCACTATTCACAATTCTGTAAAAAAATGGTACTGTTCAATGTACTGTGTCTTCTGCATAATATCTTACGCTAGGGAAAACCTCTTTTCCACAAGATGTTGAAGCTAAAAATTATCCCCCTAATTTTGAATTAATGTAAAACGCATTGCAGCAGCATGCAGACATAGGCAAGGTGGCTGGTGTGCCTATTGGCTGTCCTGCGGTAACTGCAGCTGCCTAGGCATTAAAAAAAATAAAAAAAGTTTGGTTCCGGTTGTTTGTCAGTTGAGGGTCATGGGTCGGTAGGAATTTTTTGTATTTATTTTTTTTTTCTCAGTGGCATTGGAACATTGGAAAGATACTAGGCTACTTATAAACATAACACTAAATCGCCAATAGGTGGCGGCAGGCGGCCGCATTAATGAATGAGTCATTGATTAATTAATTCAAACGATTCGTTTAAACTGTTGATTAAATCAGGAATGAGACAGGTGTTAATGAATGGGTCATTGAATCTTTGACTCAACCAATTTGTTCAAAATGCTGAATCATTCAGTAATGAAAACAGGATGAGTGTTCCTGTGAGATTCGCCGTGGTTCTGCTGTGATTTTTGTTTGGAGCTATTTTCGCTGCTGAAACAGAACAAAAACAGCCAATATTGCATCTAAAATGTAAGTGACAAAAATTTTATTGTTTATTGAACTGTTGTAGGAAATCAATGTCACATTTCCAATCGTGATGGTATTCAGGAAAATAATTGAGGCTGCTTAACACATAGGCTATGTTAAAATATAGAAACTCCACATTTAGATGTTTTATAGGCACTATGTTGTTAACTGTGTGTGCTGCGCTTTGTGTGTGTGTGTGTAGATTTCTTGTGTGTGTGTTTTAGTCTGTGCGAGCTGTCAACAGCATTTAGTGATTTCCTTTTTTGTTATTGATGTTCAAATCAGGTTACTTGTCCGTTCAGGCAAGTACAATTCTCTTTTTACTTGTCCTTCAAAATTTGTTTGTCCTGGACAAGTGGACCGGGCTCTGGAGATACGAAGCGCGGCAGGTTAGAGTGTTTTGGATTGCATAAAAAAATAAAAGAAAAGAATAATACATGGCGAAAGAGAGGTAGACAGTGTGGTAGACAGAAGAGGGATTGGGATTTGGGATGATTTTTAATGAAACTTGGGAGGCGGATGGAGGTTACACTTTAACGTATCATGCATGCTTAATGCATGCATGTTCGTATATGAATAAAAGTGTCCTAGAATATATTTAAAAAAAGACTTGTACATGTATTATATAGTTCAGTTTGACGAACGATGTGTAAAATAGTTCGCCTCAAAGTTTTTTTATTAGTGTATTTATTTAATTTGTATTATAGTTCGCCTCAAAGTTTTTTTATTCGTGTATTTATTTAATTTGTATTATTTTTCCCAAGTTCATAAAATAAATTTGGGTCGCACATATTTGGACAGGGTCGGTCGGAAATCGTAACCAAACTATTTTTTTTAATGCCTTATTAGAGAGAGGCCCTTGGTGAAATCAGATCCAATGGGGCGCTTTGGCGCCCACTACGTCACCTTCCATAGCGGGTGTGGCCTAGGCCTAAAATATAGCTCAGATGGGCTGATATAATCTGTTTTTTTTTTTTTTCATCGCTGAAGCAAACCAGAGTGTGTTGCAGGCACAGCAAAGATATGTAGTACTCGTTCCCTCCTCTAGAGAGAACTGAGGTTACGTTAGTAACCGAAGTATGTCTCTTACGAGAGGTTCTCTCATACTGCGTAATATCTCATGCTAGGGGAACACAGTGTAAAACGCCATGCGTGCTGGGATCCAACACCAAAGTCCCAAGGGCAGGTGCCCGGGGCTCATATAGTGCATAATCACCAGGGACTCACAAAGAGTCTGAGAAGAGAGGCTAGAAGCGTCATTCCCAAGAAGTTAGCGATCTACAGGAGCTAATCACATCAACAGTGTTCCACGCAGTCAGGGAGAAATTGTTCGGCCTGAACTGTGTAACGGTATGGGTCTTACTTTTGCCCATGGAGTAATTTTATCGATCAGTGAGCGGTGCTCAGAGCGATTGTAGTTTTCTGAGCCGAAAACGGTGCAGACAATACTGATTTTAGAACAAAAGTAGTTTAGCCTTTAAGGCGGGAACCTCTAGGTTATAAAACCTTAGAAATGTAGACAGGGAGGCCCAGACGGCTGCCATACAGATATCCTGTAAGGTAATCCCACTAGACCAAGCCCACAACGAGCTCATGCCTCTTGTGGAGTGCGCTCTAACACCTAAAGGACACTTCAAGCCTTTAGAAGTGTATGCCAGCACTATGGCATCAACTATCCATCTGGATAAGCTCTGTTTTGATGTGGCTTGTTCCTTATCACGACTGCTGAACGAAACGAAGAGCTGCTCAGTCTGTCTGAAAGCAGAACAAGTGAGACACATAAGCTCTTAATGCCCTGACTGGGCAAAGGAAGCTTGCATCTTCTCCTTATTGTAAACAGGTAGGGCAGCCAGGGAAATAACCTGGGCCCTGAACGGTGTATTAAGGGGTTTAGGCAAGAGTCATTAAAAACACTGTCTTGAATGACAGATGTTTCATGTCTGACAAATGGATTAGCTTGAACGGGGCACCTTTCATGGCTTCCAAAACTGTGGAAAGGTTCCACATGGGGACTGAGGTCTGTGAGTATTCAGCCTCTTAGCTCCTTTAAGGAAGCAAATGACCAGATAGTTCTTCCCCAGTGACTGGGGAGTCGCTGGTTTTGTTAACGCTGTTATGGCCGCCACATAAACTTTGAGCATGGATGGGGTTCTGCCCTTATCCAGTAGATCTTGAAAGAAGGAGAGAACTTCCTTAACCCCGCAGTCTAGGGGTGAAAAGCCTCAGACTTTCCACCAGCTAGAAAACACAGACCATTTTGAGGAGTAGAGACATCTCAGTAGATGGCGCTCTAGGCTGCGTGATCATGTTTAACACTCCCTCCGGGAGATTTGCGGGTCCCAGTTGATGGCCCATGTGTGCAGGGACCACAGCTCCGGGCGAGGATGCCAAATCAAGCCCTTGGCCTGAGAGAGGAGGTCTTTCCTCGTGTGGACAACCACAAGTATCAATGAGCATCCGTTTTCCGTGATTCGTTCCAATACCTGAGGCAGGGAGACGGGGGTAAAAGCATAGAGTGGGCAGCGGGGCCAGATGTGGGCCAGCACGTCCTTGCTCTTGAAGAAAAACTTCATACAGTGAGCGTTTTCTTGGGACGCAAACAGGTCTACCTGCCTTCTGCCGAATATCTCCCACAGCAGGACCGCCTGCGGGTGCAGACACCATTCTCCTGCTGGAGCATTGTTTCTGGACAGTCTGTCTGGTCCCAAATTCAGGTGACCAGGCACATGTTCTGCTCTCAATGAGTGCAGATTGTGCTGAGCCCAGACCAGGAGGTGTTCCGTCAGCCTGTTAAGGTTTCGGAACCTGATGCCAGACTTGGCAATTCATGTAGTTCACCACTGATGTTGTCTAAGCAGACCAAGACGTGGTGACCTTTTATTCAGGGACAAAACCACTTACCCGTTCTGACCACTAGCCAAAGAATGGTATGCCTTCAAGCAGCACTTCCCATCCCGAGGTGGAGGCATCCATGGACATCACTTTCACACTCAAGGAAGTCCCCAGGTTTACACCTGACTGGTACCAGTCAATTGCTCTCCAAGGTTTCAGAGCTGTGATGCATTTCTGATCAACCTTGAGGCAAAACAGACCGGAGGCCCATGCCTGAGGTGGTACTCATGTTTTTAGCCAAAGCTGCAGCGGCGCATGCGAAGCAGACCCAACTGGAGTACTGATGATGCTGAGGCCATGAGACCCAGCATTTTCTGAAATCTTTTGAGCGGGACTATAGTGCCACAGTGGAAGGATTTCGTGATGCCCTGAATGTTAAGTCTGTACTCTGGCGACAATCAGCTCTGTGCCCAGAAAAGATATTCTCTGACTGGGAGGCAGCGAACTTTTCACCCACTTCAACTTTTCGTTTTCGTGAGCCTGTGTCTCAGCAACTGTGAGAGAAGTCATATTCCGTCCAATGGCCTGTGGGTGCCACCCACTCAAGGCAGAGGCTCGCCACGGCCTGTGAGAGTTGACGCATCAGCTCAGATTTGATGTTGGCCTGTTTCCCTGACAACTTGCGGGCAGAAGGGGGGGGGGGTGTAAAGGTATAAAGCTTGAACGTTTGAGCAACCGAACGCGTCTTCAACCCAAATATTTTGATATTGATGAAACTTGCTCATTTTGTTAAAGAAAGAGTGCTTGCTTGTTTTGTGATTGTAGTATAGCCTAACCAATACATTTCGGGTTGAATTTCTTATATTTTTAACCCTTCTAATGTGACCCACAGTATTATCCTTAGATATATTATCTTTCATTACGAAAGCCCCAAATCGTTACCTCTTGAATATGTTGTTAATTTCTTTATTTTATATGAAAAAAATTTCTTCCACAAGCAAGTAGCTTAAATCTGCTGTTTCCCTTGTTGAATTTAACTCTTGTTTCATCCCTCAGACTTATAGCTAAATAATGCAACAAAAAATGAAAAGAATACGTTATGACAAATTACTTAGAGATATTTAACCTTGTCATTGTGTTTTTTTTTTCTTTACTCACTCATACTGATGTACGCAAAACCATGATAATTATGTTTTCTGGGTTTTTTTCCCCATTATGATTGTTTGGGATGGGATTGTTTGGGATTCATTATGATTGTTTGGGATTATGATCTTGCCCTGATCTTGTATGTAAGTGTAATGTAATGTACAACAGGTGCACTAACACCTCATACAGTAGCATCAGCAAGTCAACAACCCTTGAAAGGTTTTCCTCAGCGTTTGTATCTGCAATGTCTGCACAAAGAAGAAATTGGGCTGCTGAAAGATCTCGCTTTTAAATTAAAATTACCCAAGAACAGAATTACATTGCAAGCTCACCCCAACACCCCAAATCTTTTTCCGAGTCATTTGTTTCATTCAATGAACAAAACAAACTAATTGACTCAGAAAAAGGTTCATTCATTGTGATGAACGAATTCGAACAGGAGAGTCACGAATGTGCATCACAGTACAGAGCGAGGCGTGCATTTGAGATTATAAAACTTAAACGTTGTTATTTATTTATTAAATGAGCGATCATTTCGCTTGATAAGACCCTTATTCATCATCTGGAATTGTTTAAAGCCCTTTCAACAGTTTGCAGTTTGCACTGAAACTGTCTTTTGGACCTTGAACCGTTTGGTTCCCAGTGAAGTGCATTATATGGACAAAAATGCTGGAATGTTTTCATCAAAAACCTTCATTTCTTTTTGACTGAAGAAAGAAAGACATGGACATCTTGGATGACATGGAGGTGAGTAAATTTTCAGAAAGTTTTTTTTTTTTAGTTTTTATTTTTTTTTTTTAAGTGAACTACTCCTTTAAGGACATTCCATTTGCATATATCTTCAAAATTATATTGGGACATTGGAACTTGTAGCGCCCCTTCTGATCTCATTAACACCTACTCTAGCAGCAATATAGGTTTTCCTACTGTAGTTTGGAAGGCAGTTTCTGTAGATTAAAACATTACATGTAGTTCACTCTTAAATATATTATTTTCTTGTAAAAGTATACTAAACTGTACTCCTTTTTCACAAGGGAAAACTATTTTTTTTTTCATTTAACTTTTTACAAACTATAAGAGTCTATATATTTTAAGCCAGTACTGTATTTAAATGTCAAGTGTAGATCAGATGACAGCTGCAAATACACAAGGAAATAGAAATGAGTCAACAGATAATAAACATTACCCATTAACTTCACTAAACAGTAACACCTCTTTCAACCTTTGCTCAAGATGCTTCCGTTGTGATTCACTCCGCACTTTTCCAACATGATGCAAAAATAATCAATTACGCTTAATTATTGTATTGCAACAAGTACCAGGTATGTATAAAACATTTCTATTTATTTTACTGTTATTTCAATATGTTTTTGACTTCCGGTATATTAAATATCTCTTTTCAATTGATCAAATGATGGCCATACGACTATTGTGCACTTGTGCACATTCTTGTATTTAAGCATTAATGCTACAGTAATGTGACAACGTATTTTCAAGTAAGGCATTTTCTATGTGCCTCAAAATTGTAGTTATTATTTCTAATTTAGACAAAATGTAATGATTTGACTTATCAGGAATTTGATATGACTTGATATGATCGAGACTAAGGGTGATTTATGGAAATAACAAAAATGATATCAAAATTATTTTGTCTCTTCTGAATAGGGCATTATGGAAAATATCATTCACCACAGAGTTAATATGGTTCTAATAACATATTTTGTTATGGCAATGTCTGCACATGAATGTCTGACTTCTGAAGGAAAACAAGTAATTTGTTCATCAGAATTTCATCAACTGGAAAGTTGTTCAGAAACCCAGCAAAAGGACAATGGTTAGTGCATCCATTTAATGTCCTTCGTTCATTAGTATTAAATGTATGTATATACACACACTGTGTGTATATATATATATATATATATATATATATATATATATATATATATATATATATATATATATATACATATACAGTATATAGTATGTATATACTAGTGCCGTTTGAAATTTTCTTCTAGAATGATAATTTTTATCAAGCTTGTATATTTCAGTTCAGTAATTTCACTTAAATTGTTTTCACTTAGAGGCTTTTGCATCTGAATTCATATATTGTAAGATTATTTGCATAGCAAAAACTGTGTGAAAAACAGTACCAAAATCGAGCATTAGTATTTGTTTTTTACCAAAACATACACATATACACCACCTTAAAATCAGCACCGTAATAATTAAACAATGATGTTCTGGGTTCAAAACATTGTGATTTTTATTTTTTTATTTTACATAGACAATAACTTATTATATAATAATATTATATTCTTTGGTCCATATGGAATACTGCAGCTTAATTCTTTGGTTACACATCGATGTAATTCACGTCGAATGCTCGAGGTTAATGGCTTTGATGACAGGAACTGAAAAGACAATGTTAAGCAAATATATCACACTGGGTCGTGTGACTATATTACTGTTTAACATCATGCAATGCATTGGACCTTAAACTTCTATTGAATGTGAATGTTAGTACAGTATAAAAATCATTATGTCTATGGAAAGTCCTCATAAAAAAATGGAAACTCAATGTGTGTGAGTGTGTGGTAAGGATTCTGTTCATCAAGCTTTTATTTGACTGACACTTGACCTGAACCAAGCTCTGAAATAATAAATATTCCAATATGTTTCAATGGTTTTGTGAATTCATAGAGACACAAGCCACTGCCATCAAAAACTGTGTATTCCTAATGTACTGTAAACTCTTTGATCAGACACAACAGCAGTCTCTGAAGGGAACTCCACCTGGCCTTCTGTGCTTGGTGCTTTGACTGCTGTGCTTTCCGTCGGATGCCTTGTAGCACTGGCCGTGAGATATCGTTTCTTCCGATGGTGCCTGCCCAGAAACAGTCACGCTTTATTACTGGACCAAGAAACAGCCAGCCAGTTCAACCAAGACGGAGCGCCAGTGCGTGGCATGAGGGGTAGAATGATTCATACTGGAGAAAGTTCAGAGGATGATGATGGCTTCATCGAGGACAACTACATCCAGGCAAATGTGAGCGAGATAGAACAGGTAGAGGAGAACCAGCTTGAAGATGCTGAAGACAGTGATGATGAACTGGTCATTCCAGAAATTATATGAACTGGTTTTGTCCTTGCTATGTCCCCATAAAGTTTTGAATTACTGTGATATTTTTTTAAATGTATTCTTTTTAACCCAGACCGTAACGATGTTATTGTTACACATTTCTATTTCAAATAAATTGTTCTTCAAAGAATATGCATTCTAGCAGTCAGTTTATTAAAGCAATATTCTGGATTCAGTACACGTTAAGTTTAATCAACAGCATGGCATTTTAAATAGCATGGCTCCTTTTGTTTAAAAGAAGCAAAAATGTCAGTTGCAATTAAAAGGGTGATGAATGAGAAATCAAATTTTCCTTGAGCTTTTGACATCTAAGAGGTCATCATATTATAAGAATATCCTGTAAGTTTCAGAACGGAAAACGACCTTGTTAGTCCAATAAAAGCTTTTATTGACACCAGCCTCAACAAACGTCTCGTTTTTGAAAGCGTGGAAGTATGACGTCAATGACGCTAAATCCGCTCATCAGACGCCTACTTCAACACGGCCGGTTTAGCCCCGCCCACCGATTCACGCATTCACGCATAGGTAAACAAAAGCATACCTCGTGATGACAAACCGGAGCGAGCGACCAGCAATAATCATTCCGTTGACAAAATGTTGTGCCGTGCCTGGCTGTGGAAGAAGACAGTCGCTGCATAAGCTTCCTCTGGATTTCAATATTAGCAATGCCTGGTTAAAATTTGTTTTTAATGACGTTCCAGCAGATGAGTGTAAAACATTATCCGTCTGTTCGCGTCATTTCACTGAGGATTGTATTGTCAACAAGACACAGTTCGAGGCTGGATTTGCAGACCGATTAAGATTAAAAAGGCGCTGTACCTTCTATATTGGATCCAACAGGAGTGGTGCAACACACTTATGTGAGTAATATTTTTATTTTAGAAATAATAATCTACTCGGCTAGCATTGCATTGTTACAGATCGTTTGATATCTAATAATTATGTGTATGTGTCTACAAGTATCCGTTGTATTCGAGGTGCTGTTGGTTCATTGTCCTGCGATTCGGGATCGGACTCTGGGTCAAACATGTATGGGCGAATCATTTCCGGTTGCCATTTTACAACAGTGGTTTTCAAAACAAACTCCCCCACGTGCACCGACCGAAACCAACGACAGAGTTGAAGCTCATTATAATATGCAAAACTGTTATCCACTCACAGCAGTGGGCGTTTACTTCCTAGTCTTCAATGTGAAACACCCATAAAATCCGAGCATTTTTCAAGTAGGCTGAAAACTAGGGAAGAAAATAGCCCATAACTTATTCATTTTTATGTTTTTGAAGGTAAAAACCAAGCGAACGTCATAAGTTGACCTCAGACAACAAAATAAAAGCATTTAAAAAGCCAGTTCATGACCCCTTTAAAGTAAATGGGCAGCACCAGACGTGTACTTTCAAGTTCCATCAAAACGGAAGTTACAATAGACTTTTTTAGTCCATATTTTGACATATATCCGAGTAAAGCGGTTAATCAAACAAACAAATTTAGGGTGGGACGTGATTTTGTCCATGGTGAATTGATTGGTTGGTTGTGGACAGCTATTGCTGTGATGCAACATGTGATTGACAGGTTGCCCCACCCTCTCACACCAGTAAACACATCATCAGAGAAGAGATGAGCTGCAAGAGGAAGCGGAAGTTATTTTGAGTAGAGATTTACAAGGACAAAACATGTAGGCCAATTAGTGCAATATTCCATAAAAAATAGGATTAAAGTTGTGCTTTTTATAATGTAGCCCAAATGCATGTGGCCTTGTAAACACTCGTTGTGGATTGGTGGCCTTTGTACCAGTCAGTGTTGTGGACTCGAAGACTCGAGTCTTGGACTCAGATTCTGAACTTCGGACTCGAACCCTCTATGGTCTAAAGTCTCGAACTCGGACTCGAGTGAGCTGGTCTCGACTACAACACTGGTACCAGTCATACTGAGACATTTCAAATGATACCAAACATGTATAGTGTTGCATGATAATTGTTCACATTTAACCATAGATTTCTGGGTGAATTTCATATGGTTTCAGCATGTGGATAGAAGAGATGGGGGAAGAGGTGGTGAAGGGAAAGAAATGTAAATTTTGACAATACTGATTGACTGGTGCGTTTTCATCTTCGTCTCGGATAGGGATGCTAATAAATTTCGCAAGAGAGAGTTCAAATCTCTTCAAAATATCCTCCAGTTTTTCCAGCCTTACAACATAGAGAAAGTAGTAAAAAAGGAAGAAGTTGAGAATCAATGAAGTAAGGCATTTTGTTACATTATCCTATGCCAGATTGGAAGATGTGATCCATACTACAACCAGAGGTAAGGAAAGATGCCACTATTAGCCTCTTTACATTGACAAGCAAATACTCCTTAAACATTTGCTGATGATACTTCCTATTCTTTTGTTTTCTGCCTGTGGTAACTATGAGTGAAATGTCACTTCATCATCGTGTATTGGACATTTCCTCCTTGTGGAATAAAGGTGTATGGGAAAACAGGTATTCTTTTACGTTTTTTTCTTGTTATATTGTTTATAATTAATTGATTGAGGAATACTAAGACAGTTGATGTTTAACTTTAAACAAATAATTGAAGAGGGAAGTGAACTTTTTTAAAACTAAGATTGTAAAAATGCATTTGAATGTGTGTGAAGTTTCAGACAATTTACCAAAATAATTTATCCCATTGGACAGTAATAATAAATGACGGCACATCAGCAACCTAAAACTGAAAAAAAAAAAAAAAATTGGACAGAAAACTAATTTTGGAAAATTATCAGTCATCGCAACACAAAACACATGAAACCCTGAAAATGACTGTAAACATGATGGTTTAAACAGCTTCATATAATACACAGGTTTAAACAGAAGAATAAATATGTGCTTTTATAAAATTATACACTGTAAAAAAATTATTGTGATTTTAACGGTAAAAGGATGCTACAGTGAAAAACTGTTAATTAGTTAACAGAACCTTTTGTTACTATATACGGTAAATACCTGATAGATCTAATGGTAAATTTCATGTAATTTTACTGTAAAATACCGTTAAATTTACCAGTTTTTAAAGTGAAAATGAACAATTCATAAAACCTTGTTACCGTAAAGTCTTGCTACCGTATTTTATAAATTTATAATTTACGGTAAATTTACTGGCAACCACAGCTGCCGGTATTTACCGTAAATTGAACACATTTGTTTACAGTGTAAGTTACCCATTTCTACTTTTAAATCCTTCAAAAATTGTCTACATCCACTTCCATTGTAAGTGCCTCATTTAAAAAAGAAAGAAAAGAAATATATGTTTAAAAAAAATTATGTGTTCACTGTTTGTTTTATTTTCAAGTATAGATGTTCCTTTAAAAATATCTTGTTAAGAAGAAGAAGAAGAAGAAGAAGAAGAAGAAGAAGAAAAGGAAGAAGAAGAAAGGTAAATTGTTTTCAATTCAGCAAATAACAACAACAAAAAAAGACCCACACTTAATGGAACAAATATGCTTACAATGCTTTGTATGTACATATATTTCACAATAAAGGATATCTCAATTAATATAACTGCTTGGCATAAAATTAGTGTAGAACTGATAACCATAAAAATCTCCCAACAGTGTGCATATTTAAAACATTAGTCATTTAACAAATGTGAGTTGGTTCAATGAACAGCAAGTCTGGAAAAGAAATACAGAATAAGTACAGTAAATAGACGTTAGTTTAGACGTTTAGATTTTTGCGCCATCTGTAGACAACTGTGTGGAATGACAGACAGATGCACAGTAGACATTACAGCATCACTTCAAGTCAAGACAGAGGATGAATTCAGAATAGGACAAGCATTTTACCACAGAAATAGTATGAGTAGTGTGCCAGTGCACTAGCAGTTCTGGTCCATTCATCGGATTGGAAATGAAAGGGAAACTGGAACACATTGCATTCTGGGATATTCCAATGAGTGTGTCTGAGCCTTCCATTCAGTCTTCTTATATATATATATATATATATATATATATATATATATATATATATATATATATATATATATATATATATATATATATATATATTTATTTATTTTTTTTGCAGCACTCATATTTGTTTTCTTATAATCACAAAAATCACATGACAGCACACACCTCCAATTTATGTAATTGATCCATCCATAATAGACTGTTTACCATTGAATCTTTACAGCTAAACTACATCACATGTCGGCTACCACTTATATAGAGCTGTATATAGATTTCATAGATTTATTCAGCAAAGTGTGCATACTTATTGTTTTGGCCATTCAACAAATATGAGCTGGTTCATTTACTCTCGAACGTGTGAAGAAATAGCTGTTGACGCTGTTGATTTTTGTTGTTATCTGGACTGTAGACAGCTGTGTGGAATGACACACTTGATGTGAACAACAACATAGTACACTTACTTTTTTTGCCACCGAACAGTGCGAGAAGTAGGCCAGAATTCATTCAGTGCAATATTCAATACAGTATTATTGATACAGTATTCAAAGATACAGTATTCAAAGATACAGTATTCAAAGGTGTGTGCTTTATTGTAATCTACTGCACATACTGCTTTCCATACAGAATAATTCCATATGGGTATGGGATATTGGCCCTGTCCCAAATGGCACACTCCGGACTTGTGGACTTCCTCAGAGTCCACACTTCGGTGATGTCATGAAGTGCAGACCTATAGTGCCCTTCAGCGCGAGTCTTCGAGGGCGCATTGAGAGGTATTTTTGGGACAGACTCGATCGTCACGCCGGAAACAGGAAGACGGTCTGGTTGTTGCATAGACAGTATAAGAAGTACAAACTACACAGCCTGCTTTTAAAGTTCTATAATTGGATATGCCACCTGGGCATTACAATAGATGTCATGGTTATGTAAATGATAAGTTGTACATAATATTACATAATGTTAAATTTTAACACAAAATGAAAATGAGTTTAAGAAAAATGTATAGGTTTCAATATTCATAATACATTTATGACTCAGTAAAGCCAATACATTCGGTTTTATTTATGTAATGAATCATATAATGCGATCGTCTTTTTAACACGCTTTTATTATGTTTGACATATCAACAACTCAACTGGTAAAATGTACGCCAATGTCATAATACTCCTCCCATCTGTTGTCTGATTGGCCTTTCGCAAGGATTCCTGGGTAGTTAAAGTGTGTGGAGCCTGCATCTATGCGGGCTTCGCAGAAGACCTTCGCGGGTACAAAGGGGGCGCTGCTGAGCACACTTCAGAGCATTAAAATGCCAAATGGGACAGCATACGGACTCGTAGACTCGCAAGCGCGCGCAATTTAAGTCCACGGACCGCAAGTCCGCGTGAAGTGCGCGATTTTGGGACAGGGCCATTGACTTCCAACTAAGGGCGTTCCATTGCCTGGCGCTCAGAAAATATGGCAATGCTATTATTTGCTTTGGAGGTGTTTGATTGTCAAAGATGTTTTCTAGACAAACTGCAGGGAATACATGATGCCATTTATTTTGCAGGTGTAAAATTAACAGAACAATACGTGCAAATACGTGTTATCATCACGTAGGAACCAGGGGCAGAAGGAATTCCCAATTTATCTCTCATAACAAATTCGACTGACTAGATGTTGAATCCCTCCATGGACGGTTCCTTTGTCCCGTCACTGTATACACTCTCCGCCTTCGTCGTCCTCGCCTTCTCGCATTTCTCTTTCCCTGCACATAAACGATCACTCCATATGCCATCACACCTAGCACCACAGCGCCCCCACTGGCCAGGAGGGTCACACCAGAAAGCAGCATGTCTGACTTAGTGAGACTGAGAAGCGTCAGTCCCACAGACCACCAGCGCCAGGCCAGTGAAGAGCAACAGCACGGGATCTGCCGTTCCTCCACTCCGCAGCTGCTCGATGCGTCTACGGCTGTGTATGCAGCCCATGTCTTGCACGGCCGAGCTGAGCCAGCTGCTTCATGAGGACCACCAGAGCCAGGAGACAAAGAGTAGATCCTACGCCCAAGCGCCACAGCACCGAGGCCCCAACAGCAGAAGAGGCTGTCGAGAGGAGCCCCACACCAGCCGAGCCCAGGCTCAGAACCATGGCCACTGAAAAGCAGTAGCACACAAGAGAGACGTGCGGCTTTTTGAACCACCACAGCTCCACCTGGTCCTCCACGGCTTGGCGCTGGAGCCATAATGGGTCCGCGTTGCAGATGAAGGTGAGCTCCAGGACTCATCACACTCAGAGGGAGAAGCTCCATCTCAGGGGTCGTCTGACGCCTTGCTGTATGGTCAGACATATGAACACTTTACAAAAAGGTAAGTTTTTAAGTTTAAGGCATTTATTTATCTAGGTTTTTATTAATTTATAAGTATATTCATTATATTATTATATATATTAGTTGAAAATATATTATTCAAGTGAGTTTTACCAAAAAAATCACTTGACTTGGTTTCGATCTTATTTAACAGTTCATACTTAATTTGTAAAAGCAGTTTAGATCAAAGCCTTCGTACATCAAACCTGGTGTTCCCCAGGGCTCAGTTTTGGGTCCTCTTTTATTATTTATTTTTAACTCCTTGGTAATATTTTGTTATGCATATACTGTTAATATATTTACTGTTATGTCGATGACACCCAACTTTGACTGTCCCCCAAACCTGCCTCTACCCCCTTAATTTGTAAAAGCAGTTTAGATCAAAGTCTTCGTCACATCGAAACCTGGTGTTCCCCAGGGCTCAGTTTTGGGTCCTCTTTTATTTTTATTTATATTTTAACTCCTTGGTAATATTTTGTTATGTATATACTGTTAATATATTTACTGTTCCTGTAGACATCAAATCTTCTTAAACTTAAAACTGAAATACTAGTTGGTTCAAAAAATAATCTGGCCAAATATAAATGTTCCTCTGTGAATTTTGATAATTTTCCAGTGTTTGTTTCTAAACAGGTTAAAAGTTTAGGGTGTCAGTCTTTGACATTACTTTATCATTTAAAGGTGAAGCCCATTTAAATTCATTTGGAATATTTCCACATACGTAATATAAATCGACTTCATCCGGCTCTCTCAGTAAAGAGCACTGTGATTCTTGTTGTTTAGTCAATTCCTATATTGATTACTGTATTGCTTTTTTATGGCCTACCGTCAAAGTTTCTCTCCAGACATAACACATTGCTCCCATACCACACTTCAGGGTTAAATATTTTATTGATTCTAATTTCTTTCTTCTTACAAGGCACTACAATAAATTTGCCTCTTCATACTTATCTGACCTTCTTCACATCTACACTCCTACTCATACTTTAACATCATCTTCTGCGCTGACTCTTGTCCCCCATCAAACTTCTATCGGGTATCGAGCCTTTAGTCATGCAGCTTGTTATTTATGGAACTTGTTGCCACAGGTTGTGCGAAACAGTGAAAGTCTTCTTTTTTATATATACCTCCTTAAGACTAATCTTTTTAGGCAGGCTTTTATGTGATTGCTTTTATGTTTGTTTCCAGCCTGTAATAACGATATGTTGTGTGTGTGTGTGTATATATATATATATATATATATATATATATATATATATATATATATATATATGATTTGAAAGCATCATTTGCTATTTATTTGTAATTATTTGTGAAATTTATCTTGAAAGTAAATTCTACAGCAGTTTTTTTTTTTCAGATAAAACAATTTTTCCCTTTAGAAACTGTCGCATGCACTCATCAGAGATCTAATTTTGTTAAAGTCGGCATGAAATCAAATTTGAGAAATCTTCTTTCTATATGTAATATTGTAGTGTTTATTATACATGATTTATCCGTGCACAATATTTTTTAAAATTCATGTACCCTTGAAATCTTAATCAAATACATTACCCTTCCCTCCCCCATCGAAACGACCTCTCTCTCTCTTTTGGTCACGTAGAATGGCAAAAGAGCTGCGGCCAGATCCGATGAGAGTGCGGCTGTCGGTGCACCACCTCTCAGAGAATCGCATTCAAATTGTTTGGCAACACCCAACCTCCCACGATCCAATCAATTACCGAAGGATGAAATCAAGTCCTGCCCTACATTTTTTTTCTAATTTCAGAAGCCGTTTTCACTTGGATATACGTCACGAACAAGGAAAAAATGACAATCTGCAACTTCCGTTTCACGCCGACTTTAACAAAAAAATTAATTGTGGTTTATATGTTTTAAAGGTCCTCATGTAGTCAAATATTTTGCCCATCAATACAAAGATTTGGTCACCAACATTACATTAAAAAAAAAATAAAATAAAAAAAACCCTTGGAAGAAAATACGCCATGCCATAAAATAGCTTGAAACTCTACACCCTTGAATCATTTAGCATATACAGTTCTGTAAATATGCAAGTTATCCCCGCCTCCACTCAATCACACCAGCTCAGATTTCCACTCGTTGGACGATTGATTGGTTACAAGGTAGTTTGTGACGTCAGAAACGCCAGAGATTTCATTTTGTGTTAACTTATGCAATTTGCACACGGTTTGTCTTAAAGCATATTAAAAACACCAAATATAAACAACATTAAGAGCTTGATTTTCGCCACAGGGGGACTTTTAATGTTTTTTTTTTTTTTTAACAAACACAAAAACTCTAAATGCAAATGTGCATTTTTAATTACACATTATAAACAACCATTCAGTAATTTACGTTTTCCAAACCTTAAGCACACGCACACACACACACAGATTCAGTAAACGCTCTAATTCAGTTAATTCCTTCAAAGTTCATGAGTTTGTGAGTATATATGATTAATTATAGGAACATTTGCAATCTGAAATTATTAAGGTTTAATTGCTACACAACCATAAAAAGCATTAAGAAACTTGTGAAGAGACTCTGCCAGTTTACAATGTCTCTATAACAACTCAATCTACCTTTTTACTTTAGTAAAACAAGTGTTTTAAAACAATTAAAAGCAAAATAAATGCTTCAGTATGTGTAACCCAACCTGTTTTTTTTAAACAACTTTACCTATGCCTCCATTACATAAATTAAGTGTACTATTGAAACGTGAAATGATAAAATCCATCATTATAAACCACAGAGATAATGGGAAACTATGGAGATTTCCTCACCTTTCCTCAGTGCATGCTTCCAATCCTTGAATCAAACTTTGAATCAACATCATCAAATTTCCTAACGTGATCCTCTTGTATCCTGAACAGCAGACTTTCATTCATCTTTCAGCTTTAGAAAGTGAAATTTCAGTAAGCTTAATTCTGAAACACACACCATGCTCATTTGCTTTGGCTGTAGCTCAGGACTGGTAACTGTCGCATCTCTCTTTCTTTGTCATTTTGTTTACCTGTCTCTCTCATTCTGTGGTGTGTCACAGTGCAAGCTGCCTGTACATTGGTGCCAAGCACTCGGGGCGATGACATACTTTCCCCGTTGTTTTCTGCCACATTCCACGAAGACAATAAGAGGTTTCTCATTGTCTTCTTTACGACACACTAAACAGCATGTCCGCAAATGGAGAACACACACAAACGCTCACACTCACGCATGTGTGCACTTAGCAGGCAGACTGACTGACACTGAAAAGCAAGGATGTCTTTCAAGGCATTGTGGGTAAGACAATAGGCCAACTGGAGGGACATCCCACAAAGTGAATCTCTGATGTCACACTTGCAGCATAATAGATGTTTTGTGACTATAAGGATGGTGTCACTCACATGACATAAGTTTACTTCGCCTCAGCAACAATAGAGCCACTCTTCTCAGTGTTTATATGTGCTGATTGTCCAGAAAGCATGTGTGGCATCATTCTTCATAAACCTCATTTGCATAGAATCTAGGAAATTCATGCGCTGTGGAGCACTCCGCATATCATAAGAAGCTGTGCCCTAAGTTTTAATATACTTTACTACTTAAAGTAGTGTAACTAGTATTTAAGAATGTTGAACACATTTACAATTTATTTTAGATTCATTTTATATAGAAGTCTATGTTTTGGATGAAGTTTTTATGTACAGACGAGCGGTTCTCGTTAATGCAACGTTAATGCAATAATGCAATTTCTCGTGGCTTTATATGTAAAATTAAGATTATGGAATACAAATTCGGGTAACTGAATTTAACACGTTCATTTATCGCTGTTCGGGATACTCAGACAGTAACGTTTACGTGTAGATGGAGATACATGCACAAAAAAAAAAGAAAATCATTATTAGAGATGTTTCAGAAACATGTTTTTGGGATATAAAACATAACTTAGTGATTGTTTCATCTGTTGTAGATATTAGATATTATCCTAGATTTGTCCTCAGTTTATTCACCTGTGTTTGGTTAATTATCTTTATCTGTGTCACCTGTTGTCTCCTGGTTATGTTTGATTCTTGCCTGTATTTAGTTTGCTCTGTTCAGTTAGTCTTTGTCGGTCGTTGTATTGTCAAGGTCAGTGATGTGTGTAAAAGTATTCCTGAGTCCCTAAGTATTCCTGTAATCTGAGTTGTCAATAAACCAGAGGTATACCATGACACTAGGCTACTGTGTTCTAGTTTATGACGTTATAACAGTAGTACAATCTTCAGGTACAAATAAATAAATATTTCTGTAAGCTCAACGTGTCCATGATGATGTCATTAGAATCTTACATGGCCATGAAAATCTTACAAGCACATATCTCCGTAATAGGAGGGCTTTGATCATAAAGATTTCCCAAGGGGGTAATCCATCGACCGGAAGTTGAAGCCGGCCAGGTGTCGCCATCTTGTAGCAGAGCTTCACTTGCGTTAGCATTTCCATTGACTCCCATTCATTTTGGTGTCACTTTGACACCGAATAACTTTACATCTGAGGCGTTTGAAGACTCCATTTGTCCTTTATTTATTTCTAAAGAAACACGACAATGTATAAAATGCTCCATTACCTTTTAGCTTATGTTATGGCCCCATCAGAAGCAGCTTTTTTGTAAAAGTAGGCAAACAATTGCGTCATAATCACGCGACTCTCTGTCGCACAGTAGAGAGATTACTGTATGGACAGGAGAAGAAGCTCACAGGCAATCAGGTAAAATGTGAAGGCAAAATGACAAAATAATGAATCAGAATACCTAGCAAAAGTTTCTCCTGCTCCTACTCACACTCTCCGCCTCTGCATGTTTCGGTAGGGAATGATTCAGATTTCTCATGCCACAGCCACTAGAAGACAGACGGGTTGCTCACTTCACATCATACGTCGTCAAGCTCTTTTTTAATCGGTTTGAGTCTGCGCGTTAGGAACGGAAGTGCTCTAAAAATCGCCAAAAATGGGCTTCACTTGTCTCAATTGAGTTCCAATGAGATGGCTCTGTCCACTTCTTATACTGTTCTATGAGATTTCCTTGCATCACAAAACAGAATTGACGAATTTCTGTCATTTTCCATGTCCTTTCATTACTTTTCAAGCTTATCATATAAAAATATTCAGGCTGAACATTTGGATTCAAACGTCTATGGATTTTTAAATTACATCGTGAAGCTATTCTATTGATGGGTGATCATTTAGAAATTGCTCTGCGTTCCGTGCATTTGTTCAAATTCTTCATAACCCTCATTCATACAGGTTTACACACAAAATTCATAGAGTACAATTAACAAACAATATCCCAAAGTTGAAAATATCTGAAACATTAATTTGAATCTGTTTTTGTCGTGTGCTCCGTTGTTGCATAAAGTAACACCCATAAGACATACATTTAATACACTTTATTCAGGCATGGAGAGAAAGAAGTACATTCAGTTGGCAAGCGGTGGTAGTTTTGTACTGGATGTGGATGTCTGACCGAGAATCTCCAGCTTGAGTCTATGGATCTCCCGTCGCTGAAACTGGATGATCTTCTCAGTTTCTTCAAAACTCTGCTCCGTCACCAAGCCAGCACTGAAGCTTCCCGCTGAAGCTGCACCTGAAGCGTGACAGAAAAAAAGCAGCTGAGAACCTCTAACATGAACATCTGAGTTGGTCCATTATTATCCAGTGGCATTTTGTTTCAATCCTGAAAGGTTAACATTTGTAAAGATGTACAAAACCCACCAAAAACCATCAGTTTCAAGTCAACATGAGTCACCTCTTGTGTTAGCAGAGCCCTTGATGTTCTTGTTGGTTTGACTCTCGATAGTTGTGCAGCTGCGTTCGGACTGTGCCCAGTTCCTGACGCAGATCATTGATCTCCTTTATAAGAACTCCATTGTGCTGGACACAGATGGCAGATGTGAGAACTTTCACACAAACAGAAACAGTGACTTAAAGGAGTAGTTCACTTTTTTTAAAAAAAGTTTGCTAATTTACTCACCTCCATGTCATCCAAGATATCCATGTCATTCTTTCTTTTAGTCGAAAAGATGAACAAATCTTATCAAAATGAACAAATCTTTTTTTGTGTCATTTGGTTCATTCAATGAACGAAATGAATGACTTGATTCATTCATTTTGATGAACGAGTTCGAATAGGAGAGTCACGAACGCATCACAGTACAGAGCAAAGTGACCATTCGATCGTTTCGCTTGATAAGACCATTATTCATCGTCTGGAATCGTTTTAAAGCCCTTTGAACAGTTTGCGGTTTGCACTAGCCCCTTTCACACAGCGAGTTGATCCCGTGAAATTTGCCGGGAAATTGCCAGAACGCCTTCTGTGTGAACGCAAACACGACCTAGGATTGATACTGGCATCGATGCCGAGTTGGGGACCTAGTAACATTGCCGGAATCAGTCTCGGAACGCGCGCTGAGTGAACAAAAGCCAGGACCAATGCCGTAAGGGGTGTGTCATAGTCGTGACGCTCGTGCCATCGCGTGACTCTGTTGCTCTTAGAAGAAAGTTTGTGTCTCATCAACAAAGAAAGGACGAACAAATGTCTGCAAACTGGAACGAAGCAGAGACCAGGAGCTCCTCACTATCCGCGCTGAAGCTGAGATCGTTCACCAGCTTTGTGGAACGGTATGCGCGTGTACATGTTTTCGACGCGTGCGCTCATACGTCTCATTCTGACGTCATGTGCCTTTCCGGGATATTTACGGGTTGTGTGTGAACGCACTCACAGATCCCGGCAAATCACTGGCAGTGTGAATGAACTAAAATCAAACAATCCCAGGACAAATGCCGGGTCACACTATCCGTGTATTTTCCGGAATCTCTGTGTGAAAGGGGCTACTGAAACTTCTCATTTGGACCTTGAACCGTTTGGTTACCAGTAAATGTGGAGAAAAATCCTGGAATGTTTTCATCAAAAACCTTAATTTCTTTTCGACTGAAGAAAGAAAGACGTGGACATCTTGGATGACATTGGGGTGAGTAAATTATCAGCAAAAGTTTTTAACTACTTCTTGAAGGAAAATATGGCCCACAAGGAATCCACATGCATGCACCTGTCCGATTTAGACTGAAGATACTCATATCCACACTTTTTCCACAATGACTACGTTTACATGCAGCCAATTTTCGGGTTATGTTCGGGTTAAGGTCACTTTTCGGGTTTCTGAAACATTAGGGATAACCCGTTTACATGCGTGAGCTGAGAGAGTTTCTCCTGTATACATGGAACTGCAATATCCCGATGTAAATGGCGACGCGCGGTTCAGCGTCTTGACGTACGGATAACCTTTAGACGCAATTTGCGTCATTTCCGATTCTTCTTCCTGTATCCAAAGACAACAACAACAGCAGCACGCGGATAATGAATGGTTCGGGGGCAGATAGCGATCGCCTTTGTTTGCGCTTTGATGCTGGTAACATTACTGACCTCGCTCCAAAAGTATGCTGTGCTGTGTCTCGCCATGTTTACTTCCGGTATACTGCACGCAGATTTTTGTATGCGCCGAGAAGTTTCTCTACTCAAAAGACCAAGATTCCTTGCGAATAGGACATGCGCAGAACACAAATCACTATGGGGATATGCCGATGCACGTTTACATGACCAAAAATTCGAGGTTAGAAAAGGGGTACCCCAGGTATAATATCCCGGTTTTTAAAATCCGGGATATGAGCAATATTCAGGTTTTTGCCGGTGTTTACATGGCCGTTTGCGACCGGGTTATTGCTAATATCCCAGTTTTGAACGGGTTATTGGCTGCATGTAAACGCAGTAGCCATGTTTCCATCGACACGTTTTTATCCGAATTAAGTGATATCGAATGAAAAATGCCTTATGGAAACAGTAAAATTCGAATGAAATTTCATGAAAATCGACTCATTATTTGTTATTTCTGGTTAACAGACTGTTATTTCTGGTTAACATATGCATTATCCCATACATATGTCGCTATCAGCTGGCACATACCGGTAAGCATTATTATTAGGCTTCAACTTGTGAAATACTTGATCATTTGTTGGTAGATGGCATGCATCCGTTTTGTCTAACAAAACTTTGCTTCGCAAAAGTTTGCTTGAATGTTGTTCGATTTAGTGCGAAAATGAATGGAAACACCTTAAAATGTCTCAAATCAATTCGATATACTCAATTCTGATCGCAAAACAGCATGTGACGTCATTGCGTACAGGTTTTTATTCGCTTTAAAGACGTTTGATGGAAACACATTTTTACCAGCTTTATTTGCATGTGTTTTAATCCGAACTTAGATAATTCGATTGACAAGTAGATGGAAACATGGCTACTGTCATATTTCGTTCCTCTCACCTTCATGAGCTTCAGTATTGTCGGTCTCTGAAGATGTTTGCATCTCTGTTAATCTGTTTTTTCATAGTAGTGATGATCTTCTCATAGCGCTCCCTCTGTCTGTTGTTTTCCCTTTGCATATCTGTGTGCACTTCCACTTTCTCCACCTACAAAACACCACACAAGCTCGCTTCAGTGGAGGTCAAAAAAGACAGAAATATTAATAACAACCCCAATGTCTTGAGCTTACCACATCTGATGGCTGAACGTAACATTTATAGAGCTCTCGAACATTGTCCTTCAGACTTTTTGGGTCCTGAATGCATTCCACACACATGTGAAGGTCAGCTTTAAATCTCTGTACCAGAATCTCTAAGTCCTGCACCTGGAAAACAGCAGGACAGTCACTTGTATATTTAGATTTATGTAGATTGATGTAGATTTATTTGTCAACTAATGAGCTAAAACAATTTACAAAAATAATGCATAATAAATAATTCTGGTAAAAGTAATCTTTAGCAAACATCAAAATGAACATTTTCATAATGTAGAAGTAACATCATTTGTTGCCTAAATTCACTTTTTAGTTTTAGTTTATAGTATTTTTTGTTTGTTTGTTTTGAGATAAATCTGTATAGAATATACAAGACAGCCATTCATTTTTTTAATGGCAATAGCATGACATCATTTCTGGCAGGGGTGTCAAACTAAAGAGTACATAAAAATGAATCTCGAAATATGGATACTGAGTGAAAATTTTACTTAAAGGAACATTTCTGTTGAATGTGAATGGAGCAGCACAGCACACTTGTAGCCAATCAGCAGCAGGGGGCATGTCCACTCATGATAGGAAGAGAGGCGAGCAAGATACAGATTTCAGATAAACCCCGTTCACACTACACGTGACCAAGCGACACGATACCATTCATTATCAATGGTGAGCGGGCGACTTCCGGCGACACACGTGATCGCGCACTGGTGGGGCGTGTCCAGCGACGCGACAAAGTTGAGAAATGTTTAACTTTTTGCAAATGAAGGGCGAATTTGCAAGCGACAACCAATAGGAGTGAAGTCAGTGGAGCACGTCACTCTTCAGTGCTGAGTCTGACCGAGGCAAGTTGACACGAGAAGCTCATTTTAGCAGTCAGAAACTGTCCTATAATGTACAATATATCTCTGTGTACATACAGTGGCGTTCACCGTACTGACTCTTTGACTGAATGGTTTCAGGAACCCAGATAGAACGGTATTTGCCCATTGGCTGCAGTTAAATAGCCGCGATGGCAAAGAACACTCACTGTTTCTCGTTCATCTTTAATATTATGCATTTTATGTACTGATTCCATTTATATTTAGACTTTTCCTTCCAAAATATTTGTTTGTAGCGGCAGTAAAACGTGTTTGTTGTCTAACATAGAGTAACATCCGTGAATGTCACTCACAAACATTACTAGGCAACCAGTTAGTCAGGAACACCCTCCCAGCGCAGCCACTAGTGACCTGCAGCGACAAAGTCGTGTGTAGTGTGAAAGCAGCTTAAGACTGTAGAGAGAGAGATGGCTGAGAGACATTACAAAAAAGAAAGAAGGATAAAGAAAGGTTATGATCAGGCAAGAGCTTTAGCAACCGCGTTATCTATTAGATGAGCTTTCCAGCGCTTGCGAGCCTGAAAATGGATGGTGAGGTTGCGTTGTTTCTGCTTCATACGTGAGTAACATTGGATTTGCTATGTATTACAGGACCAAGATATTCTGTTTAGCTCTAGTAACAGGACAGGATTGAGTCAGTGTTAGATGGATGCGAACGGCACGAAACCGCGTTCTGAAATGTTGACGAATATGCCTATGATGACCCACAGGCATATAATTATGAGCCTTCTAAGCGAGATAGAAGTCAGGGGAAGATCAGGGGACGAACAATGGGCAGAGGAGAGAAGTAACGTTAGAGTTGTGGTGTCGAGAAAACCAGTGGCGAATAGGGCAAGTGAGTTCATGTAAGTTAGCACCGTGGCTAACGCTGGTTCATCTACTGTATGGCTATACCTTGGTGTTTTGTAATAAATCTGCTTTAGCAAACATACATTCGACTTTGTTCTTGATTAAACATCCATTTAGATTGTCTTAATTTAAGCCAGCAACATTTTGTCTTCTCATATTCTACGCTGACAGTGATTATGCAGTCCATCCAAGCTGGTTAGCACTATCTACATTGACTAATGACCATGCCATAACAACAAATAAATAATGCTTTTCAAATGCAGTTAGTGATACCATTTAAAGCGAGTGAAATGTGCGCCACAAACGACCGAGTGTGTGTGGTAACAGACGCGGCAGTGAAGTCTGCTCTATTCACCTGCACATAAACGCACCCAAGACCAAAAAGCCTTGTTTTTCCTAGAAGGAAAATGATGGATATGATGTCCTGACAGGCTGGAATTCGTGCAACAAGCACAAACACAATAATTTACCATTATGGCTTCTCTAAAACTCGATCTAAAACTTTTTGTCTCTCACTACTGCTTGAACTACATCAACACCCAGCAATGAGAAGCGTACCGCGAGCTCATTTGTTTTCCTCGGGCTACGTCATATGACACGTTGCTTGCGGGAAAGGCGTATTCCAGAGCCTAGCGCATTTTCATCAAAATCTCGACATCAAATGAGATTTCATTAGTCATTTTTACATATGTGTTTTTAAAAGACCTCTGCAGACAATTTAAAGTATTAATTCATAAATAAATTCAACCTGCATGTTGCTCTTTAAAAGTATCTAGTTAAAAACATACTTGAGCAAAAGAAAAAAAATTACATTTTAAATTTTACGTGAGTATTAAAAAAATACAACTATAGCAAAAAATAACAATGAGAGAAGAGTCTCTTGTTTAAGCGTTTCGAATCATATTTATTTACTTTAATATAATTACTATACTTTATTCACTCCCTGGTAAACACGTCAATAAATATTCACAAAGAATTTAACATTTTATAATGTTAATTTAAATGCTAATTGTTTTCAGGGTTTAAAAACATCTAATAAAAAAATTTAATAGTGGCCAATATGAATTTTAGGTAACACTCTTAGTTACAATTTGGGGTCCAATTCTCACTATTAACTAGTTGTTTATAAGCAAGCATATTACTTGGATATTGGCTGTTTATTAGTACTTATAAAGCACATATTAATGTCTTATTCTGCACGATCATATTCTATATCCCTTAATCCCAATACTTAAACTTAACAACTACGTTAATAACTAGCCTACTAGTAAGCAGCAATAAGGAGTTTATTAAGTCTGTAAAAATTCTCAATGACCAATTTTATAATTCTTTTAAAATTATTAACTTATTAAATATTAAATATAGACAGTGGGTTCTAAATTTAAGGAACAGTTAGTTCACAGTTCTGACCTTCTTCATTTCTTTGTGCATTTCTTTGTGTTTGGTTTTCAATTTTAAGTTCAGTTCATTAATTTTCAGTTCCAGTTCTGTGTTCGTCTTATGGAACTCCTTTAACTCTCCCTCCATCTGGAACACACACACACAAACATATTTTATCTCTGTTCATATCAATAATTTGGCCTATATAAAATGATTATTTATATTTACATCTGACAATGTATTCTGGATACCACTCTATTTCGATAGTCCACTTTGGACATTCTACTAACTATATACTAACATGTACTGTAGTTGCAAAGTCACTTATTGTTATGGCTCAGGCAGAAAGAGCTGAATAAAACATGACCGGTTGAAGGGATGAGACATGACATTTATAAAACACCTCCTGGATCTGCTCCTTCAGCTCTTCAATTTGATTCTCTTTTGGAGCAATCTCCTCCTCCATGAATTCAAACTTGTGCTTCATCACTTCGAGACCTTTGTTAAGTGTGCTATTCTTCTTATTCAGATCAGAGATGCTCTTTTCCTGTTGAGACAAAGCAGATATTCCTCTCATGTACAGTCCCTTGGATATAAAACCATACTTTAAACCATATTTACTTCAAATTCACATATTTCACGCTTTAATCTTCTTGATTATTGTAATGCTATGTACACTGGCTTGCCTAAGGGTTCTAAAAGCTAATGTACTAATGAAATTAAAAAGGAGAGAGCATATAACATAGGTTTAAATGGGAATACATTCAGTGACCAGTTCATCAAAGGAATGACTTTAATGTTCTTTATTGGTTTATAAAACACTGCATTTCTGGCATATTTATACATTTCAGACTGTCTGTCGATATACGTTCCAATTCATAGTTTACGATCCTCTAGCGCTAATCATAAACAATCTGGTGGTACTTCTTATAGCCATTGTGTTCCAAAAATTTGGAATTGTCGACCAAATTAAGTGAATACATAGCATTCATATTTTTAAAAGGCAGTTTAAGACATATCTTTCAATTCAGTATAGCACTATTTTACCTTCTGATTCTCTTGTCGTTTTTTAAAAATGTTTTATCTATATTCATTTATATTGATATTGAGGTGACCATTTTTTTCCTTTATTTTACATTGTGAAACTTTTATACTTGCATTAATGTTTCTTTATATTGACATTATGTGAATTTGTATTCCCTAATATTTGTTTTTATGCTTGTGAAGCACTTTGACTTGCATTCCATGTATGAAAGTGCTATACAAATTAATGTTTGCATTAATAATAAAGATGATAGATGCATTACTTGGAGTGGTTTCTATGACTTTTGTGGGTGCCAAATTAGATTTACAATGGCTTAGACAGGCAAATGTTGTTTAAGTAATGGATAAGAAGTGACGAGAGTTAATGGGAATATTAATTCTAATTAGACTCATTAGTCACTTGATTTCTACAGGATTGCGTCTGATAGCCGTGCCCACACTGAAATATCACTGGAACAAAGTGCCTCTTGAATATTAATCATCAACTAGAATGTACATTTCCAGAAGAAAATGTGAAGTGATGCTTGCAGTGGCAAAACTCGCCTCCCGGTTGCTAGAGAGTGGCACATTATTGCATACGAGACAACAAACACGGCTGTACGATGTTCTGGTGCTGAGATATGGCTTATTCATGTCTTTGTATGGTAACTAGGGTACCCTATATGGTTGCTATGGTGTGATTATACAGTTTATTTATAATATTTAAAGACTAGTTGACAGTCTGAGTCAAAAAAAGTTAAACTCCATGTTTCTTCTATTTTCTGGAGCTGAGATATGGCTTGAATATGTTGTTTTATGGTTGCTAGGCTGCCCTAAGTGGTTGCTAGGGCATGAATATGAAGTTATAATGTCACTACTTGTTTGCTGCATGATAGGCCGAGTCAAAAGAGCCCAGCCCCAAGTCTCTATGACCTTCTGGTCAAAAGATAATGATCTAAAAAAATTTGTGCCAATGTTAAGTCTATGGGACTTTTTTCGGACGATTTATCGCCCGCCAGACAGAACAACCGATCGCTTAGAAAAGTCACAGCACACCTCTCCTCAATAATCTGCACAATTTGACGCTTCAATCAGGGGTCTGTGATGTCGGCGTGTATTTTTTATCAGATGATTACTATTTAGGTTTTAAAAGGAGTTTTCATAGAGTTTTTATAGAGTTATTTAGTATGGCACGAGGTCTGCGGCCTCGTGCCTATCGCCCACGGTTGCTAGGGTGCTGTAACTGGTTGCTATGGTGTGGCTATGAAGATTTTAGGCCATTACTTATTGGCTGCTTGATAAAATAAATCCTCCTAGGGAGAGAGAGATGTCTGCCTGACAGCAGGGCTGTCAGGCCCTTTTGTGTCTGTGAGAAAGTGACAGTTGGGATTTGAATTTTTGAACATTTTCCAATGTAAGTCAATGGGCCTTTTTTTGGCCGCTTTTTCGTCCGCTGTGCGAACATCGTACACCCGATCTCTTAGAAAAGTCATAGCACACCTCTCCTAAATGAGCCGGTCGATTTGACACCTCACCCTTGGGTCTGTGACAAAAGCTGTGGGAGGAGTAGCGCGCCAAAAACGTGCACGGAAGTTAAAAAAAATATAAGTATGCAAGAGAACACTAGTGTTGCTTTGCAAGCACCACTAAATATGGACAAGGAGAGACGTATGATTAGTTATTATTATCATTCAGGATGATCAACGTTAGCATAGATTAGAAATACAAATTGTTTATTACAATATGAAAAGAGTTATGTAAATAAAACTGACCTCATGTCATAATGAAAAGGGTTCATGTGTGCTCACCTTGTCCAGCATAATTCCATCTTTACGCCGAATTGTGGCCTTAAGCACAGTGATGTCATTCTCCAGTGATTTGATCACCGACTCTAGCTTCTGCACTTCCTGCTTCAGCTTCTCGATCTCCAAGTTCCTGTTATCAATTTCCATCTGCAGGGCATTAAACTATACAACACAACCCAACCTACATAAGATTCAGCTCACTGCATATACAGTATGTCATCTTTTATACACTGTACTTTGCAGGATTGAACTCAAAACCGAATTAGAGTCACTCACCGACTTCGCTGCGATATCTAATTCCACTTTCAGCTTAGAGTTGGCCTTTTTTTCTTCCTGAAGATTTTGCTTCGTATTTCATGCGGATTTCATGAATTTCGATATCTGTGTCCACCTCCTCTTGCTTTATGTATTCCTCAAATTCCCGAACCCGCTGCTGGGATTCATCCTCAAACTGCAAGGTGGGCAAGATATTATTCTGTTTCAATATCCTTACACAATCGTAGGACTTCACAAAACTTATATGATGACAATCACATATGGGTCATATAGTGGCCATTGGGTCTGTGAAAACACTATATAAATGCAGTCCATTTACCATTAAACCATCAAAATATGGGGAAAATATTTTATATTTTTTAGTGCAGAACAAAACACTAAAATTGGTTAAGATATTTATATGACTAAATTATATATTTTTTTGTATGATGTGGTGGTTACAAAGATAAAGGCAAAGAGAAAACAAAAGTAAGTATAATTAGTGTCATCAGAATATGTTGTCATTAAAAATAAACTGAATGTCATAAATGCATATGCTGCGTCCCAATTCGCATACTATCCGTCCTAAATAGTATTCGAAAATAGAATTAGTACGTCCCAAACCGTAGTATGTTGAAATGAGTGTTTCAAAGATACCCGGATGGTCTACTATTTCCGGTCAGAATCCGAAGTGTAGATCGGTGCACACTCTAACGGCTGATATTGCCCACAAACCATTGCGCGGTGGACGAGGATTCGGTTAGAACTACAAACACGAGTAAAAAGTGTTAAAAAACTACAGACACGGAGGCGCGCGAGTCCCGCGCTGGTCCCGCGGCTGTGTAGAGAGGTTTAGATAAACAGGTTTGAGTGATTAATTATCAGTATCTAACCGGACGAAAATGAATTTATTCAATGTTGTCCACATTATATTGCATATGCAGCAGCATTGTGAACTTTTGTAAAGACACGTTTAGCCATTACTTTTTAAATGCATCATTATATTCAAATTGCCAACACGAGGAGAGTATCTGCATGAAAGACCCACGACTGGCAGATGAACGTGCTCTGAAACGGTAGGAAATCAAATTAGATAGAATGGAGGATTTTAACTGTGACAAGATGATTGACAGGGCAGTTTACGGTGACAGGATGCAGCAGCGACAGAGCTGTCCGTTAAAGATGACGTGATAGTATGTCCCAAAGCTTGCCTACTCTTTTTGCTGCACACTCAAAAGTATATACTTTCTCTTCACAAAAAGAGTACATACTTTCAGGCGTAGTATAAGTAGGCGAATTGGGACGCAGCAATAGTGTATGATTTTGATGGCGATTGGTATTCCTGGCATGGTATTGGTGATCGATCATTTGATTATTTTTGCCTTGGGACTTTCATATGCTGGGGGCGCGCGCGTCGCGCGCTGCTAGAGCAATACAGAGACTCTGAAGAGATTGCAGCAGCTCCGTGTCCCGTGTCTTTTTAATATAGCCTACATAATGAATACACATCAAACAATGACATTGCCATTTTTCACAGCCTTAACTTATATAATGTATATTTCCACTACAATTTACTCATATCATACCTGGTTAGGGGAGATATAATGTCAAATATAGCTGCGAGCAGCGATCCGGGCCCAAGCCGGTGGCACCGCAACCCCGAAACGAAACTATGGCGAGAAGCGTGAAACAGGAAGTGTGTCATAACTTCAGCATACATTAACTGATCTGGATGAAACTTCAGCAGTGCGTTCGCTGTAAGAGGACGATCACATGGATGTGACTATTGTGAGTCAAAGTTATAGCGCCACCAACTGGCAGCAGGAAGTGTGTCACTTTCAAAATGCTTTGAAATCACCCTCTTATTTTTACCCGATTTGCTTCGAACTTCATCTGTATAATGTACATACACGGCAGATGAAGACCTATGAATGGATTCTTGATATCTTTGAAACTGTTGCCGTGGCGACGCATCAAACTTTACCATTCTTTTAGGATGCATTCTTTTAGGGATTCGAACATTTGTCCATAAATCAAACACACGTGCATGGATTAATATGAAACTCGGTACACTCATAGATCACATCAGGCCAAACAACTTTCGTGCTCTAAGTTTTACGACAGTTGAACGGAAGTCGGGAATTATGTTTTTTTTTTTTAAATAATTGTCCTAGAAAAACATCAAATTACAACCCATGCTGTTACCAATCACCACCAAACTCGGTGTGCATGAAGTCAAGACATTGAGGATGCTATATTCCGGACGGATTTTTGATATCTCGAACGGTTTCAGCCGTGGCGGATTTTTTTGACTAAAAAAGGACACATAAAGTGTGTTATAACTTGGTTAGTTTTACTGACAGTTACAAAACTTGCCGTGTATATTGTTCTATTCAAGCCAAACAACTTTCTAATTAACAATAATAAGCTCAAACCCACAGAAAGTCAGATATTGTAGTTTGAATATGATCATGCTCTTTCTAAACCTAGGCCTGTCACACAGTCTGTGTGTGTGTGTGTGTGTGTGTAGGGGGAGGGGGCTTAATCATTTCACTGTGTGTCTGGCCTGCTAAAGTAAATACATTTCTTAAGCCTGGTATTTTTTACATAAGTTTTTATTTTTATTTTTTTTATAAGTAAAGGCATATAACCTGTTTAATTGTAGTGCATTGACAATAGTTTTATATAATTAGTGTATTAATTAAATTAACTTGGTCCATAAATCAAAAAAGTAAGTAAATAAATCAAAAAGGAAGTGTGTTAAAACTTCTGCATACATTAACTGATCTTGATGAAACTTCAGCAGTGTGTTCGTTGTAAGAGGTCGATCACATAGATGTGAGTCAAATATATAGCGCCACCAACTGGCAGCAGAAAGTGTTTCACTTTCAAAATGCTTTGAAATCGCACTCTTACTTTTACCCGATTTGCTTCAAACTTCATGTGTATAATGTAAACACACGCCAGATGAAGAGCTGTGAAAGCATTATTCAATATCTAAGATAATGTTGCCATAGCAACGCATCAAACTTTAACATTCCTTTTTTTGATGATTTTGAGACTCTTAGCGGCTTTTGGGGCCCTTAACGGGTTTGAAAACTCTTGAAACTTTGCACACAGGTCAGATCCCACAGCCATCAGAGCCGGGCTGAAGATGGTACCCGGGTGTGGCAAGGGGGCTAGACAGCGCCCCCTGGAACGGGGTTCCAAAAACTTGGTCCATAAATCAAACACGCTTGCATGTAATAATATGAAACTCAGTACACATGTTGATCTCATCGTTTCATATATTCATATATTCTCCTCAAGCCGGACAACTTTCTAATTTACACTCATGAGCTAGGACCCACAGAAAGTCAGATATTTTGGTTTGAAAATGTTGAGTGTCTCTCTGAGCCTACACTTCTGTATGGCAAGCCCTTTTAACATTTAAAAGCTAAGTTTGACTATTCGTAATTAACATTGTAGATATCAACAACGTCTTTCTAGTCGTAATTACATTTTGGATAGTTTGTATTATCATTTAAGATATCTGTAACGTAATTGTGACTAGTTGGAAACGACAGATAGAGTATGGCAAGCCGTTTTAACATTTAATCATTTTAACCTACTAGTCTCTATTTTCATGCTACTAGTACTTATTTTTTAGATACTAGTATCTATTCCATTAAGTACTAGTACTTATTCATTAGCTACTAGTGCTTATTCTTTAGATACTAGTGCCTTTTCTTTAGATACTAGTGTTTATTCTTTAGGTACTAGTACCTTTTTAAAGATACTAGTACTTATTCATTAGAAACTAGTCCTTATTTATTAGATACTAGTACTTATTCATTAGATGCTAGTCCTTATTCATTACATACCAATGCTTATTAATTAGTTACTAGTACTTATTCATTAGATACTAGTACCTATTAAATAGATACTAGTACTTATTCATTAGACACTAGTACTTATTTCAATGGTGACTAGTAACTATTCTTTTGTTACTAGTCACATTTTTCCATTGACTTCTATGGTGATCTGTCATTCAGATATCAACTATTCAGTTCTGACTAGTATGTTAGTATGTATTCCAATTGTGGAATACATTACTAGTATGTATTCCAAAGCAGGGGTTACGTTTTTGCACGTCGTACAGAATAACCCTAAAGGCACCAAGGTGGCGGGTGCCACCGGCTTATATATATATATATATATATAAATATAGCTGCGAGCAGCGATGGAGGGCCAAAGCCGGCGGTACCGCCATCCCGGTGCCTTTAGGCACCGGGGTGGGTGCCACCGGCTTGGCCCGCAGTGACTGCTCGCAGCCTATTTGACATTATATCTCCCCTAACCAGGTATGATATGAGTAAATTGTAGTGGAAATATACATTATATAAGTTAAGGCTGTGAAAAATGGCAATGTCATTGTTTGATGTGTATTCATTATGTAGGCTATATTAAAGTTTGTTCAAGTTAACCGCGTGTGTATCACGTGTATAGTGGGTGAACTGATGGCAGAGACCATGCGGTCATAAAAATGTGAAAACGGAGAAATTCATACCATATTGGTGTTTTGAGAACTAATTAAAAAAATTAAGTTACAGGTGACAATGTTTAAAGGAAAAGGAATCTGTTGGTTCATAAGAGAGAGTGTAATATGTATGTGTACCAAGAGATAATTAGTTTTGCTGACATGCTATTTAATCCTGAGCTCATTAAGAAGTTTAAAAGAGTTAAAGAGATAGGAAATGGCACATATGTTTAAAATTTAGAGTATAGCGTGAATAGTGTATGAATATCTGCACTAGTATTATTAATGTGCTTTGTACTTCAAGTTTCTATTGAAATTATTTGTTTAATTGATGGGAACAGTATCTATTGTTGAGAATCTGCATGTGATAAATTCTATATTTGTTCTGTATATTGTGTTTCTCTAAAGAGATCTGTTATGTTTTATTGACATAATATGTCAATAAAACATATAACATATCTCTTTAAGAATTATAAAAAATTATAAAAAATATATAATTTAGTCAGATAAATCTATTGTCTCAGATTAATGCAAATATTTCTGCATTCTCATATTATGAGAATGCAGAAATATTTGCATTAATCTGAGACAATACAGAGACTCTGAAGAGATTGCAGCAGCTCTGTGTCCCGTGTCTTTTATTGACATTATATCTCCCCTAACCAGTTGTTTAGGGTACTACAATGACAGCCTGGGCAAAAATTATGTGCATGTTTCATTGCGTTGTGTAAAATAAAACAACTCATTTTTTATAATATTTGAATAAAGGGTGAAGATATCAATTTTTCTGTATCTCCTAGGGGTGTAACGGTACACAAAAATCACGGTTCGGTACGTACCTCGGTTTTCAAGTCACGGTTCGGTACGTTTTCGATACAGCAAAAAGAAAGAAATGCCAGAGAAATTTCCTATTTATTTAAAGAAAAAGATATTTTTAAATAAGTGTGAGTTTTCTTAGATCTTGAAACTGTCAGGTTTCTAAATGGGAGTCATCTTTGAAGGATGAACAAATAATGTTTTGGTCATCACATTAAAAATAACATTTAAATATATATTTATTTATATAATATTTGAATTTTGAAGTGCTGGAAAAAGATGTGCTATGTACTTGAAAGCATTTCACCATTCCAGCCAAACTGGTTCCAGTTAGTGTTACTATATTAAATCCATGGTGAACGTTGCTGGTCTGTGGACGTAAAGTATTACTAACGTTAGTTCATTCACGGCACAATGTTTCTCCTGGTTTCCATGACAGCCCTGTTTGATCTATTAGAGATTTACGGTTAATAACGGAGAAATGTGAATGCATCTTACTAGATCTCGCAGCGATGTTATTACCTCAGTGGCGAATTCAAATGTTTTCTTTACCGGATCTCTTACCGGAGCGCGATGTGGTAACAGTGTTGCTTGATCGAGATTGGCTCACGCTGAACAAATGTTGCAGGTCTGAACTGATAAACGATCCGTTAAGCACATAATGAGTAGCGCAGTTTCGTTCTGCTTTCATTGCGCTTGCCATTTGATGTTGCGCAACATTGTGTTGGCCGCACCAGCACGAATTTTGCCGGCAGGAAAAATGGTCCAAGCAACCGTTCGGTTTGTATGTGTACCGAACCGGAAGCCTCGAACCGAAACGGTTCAACACCCCTAGTATCTCCTTTTGTGATTCATGTGATTTGCTGGTTACCAGCAAGGGAAACAGTTTTGCTTGAGATCAGAATGAGTATGTTGGTCCACCAGCAAGACCAGCATACCAGTTAATAGCTCTAACCAGCATAAACCAGCCTGTACCAACATGGAATTCATCCTGGAGTTTCTTATGTGTTCGTAGTTGCCTTTACCTGCTTCAACAGCATCATCTTCTCCTCCAGCTTGGCCTCATAAGACTGCATCATCTCCTCCAGGGCTTGGGTCTTGCTCTCCTCCATGCTGTGCAGCTGCTGCTCACATTCCTGCTGAACGTTATGAAGCTTCAGTTGTAGCTCCTGGTATTTCTCATATTCCAGCATGAGCCTCTGGTTACTGGTTGACTCTGAGAAAAACAGCTTCAGTTAGCCCTGGATAACTCTGAAAAGGGAACGGGCTGCTTCTGAAGATAGTAAACTGGTTTACATTACAAGCACAATAAGAGCATTATTATTTTAATTTAGTCTTGATTTAAGTTGTCATGAGCTTGTCGATAAAACATTGTACATTGGAATCTTCCAAAAAGTTTTAGACCTACATATACTAACATAAATACTGTAAAAAAGAAGAAATTAATAATAAACAATAGAAGAGTAGTCTAAAAAGTCAGAAAATATATACTCTTAAGAAAACATGTTCTGTAAGGAATGATCAAAGAAAATGTCTTGATTATTTATTAATTCTATCAGTTCAGAAAACTCTTGGATTCTTTATTTTTACTATTTTTTTAAAGAACAGTAAAGTCTTTAAAACAATTTTAAAAAATACAAAAAGAAAAAAAAAAGAAAATTATCTTATATCTGTCAAGGACACGTTCAGGAAAAAAAGGACCCAAGTGCAATCTGCGAGAACAGTTCTTTTAATGAAAATAATGCAAGCTGCGTAGAGTAGTCAAACAGAAAGTCTCTTGTAGCATGTAATCAGATGAACAAAGTCTCTTGAAACTAATCAAACTGAGGAGTGATCCCGCAATGATAGCAGCAGATCCAGCAGCAGAAAAACAGATCAGGGCTCGTGGTCCGTCTGTCGCCCTCAGAAACAGAGAATCTGGGTAGAAAAAGACTTCAGTAATTTTCAGCACAGGCAGTGCGCAGGTTGCAAACATACGTCAACGGGACAGGACAAGAAAAGATGCGAACAGGTATGTTCTGTAACACGTTAACATAGTCAATAATCTGACAAAGGAAAGGGGAAAAAGAGTACTAGAAGTAGGAACGCTAATTAGGAAGAAAGTAATAGCAGGTGAAAATGGAGATCGAGTAATGAGAGGACTGATGGCAATCAGCTGGTGGAGAATGAATGAGCATGATAGTAAGTGGGTGTATCTAAGCAAAGTATGTGTGAATGAAGGGAGCACGTGTGAGAATGGTGGGTGTGTCAGCGTGATTGTGAATGAATCATGGAAACCGAAAAAAAAAAAAGACGACGATGATTAGCGGCATGGCGAGTGAGAGAACGAGAATGGCATAGACCAGACCTCACCCCTCTCCAGGTCTTCTTACAACGCCGAATAAGATCAGGGATCCGAATAAGATCAGGTCTCCTTGGAAGGAAATAGAGGTGGTTGGAACCTGAGACAGCTGTGAAACGGAGATAAGCTGGTGGCAGAGGAGAGAGAAGAATTGTAGGCACACTCAGCTCTGCCCATGGGAGTTGATCAGCCCATGAGGAGGGATTACGAAACGCAAGACTGTGTGGAGAATACAACCAACAATTTGATTAGTGCGGTCTGTCTGACCGTTGGTCTGCGGGTGATAACCAGAAGACGTACCTGACTAGGTGACGCACCGATCTGACGGCAAAATTCCCTTGAATACGACAGCTTGAGCGGTCTCTTAAGCAGAAGGAAGCTTGGGAAGTGGAATCAAGTGAGCGGCTTTAGAAAAGCGATCAACTACAGTGAGAATTACAGGTTTGCCCTTGGACTCTGGTAAACCGGTAATGAAGTCGAGTGCGAGATGAGACCTCGGGCAAGAGGGAATAGAAAGGGGTCTAAGCAGACCGGCCGGTGGCAAATTACTAGACTTGGTCTGGGCACAAATAGAACAGGCGCCCACAAATCGACGGATATCGCGCTCGCGGGTAGGCCACCAGAATTTCTGACGGATGACAGCAATGGTTCCCATGAGCCCAGGATGGGTGAACAGCTTGGAGGAGTGACCCCATTGCATGAAAGCCACACGAGTGGGGAAAGGAACAAAGAGTAGGTCTCGCGGACACTGGCGAGGAGTGACGACCCGAGATTCCCCAGATGGAAGAGCCAACGATACAACCCTGAGGAAGAATCTATTCTCTCACAGGAGTTCCCACGGGGGAATCGAACTGGCGCGAGAGAGTGTCAGGCTTAAGGTTCTTGGAACCAGGGCGATACAAAATGGAAAAATTGAAACGATCAAAAAACAGGGACCAACGCGAGCCTGTCGAGCGTTAAGTCGTCTAGCAGATTGTATGTACTCAAGGTTTTTACGATCGGTCCAGACAACGAATGGGACAGGAGAGCCCTCGAGCCAATGACGCCATTCCCCCAAGGCCAATCGAATGGCCAGAAGTTCTCGATTACCAACGTCATAATTTCGCTCGGAAGGAGAAAGACGGTGGGAGTAGAAAGTGCACGGATGAATCTTACCATCAGAGGATGAGCATTGCGAAAGAACGGTCCCACCGCCCACCTCTGATGCGTCGACCTCTACGATGAATTGCTTGGAAGTATCAGGAGTCGCTAGAATAGGAGCTGACGTAAACAAGGTCTTCAAACGATCGAAAGCGGACTGGGCTGAGTGCGACCATTCAAAACGGGACTTGACAGAGGTGAGTGCGGTAAGAGGAGCGGTGACCTGACTGAAGTTACAGATAAACCTCCGATAAAAATTTGCAAAACCCAAAAAACTCGTGAGTCGGGAACTGGCCAATCGGTGACAGCCTGAACCTTCACGAGGTCCATGCTGACCCCGTCAGCGGAAATGACCGACCCTGAAAATCGTGACCGACTTAGCATGAAAGGTACATTTCTCCACCTTTACGGAAAGGCGATTCTCCAACAAACGTTGGAGTACACGGCGTACGTGTTGAACGTGAACCTGGAGAGATGGGGAGAAAATTAATATGTCGTCTAAATAGTCCAAAACAAAAATGTTCAACATATCTCTCAAAATGTAATTTACTAGGGCTTGAAAGACAGGGGGCGTTGAAGAGGCCGAACGGAAGAACTTTATATTCAAAGTGTCCGAGGGGAGTATTAAAAGCGGTCTTCCATTCATCTCCCTCCCTTATACGCACCACATGCTACAAGTTCTGCAGATCCAGTTTTGTGAAAATCTTTGCCCCCTGGAGGATCTCGAAGGGGAGTGGCCATTATATGACCCCTTTAAGTAGCGTTTTCTTCACTGTGTGGTCTGCGCCCTGAATCGTGAAGTTCAATTTTCCATATTTATTGTATGTCATTATGTCAGTATCAGTATTTGCTTTCTACCAGGCACAAATTAAAATGTTACTGAACTTTTACTATGTAATTGTAACAATGAGCACTCAAATACATTAAACAAACAATTACTAAGAACGCACACACAAACTGATTTTGCACAGGCACTTTGCACTAGTTAATTTTATTTCTCAACTGTTTTCACTCATTTAAGGCATACTTGCCAAGACGGGCATTTTAACACTTTTGTTTGAATATGTCTGCTCAAACGCAAGAAGACGTGAAAGCGACTCAGTATTCAGTATTACGCTGTCTGAACCTACCTTCGAATACGTCTTGAACAATGTTGAGATCCACTGCTGTATCTGGTAGTGTAAACGTTTATCATTAAGATTGTAAAAATTAATGAAATATGTTTTGTTTACCCATGTCCTGCAGCTCTTTATCATGTTTCTCTAAGATGTCTGACAGAGCTTTAACGTGGGCTGCTTTCTGTTTCTCTTTTTCTGTCTTCAGGACCTGTAATAGAAAATTAACTATAGAAATGATTGTCATCATGTACTCAACCTCATGTTGCTCCAAACCTGTATGAGTTTCTTTGTTCGGATGAACACAAAAGAAGATATTTGAAAGCATATTGGTAACCAGACATTTGATCGGGCTCCACTGACTTCCATAGTATTTTTTTTCTAATATGGAAGTAAATCAGTACTGTCAACTGTTTGGTTATCAACTTTCTTTAACTTTTCAACTTTTATTTGTGTTCAACAGAAGAAAGAAACTAATTCAGGTTTGGAAAAACATGAAGGTGAGAACATTTTTAGAACTATTCCTCTAATAAGCCATTTCTGTTATGAAATAGAAATATAATTTTGGGTCTCTTGAAACTGACCTCTTTCTCAGCATTTAGTGAACTGCTCTGTTGGAGAAATTTTTCAGTGAGTTCATTGATCTTCTCCTTGTAGGCTATGTCCTTGAGGCTGATCTGGTGCTTGATATCCTCCTGAAGCTCATCCACTTTTGTGTTCAGATCGAAAATCATTTTATTCTGCAAGATGTTCCAAAATGTTCATTTTGCCTTTTAGCTTCACCATATCAATGACATTACACAATATTTCCTAAAATGTCTCTTAAATGCCCTGTTTTACGCAGTATTGAGATGAATTCAAGAAGACAATTACTGATTTGAAGACCTCAAAACCTGAGCTTTTTTCATTTAAGCATAATCAATGCTACTTTACAACATCAACAAAGTATTACAGATTTTGCTGATTTTTTTGCAAAAAAATACAAATTACCAAAACATTACCTTTTCTTCAAGGTCTGACTTGGTGACGAGGATCTCTTCTGTGTATTTTAATTCGTTCTCTCTTTTCAGCCCTTGTCCCTCTTTATCAATGATTTTCCAGATGAAAAGACAACCATCTTCTGAGACTGTTAGGAGGAACTGGTCATCAAAAGTGATAATCATCTATAGACAAAAGATAAAAGCATTAATAAAAAACATGCTTGACCTCTGACTAGGAGCTCAAAGGAAACTTAATTCCAGTTAATTTTAACAGTGCAAACCTTAGTGACAGGTCCAGCATGGGCCTGGTACTCTAGCCAGGCATTCTGGATGGGTAGAGGGTATTTGATGGCCCTCACCGTCCCAGTGGAGGTTCCAATGAAAAGCGCTCGTCCTGAACGAGACATAGCAACAGTGGTGCAAACCACATCGCCTGAAGACACTTCCCTAAGGATCTGCAGCAAAAATATTAACATACAGTTTTATTTTGAGGGATCATTGATGGTTTCCATTTAATCCAAAAGATTCAAATTGCAGCACCACTATTGTTCACAAGAAATGCGACAACCATTTGACTCCACTGGTGCAATGTGCGGTGAGGTGCTATATTTAAAGGGGCACTATGCAGGATTTTCACAAATAATGAAGTATTGAAAAATAATGCCTCTGAATCCTTACTTATGGTCTACTAGAAGTGTGTGGTGGTGCAACTGATATGTCATGTCAGGCGGCAGGTCCGTGAGGAGGGGCCAAATTTGAATGTTGAGTTCACAAACAGTAACTGAAAATCATGCAAAGTGCATCTTTAAATATGCAATTTCTGGTTAATTTGAGCTTTTTCCTCACATAAAGCTATTCTAAGGCAATTGGTCCACCCTCCCCAATTAATTGGACGAACTGGAGCTAAAACAGGGCTATGCTCCACTGTATTGGTGTTGAGCTTGACAGTTAAGAATCTGTCACACTTCCCAATTCATTGATTGAGAGTTTATAGCAGGGATATGCAGGGGCGCCGTAAAGGGGGGTGAACGATGACGATTCTCGGGGCCCATGACTAAGAGGGGGCCCACAGAGAAGCCCCCAATAAAATTGTGGTTAAAAAATATATATTTGATTGTTAAAATTATTAACTTTAAATTACTCTATTTGCTGTTTCCTGGTGTCAAAAAATTATTTTGTTTAGGAAACACAAACGTCTGTGGGCCCCTCTCCCCTCTCAATTATCATAAAATGGTTCAGTCCACCCAAATTGTATCCAGGCAACGTATTTTTACACTCTGATTGTGTGAGACATACACGCTTGGCCAGATTCGGCTTGAAGTCGTTCATCCTTGGATGCTGATCATGCGGTGCCGCCGCCGCGCGCTGTTACAAAAAAGCTGTCCACACAGGACACAGCTAAGTGAAACGAGGTCTTGGCGGTCTTGCGCACCGAACTTGTCACTTGCCGCGCTCGCGCGACGCGCTGAGAATAAAACAAGGCTGATCCGTGTCAGCGCGCGCTCTGATCGCACTAACTTCGCCTCCGTTTCCCTTGTAAGCTGATATTAGTATTTAAACATTCTCTATGATATCAGTCTCTTCTCTCTCGCACATATGTAGGCTAGTTATAAATTATTTAGACTTTTAATGATTAGTGCATTATTTTTAAAGTTTGTGGTTAAGAATCGTGTAAAAAAAATCCCTCATTTTGGGGATGGAATCCGAGAAATCTCCCTTATTTTCAATGTTCAGTGTTGACAGCTATGGCGTACGCACGCTTTGTAGATAGATAATTTCAGACAAAAAACTTAGTCTCAACACAGTTGAGCTGACAAACAGCAGTATATTTACAGCAGTCTGAAACAGGTGTAGGCTGAAGCTCTTGCTTATAATGCCTATCCTTTTTTGAAAACATCACTTATTTAAAAAATAAAAGTAAAATAATTATTGTCTTACATCATTATAATCTTGACAAACAAATCTAAAATACCAAAATCCCAAATACAACAAAAACAGTTTGTTCATTTATCGCTCTTTAAATTGTTTCATTTAGTTTCATTGCATTATTTTTAAATAGTTTCTTTAACTTGCTAAGTGTCCCTTCCAATTTAAATTATTATCACTCCAAGAAATGTAATCGCTGACACCCTTTCTATTTCAACTTCATTAATCATTCATTTACCTATTTTATTCGATAAACGATTAGCAAATACAACACATTTTGTTTTCCTTAAATTTAATGTTAGTTTATTCAAATCAAACCAATATTTAGCAGTACCATTTCTTTTTCCATTGTATCCAGGAGTTGTTTCAGATTGTCACCAGAACAAAATAAGTTTGTATCATCTGCAAATAATATCAATTTTAGTACTTTGGAAACCTCACATATATATCATTAATGTATAACAGAAAAAGCAATAGGCCCAGCACAGAGCCTTGGGGAACCCCACATGTTACCTGCACCAATTGTGACCTGCAATTATCTATTTGGACATATTGATGCCTTTTCTCTAAATAATTACTTATCCAAGAGTGAGCTACCCCTCTTGCTTCATATTTTTTTTCAGTTTCTCTAGTAAGATCTCTAGATCTCCTTTTCTCTAGAAAAAGTCAAATGCTTTTTAAGATCTAAAAATACCCCAACTGTGTATTGTTTATTTTCTGTTGCGTTAGATATTTTCTCCACAAAATCTTATAACACATGTGAGGTTGTTCTAATACTTCTAAACCCATATTGTTGCTTGCTTAGTATATCATATTTTATAAGAAAATCATTTAATCTTGTGTAAACTAATTTTACCAATATTTTTGAAAATTGTGAAAGCAAAGAAATGGGCTTATAATTTGAAAAGGTATGTCTATCTCCAGTTTTATATATGGGTATAACTTTAGGGATTTTCATTTTTTGGGGCCCTGTTAAGATTCTTTTCATGGGGCCCAAAATCCTTAGCAGCGCCCCTGGGGATATGTTCCCTGGAAGATATCTCTGTATACAGAGTACAGAGCTCAAACTGACATATTTAAGTTGTAAAACCTAAAAACCTGGCCTCTTTCTCCCCTATTATCCTCCTCAAATTTTCTGATTAAGGTTTAAAGTAGGTTTACATGCTCCCCTCTCAAGAGTTGGTTGTAGTGTACTCTATTTCATTGTAGAGGTTGGCAGATAAGAACTCAGATGGTCAAAGTCAAAAGAAGTGGGCCACTTTCTCATCTTTCACCATGCCCAATTTATTCCATTGGGATTAAAGCAAGTTCATGCTAATTTGTCAAAATGTTCATGAGTGTAGAGGTTGATAGATGAATGCGGGTGTGGATTAAACTGCAGTGAGCAGTCAGCACTCTCCCATCTATCTTATAAGAATTGACCTCGCATCCTCCCCATTCATCAGACGGTGCTTTAAAGCAGAAATATAGACCATTTCACAAGATGTAAACAACACTGGTCCAGAAACACTTCCTGTTTCAGTTTGTAACTGTTTTCTTTATTTCACATGTAAAGAAAACATCTTAAAGATGTTTGTTTAACTTTTTGATTCAGTTTTATATGTTCTGTTGGTTGTATTATATCCCAGCTTTTATGTAGTGTTAAAAAACTGAAACAGGAAGTGCTCCTGGACCAGTGTTGTTTACATCTTGTAAAATGGTCTATATGCTCCCCTCTGAAGGTTTGAATATGGTATACTCTATGATTAAGTTGCAAGAAACGCTCAGTCTCTGATCTGTCACCCTTCCCAATTTATCAGATTGGGGTTCACAGCAGGGTTAGGGCTGGTTCAAACAGAACCAACAGAGGCGCAGGTAGTGAACAGAAAAGAGTGCAAGGTCTAGAAATGTGTTTTTTTTTTTAAAAGGACTTAAAGGAGTAGTTCACTTTTCACATTCCAGGATTTTTTTCCCTATAATGGACTTCATAGGTCTTCAAGGTCCAAATGAGAGTTTCAGTGAAGCTTCAAAGGGCTTTAAGACGACACCATACGATGAATAAGGGTCTTATCTAGGACCCTTGAGTCATGACTCGAAAAAAGATTTGTTCATTTTCATGTACGAGTTTGAACAGGAGAGTCACGAACGCTCAACACAGAACAGAGCAAGGCGAGCATTTCTGCTTATAAAACTTAACCTTTTTTATTTTTGAAATGACCAATCGTTTCCCTCAGATAAGACCCTTATTTATCGTCTGGAATCGTCTTAAAGCCCAGTGAAGCTGCACTGAAACTCTCATTTGGACCTTGAACCATTTGATTCCCAATGAAGTCCATTTTATGGAGAAAATCCTGGAATGAATTCATCAAAAACCTTCTTTTCGACTGAAGGAAGAAAGACATGGACATCTTGGATGACATGGGGGTGAGTGAATTATCAGCAAAAGTTTTTTTAAAAGTGAACTACTCCTTTAACTTGAGCGGTGCATTTATAGGACGCCTTGAACTGGTCTAATGCAAAAGTTCCTATTTCAGAAACAATTGAGCATGAAAGCTTTTTCCTAGTGCCAATTACACTGAGGCTATCCCTTGGTAGCAAGGCTAGATAGTCACAGGAATGCATCCTATTGGGTACTAATGTTTAACAACAACTGATGCAGCATGAGTTCCCTCGAAAGTGAACATCTAAGGGTTACTTAGATGGGACGAGATGCCATGCATCTTCCTTCAGACAATTCATATCTTGTTCCCTTCACATAATAAATAAATTCTGATATATACTGAAAACAATTTGAAAACTGGATTTAAAGGGGGGGGGGGGGGTTTCACTTTTTTTGCGATTTCACTTCTTTGATTTTAAATAGTGTGTGATGTTGCTGTTGGTGCATGAACAGTATCTGTAAAGTTGCAGTGCTGAAAGTTCAGTGTAAGCAGAGATATCGTCTTTTAAAAATCAGGAAGTATAATTGCCTACAAAAACGACTCGATTGGGACTACAGCTGGGTTTTAGACGTCACTAACCCATACATTTGCATCAACCCTCCCTCTGCAATATGCAGAAAAGGGCATGCGCATATTTAAACGGCTCGTTAAGTGTGTTATGTTCATCTAGCTGTCAGGTTTTCTGTGTTTGAAGATGCTGTACTTCGTCAACAATGGATACAATTTATGTTGGATAATGTTCCTGAAAGTGACGATCGTAATCTAGCTCTCTGTGCTGCGCATTTACAGAAGACAGCTTCCAGAATCTCCCACGAATTCAACACCGGATTCAACAAGAAACTGTTACTAAAACATGAAGCAGATCCAACTTTAAAACCAGAGGCAGCAGTTGTTGGGCCACAACCTGTAAGTAGGCTAAGACTTAATCATTTTAAATGTATTTGCATGTATAATTCCAGACGTAGCCTTGTGTTTTATTTTTTTCAAATGCCAGCGCTGGCTTTATAGCCACTAGGCTACTGGTTATGCTATTTTGTGTCTACGACAAATGCGTACAAACATTATGGACCTGAATTTTGTATAAGTACTAATGTTTTAAACTTATTTTTCATGTATATATGCTTTATGACGTTATTTTCAATTTGATCAAGAATGTAAACTAATGCCAACGCTGGTTATAATGTTAGTAGCCAATGTTAGTTGCTATTGTTGCCAATCAGATGCTATTGTGTAAAACAAACGTGTATAAAGTTAAAAAATGTAGCAAATTATCATTCAGAAACGTTTAGTAAGAGCCGTGTGTGGTGAGCTTCTGCTTGACTCTCTTCATCGCCGCTTTCTCGGTCTGATTCTGCCTCAAACTGATACTGCAGTATTGACCATAGTATCGTCACCTTTATTTACATGGTTGGACCTTTGGCATGCACGTTTCGCCCGTAAAGGTAATGGGCGTTAACCTTCCGGACAACTTGAGCAACAGTTTAGCCAATCACAACACACCGGCCCAAACTAACCAATCTGAGCCCACTACGTGTTTCTGAGGGAGTGTTTTCATAGAATCAGGAAGTCAACCGCTCGTTCAGGGGACAGAGGAGAGGTGCAAGTGAAGTTCATGAAAAATAAGACTTTTAAAAAAAGAAAAACCACAGATACATGTTATATTGCACCCCATAAATACAATCATGCAAAGAAAAAAAGCAGTCAACCCCCCCCCCCCCCTTTTAAAGGACTACATTATACTGAATCAAGATCTGCAGTGAAAAACAGTTGTTTTGAGATGTCAAATGAGTCTTTTGAGACTTCATTCGATGTCCCCACCTGACAGTCTTGGATTTCCTTCAAAGTGCAGTCTGTCCCAACAGCAAAGAATGTCTTGGCATCAGGGGAGATGGTGACCCCTGTGTAGCTGCAGGTCTTGAGCACGCTGTTGGACTCTCGGGTACCGGTGAGAGTATTCCACTCGTACACCGCCCCGTCCATGCCACACGACACAAGACGACTGTCATCTGCACTGAACACTATGGCTCGCACCTAAGACACAATAATATGGAATGTAACACTGTTTAAAGAGCCAAGTTTTAAAAAGGCAACACAACATCTGTCAACAAATATCACATTTCACATAAGAAAGAAATATACAATTATGATTGGAACATGAGGAATAGTAAACTGCCCTAGTAAAAAATAAACTTATAAATACCCTGCATTAGTACTTTTTTATGTGTACTAAACTGATATACTTGAAGTCTGCTTAATTGGAACAACTAATTTTAATCGGAAGTTATTCTTTAGTTGATATAATGATTGTTAAAACACAACCAACACCATCAGATCACCTTTTTTATTTGTTCATCTGGCTGTTATAACTCAGATACAGCAGCCAAAAAAAAAAAAAAAAAAAAAAAAAATCTAAAGTTAATGATGTGAGGGTCAAGAGCCCAACTAAAATAAACACCGGTCACCATAATGGTGACTTTAAATTCCAATTTTCTCCTTCAGTGATTTTGCTTGTTAACATCAGGTGTCTTCAATAATGCTCAATCATCACTTATTCACTTAATTATCTCATTAAATATAACCCAGTAATGTGTAGCCTGTTGACATAAAAAAAATTATTTAAAGCCAACATTTCAGAACCTGATGACATAAAAACGTTAATTAAAGCCAACATATCATTTATTTGAATGTGTTGAAGTTATATGAACAAATTATATTTGTTTAATGTAACCCAGGTATGTGCAACCTATTGACATAAAAAAAGTTAATTTATGGAACCTGTTGACATAAAAAAGTTAATTAAAGCCAACATATGTATTTTTTTGTATTATTTTTTTGTGAGGTTTGACACCTGCGTGAAGTTGCCCCCCCACCCAACGCAAAACGTCATCAAAATATGCTCATTCGGAAAAAGTTCACAACAGCCTCAAGCGATATCTCGGTAAATATGTTAATGGACTTATAGTCTACAATAAAATAAATGTATTTTTAAATACATTTAGTACAGTTTTTTCCACCAGGGTGATTTCCCAGGGAAAAATCTAGGTGAACTATTTATTTCAGAAAACATACTTTTTCATTGTGTCCCTTCAGATTTAGGACGTCCTCGAACGTAGTAGTGGAGTAGATGTTGATCACATTTCCATTGACAGCAGCAAACAAGTGGCCCCCATTGCTGAACACACACTGGGAACAAATGTATGGAAAATTAGCCACCAGTCAATCAACAAGGTGTAAAGGAATATGACGATAAATGAGAACAATGCTTACTTTCTATGCATGAATGAATAGATAATAGAAAATTTGAACGGAAATGCAGAGACGCACCTCACGGCAACTGCGTACAGTGAACTCCTTCAAAGTCCTGATGTCATCGATGAGCAGAGTCATGAAACGAAGTTTGTCTGAGAATCCCACCAGGATGAAAAGTCCAGTGGGATGAAGAGCTACGCTGTAGGATTCCTCCTGGAACTCCTTGTACATCTCTAAATCACTGGACAACAAACACTAACTCTTTTGGATATATCCAACAGTATCCCTGCTAATAAAGACCGGACGGCTTAGACCTGGGGCTTGTTGCATAAACTGCTAAGACGGGGAGACACTTAACGACTGTAAGGCTGATTAAGAATGTAATTTGATACTTATGACTTATGGCTTCATTTATTTGAGCAAAAATACAGTCAAATTGTAAAATATTATTAGAATTTAAAATGACTGTTTATAAGATTTGTAACATTAACCAAGACACAAAAAATGTGTAGATGTGGATATTTTCGAAAAAGTTACCATTATTAATCATTATATTTTGTTATGATGAATATGATAAAAATATGATAATTTGTAAATATTGCTTTTACAGACTCTTACAAGAGCATAAAGAGCCAAAATGAAAACAATGTCTCTTTAAACAAAACTATGACACAAACAATGCTTTAAAGCTCACTGTGAGAGATGCATATGATCACACCATGTTTCTTTAACAAAGTTAAACATACTTGGTCTCAAAGTTCCAGATGCGCACTGAGCGGTCCAGGGAACAAGTGGCAATGAGCGGTTTGCGGATGCAGGTGGACAAACCGGTGACAGTGCTGGAATGGAACGATTGAGACAGGTACTCAAAATGAGCGCGATCACCCTGATAAAACAATGGGAAATAGAGCAGAATTAGTCATGACTGGTATAATGGATAAATACAGAACTATGTGTAGATCATCTCTTAGATCGGCTGCTATTACGGGAAGATGTGAGATTTTGGTCCTGCTCCTCACAATAGCTCTCACACAGTTATAAAAAGAGCAGAAACTGATTGTTTGCTCATTTTAGGAGTGAAGTTTTGTTGAACACAATGCTACAGTAAAGACGGGCAAGGCAGACCAGGGTAATCATTTTGAACTAAAACTACACTGTAAAAAAATCTGTAGAAATTACAGTAAACCTGGCAGCTAGTTGCCAGTAAATTACTGTAGATTTAAATTGATGTTATTTACTGGCAACAGATTGTTCAAAGTTAAATGACCATTAAACATTAACAAGTCTTTATCTTTACAGGATAAAACTAAAGTAACAGCATCATGCAAAGCATTCTGGGAACCAAAATCTGAAGGAAAAAAACTGAAAAAGATTTATTAAGATTTCTGGTTCCCAGAATGCTTTGCATTAGATTATTTTATAGTTTTTATTATGTAAAGACAAAGACTTGTTAATGTTAAATGTTAATTTAACTTTGAACAAACTGTTGCCAGTAAATATACATTAATTTAAATCTACAGTAAGTTACTGGCAAACTGCTGCATAATTACAGCAATTTTTTTTACAGTGTATTAAAAACAAGTTTGTTTATTAAAATATTCCTGAAATAAAATAAAATAATAAATGATTTATTTATTTTATTATTAAAGATAAAAAATAAGTTGAATTTAAAGCCTAACTATAACTAAAACTAAAATGGGAATAACATGATTAACTGATTGTGCGCAATACCTGCAATCCTACACTGAAATGTAGCCATGATAGTATATAAATGAAAATAAAATACCACTGAGACGAAACAAACGGCACCTTTTCTAACTCAACGACGGAGAGCTGGATGGTGTAGAGCTGCCCGCGGTCAGTACTGGCGGTCAGGGTCTCTTCTGATGGACTGATGCACAGAGTGCTGATTTCCTGATGCTCTGCAGAACTGGAATCATTACCGAACACCTCTGGAGGAATCTGAGATGACAAGACGGAGGAAACAGTGTCACCGGCCCCGAAACACTATCGTGATCATTTGAATATGGAAAAATGTCAAGGCACTGCACCTTTATGTCTTTGGTCTTCTTGTACTGGTCCTCCTCCTCGATTTTCTCAAACAAACACACCGTTCCAGAGCCAGCGGAGCAAACGAATCCACTAGAATAACCCACAATGGCTGTCACCCGCGGCGGGGCGGAGGATGGCTCTTTTGAGTCCTGCTTTTCTGACTGACTGCGAGATAAAGTCAAGAATAGACAACATACAAAAATTAATCCCCATTCATAGCATAATATACGTATATATATCCTCTAGGAGTTATGAGCAATTTAGTACTTTCAGTTGCTGTAGCGCCACCTATGGGCCAATCGGACTCATACTCTGATAGGTTCTCCCCAAATTGAGGCCTACCATCTGGCTGAGTTTTAAGTCTCTAGTCTAGGCCTTACGGTTCAGGCTGCACGATGACGTTTTCAGGGGATTTATTTTTTTTTTTTAAATCCTAACAATTACAATAGGTTTTCAGCACTTCGTGCTTTAACACCTAATACAATGAGATCTTCTTGACTGTTATAGCGCCACCTATGGTCCGATCATTTGCATGCTTCCTAACCATGTTAGGACACATATGCTCATCAATTTTTGTGAAGTTCTGACTTTCCCTTTGGGATTTATTGGCTTTTGACTGTATTTTGCCATGGACCACTTTCTAAATGACCCTGTTGTAGCCAGCCAAATGCAAAATTTCAACTTTTTTCGATAATAGCCTCTATGCACGAACCTTGATGATGTCTGTCTGAAAGAATCTCAGTCAGCGTCTCTACTTCCGGAAGCGCGTTCTGCAGGCCAAGTGTATAGAGGCAAAACTTTAATAAAATCCGTTTTCTCAGAAACGGAGACAACGATTTTAGAAACGCTGATTCGCTAGTCGAATTTCGTACGATATGAGAGAATACTAACCCTCAAAGTTGTTGATGTAGCTTGAAATATATAATTTAAATAACTTCTCTTTTTCACTCTTGTGTGACAGCTAAATGCCTCACAGTGTTGTTAACATCATTCACGTTAACCGCAGGACGTTTTTATAAACAACAAGTGTAATTTGACACTATCTCCACCTAACGCAAAACCGGCTTCTGACCATATACAGACGCAGCACCGGATGCAACTGGGCGTGCTGAGACAAACCCGGATGCGATCGTACATAGAGGTTATTATTGATCCAGAGAGTCCAAAGAAGATAGAATTGTCGCAAAAGTAGGTTTTGGACAAAATTCGACATCAGCGGAAAATCTTTCTTGCCTAAGGCCGTGTGTCCACCAAAGTGTTTTTAGCCAGCTGAAAACGCTAGACGCTCTGCTGAAGACGCCGTGCTTTGGGCACTTGAGAAGCGTTCTGACGTTTCGTTGCTATGATACAGAATATCCGCAGCACAGTTTACTTGTAACTGATTTCGCCAGATAATTTTTTTCATACTAAAAAAATTTTTTTCATCCATTTTGTTCGGTTAGCTCTGTTGGTTGATGTCGTTGTACAGAAAGAATGTTGCGACAGTTGGTCAGTGTTGTTCAGTCCCGCCCTCCTCCACTGTGATTCGGACCGGTGAGTAAAAAGTTTTATCCAAAGTTGAAAATTTTTCAACTCTCAGCAACCAGTGAAAAACGCTGGGCGCTCAGCGCTTTAGTGAGAAAAAGAAAAACAAAAAAAACCGCTGAGCGCCTCGTTACGCTCATGGCGTTTAAAAACGCGGCGCTCCCATTGAAAACAATTGAAAACATACACCAGGCGCGTGGAAAAAGTCAGTTTTGAGCCAAGGATCACAGTGGTGTACCTTGAGGCTAACTCAAACGGTCTAGTATTATTACTCTGAAATGTTTTCTAGCAAAATATATTAATTTCATTTGCATAAACCTTTACTTTTTTGATAAATAAATGATCCATTTTTCATGCTGCAATTGTTCATCGCTAAAAAGAAAAAGACTGAAATGTGAATTTTTTCGTTTTCAAAACATTTTTATTTTTAAATGCAAAAAATAGTTTTAAAAGATCTGAAAAAATAAAACAAATGAAGTGTATTTTGTATGATATGTATTTATTTGAATGTACTATTTCAGGTTAACAAAATCTCCCGGGATGTGTTATAATGTTTAAGAAATCGTGAGATAAGTGACAGGATGTCTGAGTGCGAAAAGAGTGTTTCAGAGAAGAGTACTGTGACCCTGCTGATGTCATCATCACATGACCTCACAGCTCATTCCACTCACCTCTTCGCCTTCTGCACCAGACGCCAGGTTAATCTCCCAGCGTAGGCGACTTGATTCAAACATCATCAGCTGACCTGTCTCTGTTCCGGCCACCACCTTCTCTGTGGAGATCCAGGTGTGGCACAGGAAGTTGTGGGCGTCTGTTTTAAATGTGCTGGACTGTTTCAGGGTTTCTCCAGCATAGCGGAAGATCTTAAACACCCGTTGCCGGTCACACAGATCTGTGTGTTGTCCTGAGGGTTGAAGCTGACCTGTGAATGGATAGATTGTGTTAGGAAAGCTTGATCAATGCATTAACTCTGACCTGTCATCAAAATAACATTACTTCATTAAATAATTCTGCATTACGGTAATGAGGATATGAAAAACAGGATGTATTTTTTTTGCTGGTGTGCAGGGTGGTGTGCTTAAACTTTATAATATTTTTTTTTATATACGAATGATCATATTTCATTTGGAAATGCCAGAATTTTATTCCAGGGACTACAGACCAACATTTTATTATAGTAAGCATTCATCTTTATCCAATTCATATATAGCAGTTGTCGCGGTGGCTGTAATGAAGTGCATCGAGGAAAGAGATAGAGAACAAAAATAACACAACACATTTGATAAAAATCTTGAAAAAAAAACATATATATATATATATATATATATATATATATATATATATATATATATATATATATATATATATATATATATATATAGTTTTTATTTTCATTTTAAATTAACTTTGTGTTTATATTTCCATTTCTCTTTTAGTTTATTTAAGTAATTTTGCTTCTTTCACAATCACATTAGTTTGGACTATTATGTTTCTGCCTTTGTCTCTCATTTGTTGTCACGGACACTAAATTAAATGATCAAAATCTTATTTCAATTTTAGTTTTTAAATTTAGTTAAGTTTTAGGGTTTATTTATTTCCCGTTAGTCATTTTAGAGCATTTCTCATTTTTTCATCTAATATTTATATGATTTATAATATCTATATTATTTCAGCTTAAAAAAGGGGTTTTAATATATTTACTTAATGGCAATATCCCTGATTCTAATATACCATGTGATAAGATTTAGAAATCATAATTTATGACTCAGACCCATCAAGAACACATGTGGGTCATATATTTCTCCCCAAAAATCTAAATAAATAAGAAATCATTTTTGCTTAAAGAACACGACCCTATCATCTCTTTTTATTTTTATTATTTTCATGAAAATCAACCATAATTCTCATGTAATGCAATACAAATAGCAATGATAAGTAATGGTAACTTTTCTACTACCTTTAATTTAAGGTGTTTTTTTTTTAAAATTGTTTAGTAGTTAATTTTATTATATACAAAATGTATATTTGTTTTACATAATCACAAATGACAGAATTATTAATTACATAAGCAAACACCCTCTTAAGTAAAATGCCCAGCATTACGGTAATGATAATTTTGGTTGCTTAGGGTTATGTTCAATCATTAAAATAATGGCACAGTGGCAAAATCCTGGGTTGTTTTAACCCAATTTTGGGTAAAATATGGACAAACCTAGCCATTGGGTTAAAAATGTAATTTAAAAATGTTACCCAATGGCTGGGTTTGTCCATATTTTACCCAAAACTGGGTTAAACAACCCAGGATTGAACATAACCCTAAGCAACCAAAATTATCATTACCAGTAATGCTGGGCATTTTACTTAAGAAGGTGTTTGCTTATGTAATTAATAATTCTGTCATTTGTGATTATATAAAACAAATATATATTTTGTATATAATAAAATTAACTACTAAACTATTTTTTTTAAATCACCTTAAATTAAAGGTAGCAGAATAGTTACCAATACTTGTGGAAAATGTGTCTTGTGTTTCTCACTTGATTTTGGAGTTATATATGATCATTTAAAGTTAACTGCGTTTACCTGGTTTATGGGGCCGCTGGTGCTCGTCTTCACAGTGGCCATCAGCTTCTTCTTTCCCACATCCAAAGGAAGAGAGTCCAGTCTGGTCCTCCTGCCTGACCGATCAGATACTTGGAGTTGGGAGAAAAGGCCATGCAGACAAACTCATCCGCTGGGATCTCTCCTCCAGTCAACACTTTCCTCTTCCTGTTCTGCTCGTGCTGTAGGTCAAACACAGTAATGGTGGCTTTCTCTCCACATTCGGACACTGCCAGATAACGCCTGTTTGTGCTGATGGCCAAAGCCTTCATGCCCTGACTTCTCTCGGTACCTGTGCCGACACAGACAAGACAGAAGAACACAGGAAACAGATGTTGGTCACCAATACAGTTAAAGACAGTCTAATGGGTCGTTCTCACAAAACATGTACAGGTCAAATTGAATCATAAAATAAATGCAAATTGTATACCAAGGCAAACAAACAAGTAAGGAATAATTGGTAACGCTTCCTTTTACAGTACAGTACTAGAAAGTACTGGCTAATATAAGGTAAGTACATGGAACAGGGGTATAGGTTCAGTTAGTACTAGTTATTGTTACTAAAATAAGTAAGTTACATAGTATTTACATGGGTAACTGGAATGTAAAAGGAAACATTACAGAATAATTGACTTTAGGCATTATTGTGCATTATTTTTTGAATAATTCAACGGACTGTCCTCGATTATTCCTTACTTGTAGTAAAATATAACTTATTATTTCTTTCATTTGATATTGGGAGAAATATGACCCATATGAGTGTATGAGTCAGATATTCACAAGAAATACAGTTAATAACCAGGAATATTTATATTAAGACTAGTGAAACAAGTGACAATGAATGATTTAATTATTAACTTATATGATATATGAGCCTATATATAGCCTTATAATATATGCTATAAGACAAGCCTATACTATACATTACATATCAGATATAACCTATTAAAATAAGTATGAAGTATAAGTTACCTGGAATAAACTTCTGGCATTTTTGATTGATGTTATAGCGCACACAGTTGTTTCCGCACGGAAATATGATGGTTTGCTCATCAAAATACAACAAATTATTCCTCACTCCTGTCCGCAATCCGAATATATAATGAGACTGTGCCACTACTGTAGCCATCTGACAAAATTATTTGTAGAAAAGATTTAAGCGCGTTGTCTGGTTTGTTTGCTGTGCTTCTGTCTAACGCTGCAGTGTTGATTAGTTACTAGGGTAACAACGAGCTAATAGGGAAAGAGACAGAGCCATTATTTAAAAGGTAAAGGTTCACGTCCTATGGGGATCTGACGACGTTGGTGAGGTTTGTAGTGAGAATCTTATTTTTTTTTTTTTTTTTTTTTTTTTAAAGAATATTTATAACCAATTTACTATTTCTGAAGTAGGAATGGTTCTGTCATGTTTTAAGATGATCTTAACGCAGCTGCAGTTCTCCATTAAGACCACATGATGGCGCCCATACAACGCACCATGAAGTCATGACGTGACAAAAAAAAGGAATCAGAATTTATTAATGGCCATTTGGCATGAAAGATTTTAAATATGGACACAGATACAGTTAATTTAAAGTGTTAGAGATAACAGAAAGAAAAAATGTTTTACAGTATTGTTACATTTGAAAGCACTTTCAAAACCATTAGAATGAACCAAAGTGTTGTCCATAAATAACTGTAAAATACATAGAAACATAAAATGACATCAAAACATGACACCAAGAAATCATACAACCAATCACTCAACTTTTTTTGTTAAATGTGTTAAACCATGTGTTTTTATAATTTTTAATTAAGACAGGATGATTTTTTGATAAAACATTGATGGCCCACAAACGAATAAAATGCAAAAATGTTTATTGTAAATTGGCAAGGCAAGTTGATATGCCACATTTCATACTCTATGGCAATTCAAAGTGCTTTACAGAAAGGAATTCAAATAATCACAAAGTAAAAACAAGGAAAATGAAAAAAAAGTTATTAAAAAAATAAAAGAGATATATGATAGTAATAAAATTAATCAAAGGAGTAAAAGATAAACTTCTCATCTGGCGAAACATCGGTGTCATATTTTCCGCAACTGTAAATATTAAAGCGGGACCTTAAAGTTTACAAAAGTAATAAAGAGAAGTATACACGTTTAACAAGTGGCTCATTTTACTTGAATTCGCCCTATTGAAAGAGCAACTGCGCTCATATATATATATATATATATATATATATATATATATATATATATATATATATATATATATATATATATATATATATATATATATATATATATATATATATATATATATATATATATATATATATTAAATATAGCAATTGGCTATTGTTATAATGATGGACGTCCCCTACCTATTTTACCGAACACTGCTCCTAACATTTTTTTCAAATAACTCTTGGGCTTAAACTTTTGTTATTTTGTTGCATATATTAATATAAATGATGTACGTGTGCCGTAAACTTATCATAAATACGAAAAAAGCAAGTCCCCCAAACGCGGAACCATTCTTTGTCGTTTTCTGTTTCCGTCAGGCTTATAATATTCCGCACACCACCAAGAAGCAGCGGTGTCCACACGTGAAGCGTTTGGATGCTGTGAAGTCCTCTGCTGCTTATTTTATTTGTCTAATTTCAATTCTATATTATTTGATTATGGTAGAAATAGATGAGGATCCCCAGTTGGGGCTTGATTCTGACGAAGACGATGAGGAATTATCAGACGACGAGGTGAGAATATAGTGCATAGGCAGTTTTACTTCAGAACACAATTTCATGCTACGAATTAACAACACAACCAGTCGTGAAGAAGTAAAGTACACATGTGCGTATTTTAATACACATTTGTGTCATCTAATTTTCTTTGTTTGATCAGCTGCAAGAAGCTTTCGCCAAGGGTTTGCTTAAACCTGGAATGAATGTTCCTCTGGATGAGCCAAAGAAAGCCATCAACAATGTGGTGAGTTTACCAGAGCTGCTTTTACACATTAACATCCATTACATATGACCAACACTTAATATCTCACATAATGTGTATGATGATACCATGTAAAATCTGACATGAAATAATAGGCACAAACATTTAAAATTGAAATTAATATAATAAATTAATAAATAAATTAATTAATATAAATAATAAGCACAAACATTTAAAATTGAACTGTTTACCAAATCTTTAGATTGTAGAAAGAATATAAACAAATTGTTTTAGGTTTTGTATCTTATTTGATAATCAGGGTTTTATGGCTCATACAGTATTAGGGCCCTATAAAATCTGTTTTATTTTTTCCCAAATTCCATTTTATTTTTTCCCAAATTCCGTTTTTTCTGTTTTAATTTTTGCAAATTCCGTTTTTTCCATTTTAATTTTTGGGAATTCATTTTTTTTACCCTTTACTGTTATTTTAGTTGTAAAAAGAGTGTGCTTTTTATTCCGTGATTGCAGAAATTATAGGGCCCTACAGTATGATGGCTCTTGTATCATACTTGTGCTATTTAGGCTGCATAAAATTATGAGAATGTTATAATTGTGTGTTTGGGACATGACTTTTAATTGTGAGACTTTTGTTTTTGTAATCAAGCTTTCAATAATCATATAAAAAATATATATTTAGATTTATTGGACAATATATAGTTTATCAGCTCTAAAATATAAATAGTTCTCGTTATTGACCACAATGTTCATATCGGTGCATCCCTACCGAAGTTGTATTAGTCCAGTGATATTGCTAACAAGAAATGTTTTCATTGTTTCCTTTAAAAAAATCTTTAAATATTTCACAGCAAAAAATACGTTTTCTATGACCTGCACTGCAGGTGGACATTTTTAGAATGATAGTAAAAGGCTTTTTACTTGCTAAAATGTTAGTCTATCAAATATGACATTATCGTGCAGATAGGCTTTATAGGCTTAGTATATGAATTGCGATTTGTTGAAATCTAATCCATAATCAATGTTTTTCATTCAGGAGGGTTTGAAGAAATGCCTCGCTGAGTTTAAGAAGAGCCTCCCATGGCCTGAAAGGCTTGACCTCACCAACCTTCCAGCTGTTGACCTCATAGCAAAAGCAGAGGGCAAAGCACACCCAGAAGGCGGTGAAGACATCAATGCAGAGGATGACTTTCAGAGGGAGATGTATTTGTAAGTGTAACTTGGTCATGTAGAACAAGGAATGCAGCTTCACTTATTTTGTGTACTTCAGGGTTCCGCGGATCCTTAAAAAGTCTTAAAGGGACACTGTGTAGTCCTGTAGGTATTTTATTATCTGAAATCAATATTTTTATTCATAAATATGTCCTTAATGGTGTACAAATACCTCTGCAAATTATCTGACTTATCCCCGTAAATGAAGAATTTATTATCTTAATTATCATGGGACGGGTAGGTTCACGGAGGCTTCCATGTCGTTCCGCCATCTTGAAAAACTATAATAGCAGAGAGTGTCAAAAAGTACCACCAGCCAAACGCGTTTCCACAACGCGTTTTCGTTCAGACTCAGAGCTCAGCGTCACGTGACTGAAAGCATCAGAAACGGAGGAGGAGAGCATTGAGGCGCATTCGCGGCAAGTTTAGTTTAGTGCATTGCACTCCTATGTTTTTTTATTTCTCTATTATTTGTAACGTTAATGGCGGACCATACATACGCCGAGCCACAGGAGAAGACCTCGTCGCAAAAAAAGGCCAGACTTGAAAGAAAAAGGAAAACGTGACCGGAGATTGCAAAAAACCAGAGTAAATGTCGGGATAAGTTAGCGTTTTCAAGGTGGAAAGAGCTAATGCAGCAGAAAGATTTCAAAAGAGACGCTGAAGTAGCCTGCTTTCTCCTCGACATGTAAGTTAATGTTACAGTCTTACTTAATTTTTTGTCATTGCTTGGTTGTGTATTTTATTATATAGACAGTATAACATTTATAGTTAAAGTTAAACAAACTCTTTGATTAATAGCAGCTGAGTAACGTTACTTTACTCAATAGCTGCCATTGTGAAGGTGCTAAAATCAAGGTTTGTAAGTTTACACTTTATAACCTATAAATTCATTAAGAATATAGAGATAATGATTGTTTTTGCATTGTTTGCACACCTAAGGCTATTTCAAGATTTTAGTTTTCTGACATTTTATGTTATTTATCATTTATACTGTGACCGCATCGAATAATGCAGACGCATACAGTAATTTTGTATGTAGCCTATGACTATAGTTTCATTTGTGAACATTGGAGAGGGTCAATCCTACTTTGATCGTCTCTTGTAGCTGCCGGGTATCTTTGTCGTCGTTGTGTTGACACTCGCGCTCCTCGTCGTCCATCTCCTCGCCTAGATCCCACTGATCCACTGCCTCTCTGTCCTCTACCTCTTCCTCTCCCTCTTCCTCTCCCTCTCCTACTTTTGAATCATCCGATAATGATATCTAACAATCACGCAAGTCAGAAAATATAACGAATAAAGTCGGCATTACTACTAATTACAACAGTTCATGTTTTTCAGTGTCAGCAACTAATACTGTAACATTCATTTGTTTGTTGTGTCACGTTGCTGTTTTTTTATTTTTTAATTACAAACCTGTTCATCCGGAGAGAAACTCGATGAAGTGTTACTACAAGACATCCTGTCATAGCATTTTTGGTACATAACGGCAACCGTAGATGCAGTACGCACTTGAAAAAGCGAGGCGCTGGAGAGCAAAATTCGTTTGAATGCAAAACACGTTTTAACCACTAGATGGGGGTAGATCCCACACAGTGTCCCTTTAAATTAGATTTTTAAAATTTAAGGCCCTTAAAAGTCTTAAAGTCTTATTTTTACTAATGAAAGGTCTTAAATTTTAGTTGACACTTCGACTTAGTCATATCTAAATGTTTTCTAAATTAACAATCTAATTTGCGTCCGTATTATTTTTTTACTGGCCTATACTATCTTTGTGGATTTGCTTGCTCACGTGACAATTCGCGTCACATCACATTCGCGGCAAAATAACATCTGTCTCCTGCACGCGAGAGAGGACGAGAGAAGAAAGTTGGCAAATGTCAGTTCTGTCGTAATTTCATTCTTTATGTGTGTAGGGGTGTGCGATGTACTATTATGATATTCTAATTGTTTTAACGATGTACGAGGCACTGTGAGTGTGAGCTGACATCGCAGTTGTCTCTCGTGCTTTTACTGCGTGATGTGTGCAGTTTTAGGCATAGACATGCATTTGTTATGTCTATGGTTATAGGTATGTCCCCAAATTAGTTTTTGCCTTATATTTATATCATATCATGTTGTTCAATTAGAATCTCACATCAGTAAGACTGCCGTTTCCCGTGCACAAGCGAGATATTTGTTATACAATAGTTAAATTAAAAATAAATTAACATTGAGTTAGTTTTTTATACATAACATTATCAATATTGTTTGTTTTCCCTTTATTTCGCCGACTAGAATTTCAAAATGAAACCGAAGCAGAGTCTCAATGCAACAGACAGCGATGATTTCTTGAATGAAATCCGCGTTTGAACGAATCATTTTAACGATTCAATCACTTGCTTCTTTCCCGAATGAACCAGCCGTTTGAACAAATTGGTTGACTGAACGACTCCCTCAACTTGCTTATTAAGAAAGTGATTTACCGCCACCTACTGGCGGTTTTAGTTTCATATTAAAAGTAAAACGTTAAAATTAGAAATCATTTCATATTTAAATATTGAATATTGATTAAAAAAATTCATAGCTTTATTGATGCAATTGTAAATGGAGTGTATATATTAATGCCACTTCTGTGTCACCTCTGCACTGCAAAGATGTTTTTTTTTTGATTAAATGATTTAATTTGACTGCTAACAGTGGTAGGCCTACTATGTAATTATTGTGTAATTAAGTATTATTGTATAAATAAGGATAATTACTGTATAATTTCATTTAAATGTTAGTATTTGACATAAAACGTGATGCATAACTCTAAGTTTAGAAACAAAAAATCTCCATATATAGGTGAAAATGCCCCTGGAAATCAATTTAAGGTGGCAAATATTGTCATTTCTGTCACTGCTGTGAACTGACCGAAATATAGAATATGAAAAGAATGAAATATAGAATATGAAAAATATGAACATCTTTGCGAGTCTGCTACAGGCCTAAACCAGTCATGGCACCAGCACAAAAACACAATTAGTAAAATATCAACTAATTATTATCAACAAAACGTTGAAAATATCGAGATATATTTTTGTCAATATTGCTCACCCCTAATGTATGGTATTAATTTTGATTCCTACAGGTCTTAAAAAGGTCTTAAAAAGCCTTAAATTTTACTTTAAAAAATGTGCAGGAACCCTGTACTTGCATATGATAACATTATTTATGGATGCTAACCCTAAATCTCATGCCTTTATGAGAGTATCAGTATCACACTGATAATCAAACTGAGTATCACAGTTTTAATTCTCGGTGGATTTTTTTTTTAATGACTGATACTGAAGTCTAGAAAGCTGGAGGGCTTATAGATGGTATTTTTATATTTGTGATTTAATTTAATGATAGCAACCAGCATGTATGCAAAATTTCTGAATTAACACTTATACAATTTATATTATTTGGAAACAAAATTTTTGATCAGATGCCTGTGATAATTTAGGCTCCTCTGGTGGTCTAGATTTTAAACGTAACTATTTTTAGAGCACAATAGGGCTGGGTATTGACACAAATGTCAAGATTCGATTTCGATTCACAAGCTTGCGATTCGATTTTGATTTGTTTTTAAATATTTATTATGTTGGATATCAGGTACAATACATGGCAATATTTTTTCAAGGAAAACAAATCTCTTAACTAATGCTGTAAAGTCAGTTGTAGCGCTACAATGTTACATTCGTTCATCAAATGAAAACAGGATGACTAATCGATTCTTTAGATTTAACAATTGATATCTGTTTGTAATAATGAGGATCGATTAATATCAAGAAATCAATATTTTTTTACCCAGCCCTAGAGCCCTGATATTCGATAATGAACCAATGAGGTTCATTTTCATATTCCGCATCACGTTTGACCTTCAGCAAGAACCAATGAGGTTCATTCTCGTTACGCAGCACGTTTGAACCAATGTTTGTTAGGGGTGTAACGATTTCGAACCGAACCGAAAAACCGCGATACTGAACTCACGATTCGAATCGCGATACTGTCATTGCGTACCGAACACGCCCCGCCCCCTGCTACCCCGGCCCCGCCCAGCCCGGCTCAATGGACTTCATGTCTTATGTACACAACGAATTCAGTTTTGTAGCCTAACCACCATTAACACCAAATAACAAGCTCTGTGTTTTGTTACTTTCGATAACAAGCAAGGTGTAATCTTTCCAATTGTGTCTATTTGATCACGAAAATAAAACTAAATGGCGTTTTGGCGCTCTTTGATGTGGCGTGACAGACCGCTGTGGGCTTACTATAGGCTCCTCATTTCAAGCAGCAGCGCGACGCACGAGTAAACGTGATCATCTCTTCCTCAGTTACAGAAAAGACACCTGAAGGTATGTTGAAAGATACAGTATACTTACTGAAAGGCATCATAACTTGTGTAATCGCTCAATCAGTGTTTTAGCTGCGGAAAGACGTCAATAAAACAGCATAGCTTAGCTTGTCCTAGCATTATATTTACCTCAACAGGCAAGTGATTCAGTGTCCACAACTTCCTATAAATGAACTCTTGCACTGAAGAAATGCACTATGTATATTATATTTTGCTTAACCTGTTTATGAGATCTTGATTATTTAATGTATGTTTAATGTCTTTCATGAAAATTACAACTGTGTAAATTATTATATTTCAACAACAAATAAGAGTAAAAACACAAGTTAATGCAAAAACTGCCTTATGTTCAGTTTACATGTTTTCATACAATGTGTTGTGTGTTGATTATTATATCTAAAAAATAAATAGCATCTGAATTTAGGTTAAAAGTCTACAACCTTTAATGTTATAGTAATGTGTGGCTCCCTATATAGTTTACAGCATAGCAGATTTTTTTAAATCCTTGTGAAATGTTAAATTGTAATTGAATTAATTTAAAGACAAAGACCCTTTTTTTCATTAAACCACTGGTAAAAAAAGAAAGAAAAAAAAAGCCATTTTAGCTTTCAAAACCGAACCGAATCGAACCGAACCGAGATGTCAAAACCGTGGGAAAACCGAACCGTCAGTTTTGTGTATCGTTACACCCTAATGTTTGTTCTAGTGCGTAAATCAAGTTCGGTTGAGCTTTTGTTCACAGATCAATGTATATATGTGAATGAAAGCCTAAATTAAATCTGTTCATCATATAAAGCGATCAAAATAAACTAAACTGCTCAATTCATGTGGATTAGTTTTTAAACGTTTTGAAGCATCAGTGTCAGTTGTGTAACTGTCAATGGAGGGACAGAAAGCTCTTAGATTTCATTAAAAATATCTTCATTTGTTGTCTGAAAATTAATGAAAGTCTTCTTTGGAACTACATGAGGGTGAATGTTTAATTTTTGGGTGAACTGTTTACTGGTGTGTTACAGCTACAGACAGGCCCAAGCAACTGTTTTATTGGCGCTGCCAAAGCTGCATAAGTTCAAGATACCGACCAAGCGACCAGATGATTACTTTGCAGAGATGGCCAAGAGTGATCAGCACATGCAGAAGGTACGAGCATGAGCACAACTGTTGGTCTGTTGACTTGACTTGGCATCTATGCTTTATAGAAATGTTTTGTCCACTGCACAATGAGAGTAGGAGAGCCCATAGTCTCTCAATCCCATAGACAAGCTTTAAAAAACAAATGATATGCTACCATTCGTGGGTCAGTTTTTTTGTTGTTGAAAGAAATTAATCCATTTATTCAACAAGGATGCATTAAATTGACACGGTAGTAGACATAATGTTAAATTGACAGGATAGTAGACATAAAGTTGCAAAATATATCTATTTCAAATCAATGAGCCTTCTTTTCGTCAAAGAATCCAGAAAGAAATGTATCGGGACAGTAGCCATATTTCCATCCACCTTTTTTATGCTCATTTTATGTTGTATAAAGAAACGCTTGATGGAAACTACATTTCCTTGATGGAAACTTTACATTTAAAAAATGCACTTGAAAAAAGTATTTTCTCGAGGTTTCTCCAGCTTCCGAACGTAGGGTTAATGTGACAGCCTTTATTGTTTGTAATACTGCTTGCTTAGAGACAAGTCATTTATGATAAAAGAGCTCACAGTGATTTCTCCGATTGCAGCAACGTCCATTTGTATTACAAATGTTTTGTGACACTAGCCATGTTTCCATCCACTTTTCAATCGAATTATCTGAAGTTCGGTTAAAAAACTCATGCGAAAAAAGCTGGTGTAAATGTGTTTCCATCCAACGGCTTTAAAGCTAATAAAAACCTGCTACGTAATGACGTCACATGCTGTTTTGCGATCAAATTGGTATATTAAATTGATTTGAGACATTTTAAGGTGTTTCCATTAATTTTCGCACTGAATCGAACAACATTCAAGCAAACTTTTGCGAACAAAGTTTTGTTAGACAAAATGGATTGCCATCTACCTACAAATGATCAATATTTCACAAGTTGTAGCCTAATAATGCTTACGGTATGTGCCAGCTGATAGCGATCATATGAATGGGATGATGTATATGCGAGGTGGTTTTTAGCCGGGGTTGTATTCGCTATAACAACCGCCTCGCTATACATTATTCTGCTTATTACATATAAATCAAACAAATAAATAAATAAATCAATAATTTGATACAAAATATTGACTTAAAAACGAGTTTATTGATTTAAAAACGAGTATTGCTTCTGCTAAAGAAAATAGTCTGTTCCGTCTCTGAACTGCGTCCATGGCAACGGTGTTATAGCCTGCTAGCAGCGCCGCAGTCTGTCAACAAGAAATAACAGACCACATTCTACATTAGAATTCATCCAAGCCACGTAAAATCAAGCAAAACTAACCTAAGAAAACAACGACGCTATAAACATTGCTATGATGATGCCGATGCACGTAAATGCCCGACGACAGCGGAGGTGACTGTAGTGTGGGAACGACAGCGCCATCAGTTCTGGGAGATCCTGGTTCTGAGACACTTCACGGAAACCCTTTGGTTGAAGCATTTTTTTACTTTGTCCACTTATATGGCAAGCCGTGTTGACATCCGCCATGTGTGCGCAAACAGACTGGCCGGAAATGAACTCTTCTTCTGACGTGTTGCAACCATAAAAGGGCCTAAAACTTAATCGCAATTCATTATTTATTCGACAAATAATGTTTCCATCAGCTTTTATCGCATTAGCCGTATATCGATCAAGAGAAAATCCGATGAGACCGAACGTATTTCATTTTAGTCGATATTCATGAAAATTCATCGAATTTTACTGTTTCCATAAGGTATTTTCATTCGATATCACTTAATTCGGATAAAAATGTGTCGATGGAAACATGGCTAATTTTGTTCTATTGAATACATAGGATGGAAACAGCACTTTATTTGCAAATGAGCTAAATTCCAATTTTGAGCATAGGTAAAATTAGCAACTTTGCGTGGAAGCATGGCTTATGTTTCCACACAACCTTTAAAGGGCACCTATTATGACCCTTTAATGCAAGATGTAATATTGGTCTCGGGTGTCCCAGAATGTATTTGTGAAGTTTCAGCTCAAAATACCCCACAGTTAATTTATTATATCCATTTGAAAATGTAATTTTTGGGGTCTGTTTAAAAATGAGCTGTTTTGGTGTATACGACCTTAAATGCAAAAGAGCTGCATATCCCCGCCCTGCCTTTGGATGAGGGCGTCACTTGATACCTATGGCAGTCAGTCTAAGCAGAAGGGCTGAGAGAGTGAGAGAAACCGCTGTTTTGAATGTCATTCAGTCGTACAAGTTTGAATCGGAATATATAAATAGTCTCTGATCAGACCCAGATGACGTAGAGACTCCGGCAGAATTAACACAAATGAGAATGAACCAGGACGTCTCGGTATGGTTATTTGATAATTTATGTACTTATAGAGTTGTAATCGCGTCCCCTTTGAAATTATGGATGTGAAAACACACACACACACACACACACACACAGACAAACACTAATGCTGGCGCAATTTTTTGAAACTACAAACACATACTGTGACAAAGTTTGCTACGTACAAGCGAAATTACATTTATGCGAGGGACCTGTTGCGTCATGTTTACTTGTCATACAGATGCTTCTGTGGCAAATGTGAGAAGATGGCTAACTTACAGAACAAGAACATATGCAGTTTTTAATAGTGTTTTTAAAAATATATTTATAAATGTGTGGTTACACACTATACAAACAAGGTTTAAATTATATACACAGACATCCTACGATGACAACTTTAGATGCTTTTGTTGTTGAATTGGCTGACATCGACTGAAAAGACTATTTGCTCAAATCATAAAATACACTTACTGTTACTGGAGGTCATTGGATCGCAAACAGAAGACGACGATCCACAGTTGAGGATTAACTTTGAAGCAAGACCTGCTTTTAATTGACCCTCGTTCACAAAACAGTAAGAAAATGATTCGCTCAAATAAACTTATTTACGAAGGAAAGGCACCACTTAAACTTCCAAAATACAATACATCCACTGTGTTTTCAGTAGCTCTGATGTCGGAAGTAAGTGAAAACTACGAAGTAAGTGGGATGGGATGTAATAATAAAAAAGTCATTATTACATCCCATCCCACAACAGAACACTTATATTTTCAAGAGACATTACCGGCTGTCGTTGAAACAGTGGAGGATGGTGTACAGATCACCGAGGGCGGGGTCTATGCCACAACCACACTGTCAATCAAACCCCTTGCTCAATTCTACGTCACAAAGCACTTAATCTTAGAACAGCTTGTTCTGAGACAGTGCAGATGATTTATTAAGATAGTAAAAAAAAACACTAAGATAGTAGATAGTAAAAAAAGATAGATAGTAAAAAAAACACATTCTTTAAGCAATGTTGACAAGAAACGAGCATCAAATCATCATATTGATAGATAGAAAAGTTATTGTGAAATTTATTAATATTTTTGTTTTTACTGTATTTTTGATCAAATAAATGCAGCCTAGATGAGCCTGATTTTTAAAGCATTCATTATTTAAAAAACATTTTAAAAATCTTAGACCCCCAACATTGAGTAGATAATAATGGCAACATGGGACACAAATCTTCATCCAAGACGGATGAATTAAAATTCACTGTCAATTCATAATCTAAATTTTCCATGTTCTTGTTTGTTTGTTTGTTTGTCGCAGGTTAGGAAAACGCTGCTAATTAAGCAAGCAGCGATGGAGAAGTCAGAAAAGGCCAAGAAGCTCAGAGAACAGAGGAAATATGGCAAAAAGGTCAGTTTTTTTTTCTCTAAATTGTTTTTAGGGTTTATTACTGGGTGCTGGACAGATGTATCATATTTGCTTTAAATCTCTGGCTCTACAGGTTCAAACACAGGTGATTCAGAACAGGCAGAAACAGAAGAAAGCAATGCTGACAGCTGTGAAGAAATATCAGAAAGGTATATTTTCATCAGAGCAACATGTTTTCACTTTAGCATGTATCATTACCAAGTAGGGCTGGGCGATATGGCCAAAAAAAATCATATCCTTTGGTTAAATGTAGTGTTGTGCATGAACGCGTTCAATGAACAATGTTCACTGAACTCGTTCATATTTCTGAACGCTGAACTGAACAAATCACTTTTCATACCATGAACGCGAACGAGAGCGTCGCTCACTCTGTCCGGAATGAACGAGCAGCACGCGCAGTTCACGTTCACGCTCATTTGAAAAGTCAGGTTTTACCTCCAACTCCCGTTTTGAGTCGCCGAATCCAACCCCCGACAGTATTGTTGTAGAGACTTTGTCTATTATCACCTCTGGGTATGTTAGACGAGGTCGAAGTATTCATAGTACGGGTAACGTGAAGGCAGGGGGAGTCGCAATAGTGTGCGTACTTGATGCGCGCGCGAGGTAGAGTCTGGCCGTGCGCTGCTCGTATCATCACTTATGATCTGCGCTTTTCCAACGAGTGATCTTTTGAACTAAACAGGTCTTATCTACATGTGTTTGTGTGTCATATGAATAATAAATGCCCCATACATGGAATCAGAGTGCCTACTGTATGTAGTAAGTTAAGTTGTTCAGCTGGTAGCTGTTCATTTTCTTTAGACAAATATAATCAGGAAGATTGTTTTATTATAAATGAATGTAAATGGCATTTTCATCGTTTACTCACTGTTTACTTCCTTTAGAAGGTGTGAAAATGTGTTGGTTGAGTATTGCACATTGAGCAGGGTAAGCCCAAGCAAATTTGACATTTCAGTACATGACTACTTTGGTCTGGTTTACATAGTTACTGCCGTTCAGAATATGCTGGATTTTTGTCAGTAGACTGATCTTTTCCCCATGAACCTGAATATACCTTTTTAAAGTCCTGGGTAATTTGGTTCATGCTGGCTAAATAAAATTCACTGAACATACAGTATACCTTGATTGCACCTTATTTCCAATTGCTGCATATCATGATTACACATTATTTAAGGGGTAAATATATTCTCTATCTCAACATTATTTTTCTCCTGGCTATAATAATTGTCTCTTGTTTATTGGTACAATAATTTTGATTAGTTTTGGAGTGGCAGTGATTTGCAGCTGGTAATGGATGGTAAAGAGGTTCTATTGAGTAAGATAGTGGCCTAAAGAATTTAACAAATGAACGTGAACTAGTTCATTTTTAGATATGTGAACTTAGTTCATTTTTAAAAAAAAATGAACTATGAACGTGAACTAGTTCATTATAATCTGTGTGAACTGAACTTTGAGCTAGTTCTTTTTAAGTATGAACTGGCACAACACTGGTTAAATGGTGATATACAATATATATAAAATATATATTGTTTTTTCTACATTTGTCTATTTGGATAAAGAAAATCTGTATTTATTAGGGCTGTCAGTTAAACGCGTTATTAACGGCGTTAACGCAAACCCATTTTAACGGCGTTAATGTTTTTATCGCACGATTAACGATCTTTTTGTCCTAGCAAACTTTGTCGTTTCTTCACATACTTTTGCAACAGTACGCGGCATGCGTCCTGATCCATTTCAGCGTCTCGCGCTCGTCATCCACTCAAAGCCGGCTCGCAAGCCAAAACGAGTGTGTGCGGCGTGCCTGTTGTTTTGTTTCCGGTCTAGCTAGATCCGCTTGCGCTTTGGTCGAAGAAGCAACGAAACGTCCTCGCGCGGGCAAGCCATTGACATGAATGGGTTTCAGAGCGCAGCGCGAGGACGTTTTGTGCCGCACACACTCGTTTCAGCTTGCGAGCCGGCCAAATAGTAACGTTATGTTTTGAGTGGATGACGAGCGTGAGACGCCGAAATGGATGCCAATGAGATTCTGAATGTAAAGTTTACTCTTAAAAAGTTGCCAAATTGTCCCATTGACAAGACCAAAGCGATCTGTATGTTTTGTCATTATGAACTGAGCTATCATCATCGCAGCACGTCCAGCCTGAAACACCACTTGATGATGGCCAAGCAAACACACACACACACAAACACAGATGATGCAAATTCTCCACCCCCTCGTCAATATCAGGACCTCGTCAGTATTTCTTTCACCCTTTTATTGATGGACAGTGTTACATTGTGTGAGAGATTATTTAGGCTATATATGTTAGAGTGAAATTGAACACTATTCCAATGTTATTTTCAATAATAATAATTAAAAAAACATTTGCACTAAACAAGCCAATCCACTTTTCCATGTTGATAAGAGCATTAAAATGAGGAAAAAATTGTAACAAAAAGAAATCAAAAGACATTAAGAATAGATAAAAATGTGCGATTAATCGCGAGTTAACTATGACATGAATGCGATTAATCAGCGATTAAATATTTTAATCGTTTGACAGCACTAGTATTTATTAAAAAAAAATTGTCACATTCTGCTCAGTGATATCCTACAAACAATGTTGATATTGAAGGATTTGGAAATAAATATAGTAAATGTAGGCTATGCAATATATGTGCAAAAAGATTGTTTTTAATTTGACCTTAAGTGAAAATAAGAACCAAAAGCACAATCTTAATTATATTAGATTGCCCTATTATAATGGTCACTTTCATAAAAATATACTTGTAGGTTTAAAATTCCACATATGGCACATTTATTATCTCCAACAACAAATATTGTAGCAATATGTTTATTTTAGTCATAATTATTGCGTATTATAGTTGCGTTTTATTGTGCTTCAGCTATTTGGCACTCGTTTACGGAAGCTTGAATTTTAGCTAAGTTCATTTGCAGATGCTCGTCCTCTCCTGACAGTGAAATAGACCTATTTGTTTGACTTTCTAACATTTTCAGATAATATACCTGTGAAATTTAAGTTGAGCACTGAGGAATGCACCACATCTCAAACGCATTAAACGGCACAAGTATTTATCTGTCAGTAGTCAGAGCATCTGACAGGACAAGCTGCTTTAAATTTGTTAACTATATCTTACCAGTTATTTTGAAGCCCTTAATATAAGCTTGTCGCGTTATGGACAAATTGTAACTATATGCTATCTGACCTTGGATGTTTTCAGATGTGCACGTATTAAACTACTATAGGTATAAACTACTACCATATATAAACGGTATTGCCTCATTCCATATCGTTTAAAAAAAAAAAAAAAACGTATATCGTATAAACTCGATATATCGCCCAGCTCTATTACCAAGGTTATCTGAGCAAGGTTTTATATTCCTTATTATAGTGGAGAAAAATGTCACTCATTGTTTGTCTTACAGGAATGACCGATAAACTGGAATTCCTGGAAGGAGATCAAGATCCGAAACCGAAAGGGCCAGCAGCAAAAAAGCAAATAAACAAAAAAAAGTAAGCAATCACTCTATATTTGCTGTTTTTAGTAGCATTATAATTCAGCTGTTCAAACTCTATATTGAGGTTGTTTTTCAACAGGTTACAAATAACTGATTTAAAGACCTGAGAGGCATTACTGTAAAACTTCAAATAATAGCCCAGGGTTTTTTTTTCCCAGATCGTCAAACTGCACCGGCTTGTATTTGAGACTGGTGTCTATATGAGACAGGCCTTTATAATTTAGTGAACTAACTCTGAAGCACTTCAAAGTGTTTGAGTTTCCCTTAAAGGATTAGTTCACTTTTGAAAAAACTTTTGCTGATAATTTACTCACCCCCATGTCATCCAAGATGTCCATGTCTTTCTTTCCTCAGTCGAAAAGAAATGAAGGTTTTTGATGAAAACATTCCAGGATTTTTCTCCATATAATGGACTTCCATGGGAAGCAGACGGCCCAAGCTCCAAAAGATCGTTAATAACAGTTTCAGATGCAGCTACAAATGTCTTTAAACGACACCAGACGATGAATAAGGGTCTTATCATGCAAAACGATGGGTTATTTCAAAACTTATTCCAAAAATGTAACTTTTCTAAGGACAAATGGTAGCCTAGCTCTATTCTGGAGGCGCGTTTAACGTCACGTAATGCGTAATTACGTTCAAAAGGTCACGGGCGACGTAGTCGGAAGTACAGAATCAAAATCGTCCGACATCGTTATTTTACCTTTTAATTCCTTTTTTTTTTTGTAAACGGCGTTTGTGTTAGTTTGCACGTTCAACCTATGTGTTCAACTTACTGATTCTGTACTTCCAGCTACGTCGCCCGTGACCTTTTGAACGTAATTATGTATTACGTGCACGTTACAAACGCGCCTCCAGAACAGAGCTAGGCCACACTTTGTCCTTAGAAAAGTTACATTTTTGAAATAAGTTTTGAAATAACCCATCGTTTCGCATGATAAGACCCTTATTCATCGTCTGGTGTCGTTTAAAGACATTTGTAGCTGCATCTGAAACTGTTATTAACGATCTTTTGGAGCTTGGACCGTCTGGTTCCCTTGGAAGTCCATTATATGGAGAAAAATCCTGGAATGTTTTCATCAAAAACCTTAATTTCTTTTCGACTGAGGAAAGAAAGACATGGACATCTTGGATGACATGGGGGTGAGTAAATTATCAGCAAAAGTTTTTCAAAAGTGAACTAATCCTTTAATGAATAGTGTAAAAACATTAGACTATTTCTGCCACTGGAAAGCCTTCTATATCTTTTTCGCTTGTTTCCACGTCAGCACTGTTTGATTTGATATGGTTTGTAATGGAGTTCTGCACTGAATTTGAATGCTACTCCTTAGAAGAAGCATTCTCTGCGCATCTCAAATGGTCTTTGTTGTTTCTCATATGCAACAGAAATGGTAGCTCTCACCAGTTGGGAAACATAGTGCTGGCAACCAGTTTGACCTCAAACTAAATATAGTCAGTCTTGAGCCCTATTATTTATTTTTCTTGATAATAAATGCTTGTCCTGCTGTCTTTAGTCCTAATGCTAAGAAGAAATACAAGGATCAGAGGTTTGGCTTTGGGGGCAAGAAGAAGGGCACCAAATGGAACACCAAAGACAGCCATGATGACGTTTCAGGATTCAAGACCAAAATGGCTCATGGGAAAGGTGGGAAAGAAGCGGCAAAGGAGGCAAGAAGAATGTAAGTGTTTTTTTGTTTTTTTTTTTTTTTTTTCGTTTTTTTAGTCTGAATCTGTTAATCCAGATACTTTTGAAAATTATGTTTTTATCCACACCAGCATTTTCAAGCATTTTCCAAAAGTTTCTTGCCCACACTGAAATTTCAGAAAATGCTACATTTGTCTTAGTGTAAAACACTGTTCAGCTACTTACTCTAGAGTTAACAGTCTGAGTTTTACCATTTTCAGAATCCAATTCAGACGAATTTTCTGATATATAGAAGAATATCAGTAATCAAACAGTTTTTGGTCTCTATTGACTTCCATAGTAGGAAAAAATATATACTATGGAAGTCAATGGGACCAGAAACTGTCTGGTAACTGATTTTCTTCTAAATATCAGAAAATTTGCTGAATGGATTCGAAAACAGTAAAACCCAACTGTTTAACTCTGAGGGAGTTGTAAAATTAGCCAATTTCCAAAAAAAGTGGAGTATCCCTTTAAGAACTAGTCCAACCCACTAGCAGTTAAACAAGTAAACATCACAGTCATCTTTCTTTTCCTACACTGTAAAAAATATTGTTGGTTTAACTTAAAGTAACCTGGTTGCCTTAAAATTAAGTTGATTGAACTGGAAAAAGTAAGTTAATACAGTGAAGGAGAATAATTATCATTGTAAACACAAAATAATAAGTTATCTCAACTAAATAAATTATTTAAGTTGATTTGACAAAAAAAAATGTTATGATAACAAATCTTGAAAATTAAAATTAAACCAATCTACCTTTTTATGTAACAGACTTTAAAAAGTTAAGACCAGTCTTGAAAAACAAAAATGAACGACATTTTTCTCAGAATATCACACAGTTCTGACTTTGTAACTTGCAGTTGTGAGTCTCAAATCTGAGAAAAAAGTCATAATTGTGAGATAAAAGTCGCAATTACCTTTTTTTCTTTCTTTTTAACTGTTTTTCTGTGCGGAAACTAGCTTCTATAAAAAGCTTTTTCGCAGGACAAAAACACGTCTCAGTGTGGATGAAAGACCAAAACGTAAAGGAAAAATAAGTTTTCAAATGTATCCAGATTAGTGTAGATGTAACCCAATTACTATAGTTTAGCTGTAACATTTATAAAGACTCCACCTTTTCATCTTTCTTTTCTTATATAGAAACGGCCAGGGAAGGAGACGAGGAGAAAATGAAGGCACGCAAATGAGCTGTCATCTTCCCATCCGTAGCTCTCACTGAAAATGGATTCTGCCATTAAAGACTTTTTTAATGTCCTCTATTTTTTATTACTTGGGTGAAGTCAGGGCTCTGTTCTTTCTTTCCCCGTCAAACACCTTTGTATATTTCAAAAGACTTCCTTACCTGAGGAATCGTTTGTGAAGATTTTTTTTAATGTTTGTATTTAGCAGACTAATGTTAATACAAAACCTTTCAGAATGGAGACACCGGAAACAATTTATGGTCATAATAAATCTGAAAAGTATACCATAGATTTACATTATTTGTCCTTGTAATGTTCTTTTTGCATGTAGAGACAACCAGCGACTGTAGAGTACTCTCTTTTCAAAATAATGTTTGTATTCGCAATGGGAATAAACATACTGCTTACCTTACATTCTGAACAAAGTTGAATCTGGCACTCACTGGATCTGAGTTTCACATTCAGCAATGCTCTTGTGCCAAAGGAGCACATTAATATTCATGAGATTGTAATTAGTTTATCTGCCCACTGGTCCTGGTTGTATTCCGACAGTGTCGTTCCTGTGCCGTCTGGGTTGAGATAAGCAAATGAAGCGAGATGTTCCTCCCGGAATCTTAATGTCTCTTTTTTTTAAGACAACAAATGGGATCTCTGAGATGCAGAGTAGAAAATACTGATTTAAGAGTCGAAAGCTGCTTTGGTTGAGTTTTACAAAATCAGAAAGACAAGCGAATCTTCAGAACCGAACAGTTTATTCATTAAATATTTTTTTAAGATTTAGGGAAAAACATCCTAAATGTCATTACTGCATCATAAGGCCTAAACAACAGGCCAACAGATATAAAAATACCAAGCATAACTGCTTTTAACATTCAACTTTCCAATCTAATAAATTGGAATTATAGGTGTCGCTTCAAAAACTTCAACAACATAAGCTACTATAATTGACTAAAAATTTGTGTAAAAACAAATGTTAAAGGGTTGCTTTTACTGGAACAAAGACAGCAGTGGTTTCAGCTGTATCTTCTGAAATGCCCTCATCTTTTCAGGGTGTGTTCCTTGGGGAAAGACTTCCAACAGGTACGGCATCTGTTTCCTGGTTACCGCTTTCTGTATTGAGCAAGCAGAACGGACATCGGTATGAAACAAAACTAGAGGAAAATTTTGATGTTTTGTTTTGTTTTTTGCCGCTGGCACTAAAGAAATTCTTTTGTCATAAAAATCGACACCAGCTGAATGTATTACAACATGTAGGCTATGTATTTTTAATCTGTAAAATATGTAGTGTATTTATTTATCTAGCAGAACAATTTTAAACTGATTAGACTATCTTATTTGAGTAAAAACAATATATTTTCACAAAAAATGCTTTTCAAATCAAAATCAATGCCTCTACCAAGACACTGAAATACAGCAGAACAATCATTTTAGGTTATGTTAGGTATCATGTACTGTCATCAAAACAATCCATAATATTTTAGCTGCTGATTATTAGTGAAATTAAAGTTTGTTGTAATACATGCAGCCAACAACTGGTCACATATTGATATGGAAAAAAATACTGGGCCACATGATGCTATTTTAAAACTTCATTATTTTGTTTATTGGGTGTAGAATAATAGGTTAATGTGCTTTAATGCCATTTTGAACATTATTGCAGCACCTCGATTTCCAGTCTGTCTGAAACGAAGTTTCTACAAAGCTCCTCCTTCAGAAAAGCTCAGCGTGCTCTGATTGGCCAGCTAACCTTGGGTGTGTGATTCGTCAAAGACCTCAGGTACATGTTGGAAATGTAACAACCCTTAAATTGCAGGGATAAAGGGATAGTTCACTTTGAAATTAATTTTTAATATGTTTTAGTAGGGCTGTCAAACGATTCAATCGCGATTAATCGCATCCAAAATAAAAGTTTGTGTTTACGCAATATATGTTGGGGCACTGTGTATAATTATTTTATATATATAAATGCACGCACATGCTTGTATATATATAAAGAACATATTTTCATGTATATACTGTGTATAGATTTATATATAATTTATATTATATGTAAATATAAAATATTTTATATATAAATAATTTTTTCTCTTAAATATACATGCATGTGTTTATATATATATATATATATATATATATATATATACACACACACAAAATAACTATACACAGTGCACCCACATATATTATGTAAACACAAACTTTTGATTTTGGATGCGATTAATCGCGATTAATGGTTTGACAGGCCTCTGTTTTAGCTTACCTCAAGGGCATCCAAGATGTAGGTGTCTTTGTTTCCACAGAATTTACAATTTTGACATTTTTCGGTCAAACCGTTGATGTCTATCAGTCATATAATGCAGGTTTTAGGAGGTCCATGTCAAAGAGCATGCACAGGGAAGTCACAATTAAACATGATTTAATGACTCGTAAATGTAATTACACATTGATGGCCTAAGACACGAAACGAGCGGTTTGTGTGAGAAAACGAACAGTATTTATATAGTTTTTACCTCGTGTAATCACAGCCATGTCCAACTGATCTGAATCAGTTGTCCAATGTCCAACGGATCCGTGTTCAACGTTTCGCCGGAACTGATCGCTTGCGCGTCTACGTCACTCATTGTTTACACTGAGATTTCGGAAGTTTTACCTTTCACTAAACATATTTAGATATATCTTGAATCGCTCTTCGATCACTTCCGTGGATCGTTGGGCATGGTTCAGTTCGGTTCAGTTGGACAACTGATTCAGATCAGTTGGAAGTGGCTGTTAACGAGAGGTAAAAACGATATAAATACTGTTCGTTTTCTCACACAAACCGCTCGTTTCGTGTCTAGGCCATCAACGTGTACTTACATTTACGAGTCATTAAATCATGTTTAATTTTGACTTCTCTGTGCATGCTCTTTGACGTGGACTGATCATGACAACAACGGTTTAACCGAAAAATGTCCAAATTGAAAATACTGTGGAAACAAAGACACCTACATCTTGGATGCCCTTGAGGTAAGCTAAAACATATCAAAAATTAATTTCAAAATGAACTATTCCTTTAATAGCCGTTTCAGAAGGCCAAACAAAGGGTTTGCTTTCGCATCCAAACACATCGTCTCCATGACATGACGACAATTCAATTCACAGAAGTCTTGACTTCTCTCTTTTGCGTATGCCTTTGGGTGAGCTTTATGCTAAAATTTCACATTGTGACGTAGACGTTTGAGGAAGTAATATATGAAAATGCGTTTTAGGCAGGTCTGTGGGACACTGAGTTTTGTAACTGCAGGTCTTATACATGCACAGAGACATTACACACTAAAAGGAAATGTTAAAATGCATCATATGGCCTCTTTAAGTTGGAGTATTTTTCCTTTCTCCTAGTATCAGAATAATCAACAATGTAATACACGTTTTAATCTTTAATACCTGGGACACTTGCAGCTTGAGGAGGAACCTCAGGTCTTCCTTGCTCTCCATTCATGTGACACTGTGAATGGTGGTAGCGTTCGTCTCTAAGCCCTGCGTGCGGGAGGTACGGACTATACTGCGGAACATGGAGCAAATACAAGGACAGGACAGTCAGACTTAGCATAATACAACAGCAGGGTTTGGTGTGAAAATCTGGAATTGACTCGAAACGTTAAAGGAATGTTCATAAACATGGTCTTCCTCTTGATTTACACTCTTCCCAAATGTTCAATTTATTCAGCTGTAGCCTGACGCTGCAGGAATGCCTTCTGCAGATAATGGAAAATGAAGTTAGTAGAAAAAGGACATCAAATAAGTTAAACTAGCTTTGGGGTTTCAAGGTTTTTTTTTTTACCTCTCGCGCAAGTCGACTATATAACGGGGAAAGAAATAGACACAATTTCTCTTTTTCTTAGAAGCGAGAGCAGGCCAAAGTATTCTTGTGACAGTAAAGCCCTTTGATCAAAAGTTTGAGTGAAAAAATTAAAAAGTTATATGAAGTGAAATAATATTTTTTCATATTACACTATGATTCAAACTTAGTGGTTGGTAATGTTTTTGAATGAAGTCTCTTACCAATGCTGTATTCAGTCAGTAATGTCAGGCCTATGGCTCGACGGCAATTTTTTAAAGGGGACATATCATGCAAAATCCACTTTTTTAGCCCTTAAATGCATTTTGTTGTAGATTTGGAGTGTTTATAAGTACAGAAAAGATGAAATTATTCTCTTCAGGTGCTTCGTTTATATCTTTATATACTGTTTTGGTCATATTTTTCAACCTGTTCAGATTTTTCTGTTGTCTGTGACGTTTTTTGAGCAAGTACGTCACCGTATTTGCAGCGGAACTGACAAATAAGGACATCGACTACCGGTCCAACACTTCGAGCAATCCGCCATTATTATATCTCACTCCGATTTTGTAGTCCAAGCTCAATGATGCAGAAGTTACAAGAGGGCTAGTCAAAATGTTCGGTTGTTGGATGTAGTGACCTGAAGCACTTCAAGGATCTCCACTTCAACAACCTCAGCCAGTATACAGAAGGGTTTGCCGATCGACTTCTATCATTTAGCTGCTGTGTTTCCTGATGCTTTCTAAATGTAAGTTATCGTATTATTATCAATACAGATTTTTAGTGGTAAGATCAGACCGCAGTCATTTATCTTGTCAGTGTGCTTGTTTTAACAAGAGAAATAGTCGACTTTCACTAATAACACAACATAGTTAACTTACATACCTGCCTCCATATGAAGACGTTGTTCTGCAGGTTCGTCTTCGTCATCTTTTTCAAATAGCTCACTCTGGCTCGAATATGTAAGGCTTGGTGGACAAGTCTTCCGTTGTTGACATTTTGTTAACGTGTGAATAAAAATGTGTAATCGTATCTCTTATCAAACTACAATAATGGCCGAACGCCGAGAGTTGAACCTGAGTTGAGCTGACCGTGAACTCAGCGACCTGGAAAGCGGGCGGGGTAAGACGGTACGCCTTTTTATTTAAAGGGGCCGCATTGAAACGACTTGCTCACAGAAGCACATCAGAAAAGGGGTAGAAAAGGGGCCTGTGGAGCTATAATATTGAGGAATTCAGACCCAAGCATTGCAGTTATGCTTTATATAGACCACAAATGTATGATTTATGAGTAAAAAATGAATGATTTAAAAGCACTGATATGTACCCTTTAACCTTTTTTTTGTTCAATAATAAAAGGTAACGTTAGTGCGTCGATTCAATTAAAAATCTAAATATCAAATATTTAAAATATTACATAATTCATTGCAGCCTGTTGGTCATGTATAATACACTGACCAATCATCATCTGGCACAAGTTCAAATTTCATTGGACAATGTGAAGTGGAGTGTTTTTTTTTTTTTTTTTCAGGTCATTTATAAATCATTTAAAAATTACATGGACAGACGAATTTACATTAATGAAGCGATCTGAATCTGCGTCATTGACTCAAAGGATGTTAATTGACTACAAAGCACTGCACAAAACCAGCACCAAAAGTAGCATTAATGGTAAGTAGGCTATTCAAGTCACTTGTAAATTGATGCACCGTTTATTATGCAGTGAACATAATTTTGCTAGCATAGATAATTATGCAGAAAAAGTATAATAGTATAGCACTACTGTATTTCTATTTGAATGTGTTTTTTTTATATTTTTTTCAGGATTCATTGATGAATAAAAAGTTAAATAGAACAACATTAAATCTTTACTGTCACTTTTTAAAAATCAATTTAGCACATTCTTGCTAAATAAGTGTTCATTTCTTTAAAAGAAAAAAGAAAGAAAATTACTGACCCCAAACTTTTGAACGGCAGTGTATATTGGTACGAAATATTTATATTTTAAAATAGATGCTGTTCTTTTTTTAACTAAGAATCCTGAAAAAAGTATCAAAGGTTTATAAGTATATTATAATAGAAAACAATTATTTCAAATTGACGTAATATTTCACAATGTTACTGTTTTTTTATGTATTTTAGATCAAATAAATGCTTAAAAGTTTAGTGTCTAAACTTTTGGCCGGTTGGCTACTTATATACTTGATTGTATTATACTAATACTACTTCTCACGACTACTATATGTTTGCCATGATCCCTTTTTCCAAAGTTTAAAAGAACATTTATTTGAAACAAAATTTTTTTGTAACATTATTAATGTTAACCGTCACTTTTGATGAATAAAAAGAGGAATAAAAGTATTAATTTCTTTAAAAAATATATATTCTGACCCTAAACTTTTATAGTGTCTCAAAAGACTTAAGTCACATCACAAATTTTGTGCTAACTCTCACATTGTGATTATGATGGACAAAGTTGCCTTTCTCCAAGTAACAGGCATTTTCATGAGCACCAGTGCAGAACAATCATGCCTGTGAAACATACCTGCAATTCCCGACTCTCTGGTGGATAAGACAGCGCTCCTGGTGGATAGGGAACATATCCAACATGTTCCCTGAAGGCTCCTTGTGCAGGGGGTCTCAGGCTCACCAGCACCGCCGGGAACATGTATCGGTCCGTGTACTGCGGGAGCATGGGAAGAGGGATTGCGAACATCTCTGCTGGATGCATTTGCCCCGGGTAGGCCTCTTTAATTATGTACTCTCCAGGAAAAGGTGGTGAATCTGTGGATATATGCAGTAGTAGGCTAAACAACATTCGATTATGCTTTAAATAACTTTTGCACAAATCATTCAATGCTTGGAAGATGTATTCATTACACTATAAAAATGTTTTGGCATGTAACCAAAAATAGCTAATTTTAACTATATTATGCAAATAAAGTTGAATGTGGAATGGAAAGTTAAATGGTGAGACTAAACAGCCAATAGACTGGTCCCGCTTTACAGTTAAAAAAAGTCAGCCAATCATCTTTTCTTAATGGAGACAATGTCTGTTTGTTTAAAAATATACTTGTCTTTTTTGACCCGGCCTAAATGTAATCAAACTGAATATAAGACATTCACTTTATGGACACGCATCACATGAACCCTGATTAGGTTACAAACCAACTTAAATTTAATGTAAATAATGCCTATTTATGTATTTATTTAGTGTCTTTGCAATGCATGAAAGGTTCATTCGATTTTTTTTCTATTACGTGAAATTGTACATGGAATGTAAACTATACTGATCCCTTTTTAATCATTAATAGTATTAATGTTTCCTATATTTATTCAGGTCTATTATTATGATGTTTTACTTGTGTACATAACAGTTATAGATTTAGAAACACGCTGTACTGTACCCAAGAGTCATTCATTGGGTGTAGCCTAGTGGTTAAATAGAGTGATGTAACGTGTAACGTTAGGTATGACATCACTTTGTATTATAGGCCAAAGCGCAGAAACGAGTAAGCATTTTGGGTGGCTTGATGTAAAATGTAAATGTAAATGTATGCGTTTCTGAAAGAAGAAAAAAAAACACACATAAAACATGAAAGTTAAAAAACAAAACAAAACAAAAAAAACCATGATTTTTCCAGTCAGTGTAATGCGAGCTGGCGGTTGGCCTGCGAGGTGACGTCATATCTGCACCAGGCTATTTAAAAAATGAAGATAAAAAAGGTTATAGTTGAAATAAAATAATGAATAATTCTAGATTAAGGTTATAAAGCTGCACAAACCTCCAATAGCGCCGCTCGGTTCCGCGGTGTCTTCAGGTCACAATTAACCTGCGCCCGAGTTAAACGGGACCGCGTAGCTCAGTGTACGTTGTATCACTAGTGCCGTGTCGAGTAACGAGCGCATTGGTAGCATTAATCTTTCTAGCGTTGGCGTCGGTTTCCCCGTTCACTCCTTTAGTTGAAGTATATTACGTTACCCGTTTTTCTGTCAGATAGAGCGGTCTTCTCGGGACGGTCGGTAGCCGGTGACTCGTTTCCCTGAACGGATTTGATCCGTCTTTGAGATGCCAGGATTTTCGTCCGCTCGTTGATGAGAGCACACTTCCAGCACACGCACTGCCTGAACTGACATTTTCCCGAATGGCCTTTTAACAGCACTACGAAGCCGTGGTTACGGCATCTCGCGCACTTCGGACTGCGCGCGGCTTTTCCGGCCGTTATTCGATCTTTCGGTGCTGAAATATTTGCCATAGCTAAACACCACGAATATCAGTATCACTGACAAATGAAATAAATGTGTCACATTTGAAATAAATTTCGTTTCGGGGTGTGTCCTCAACTCTTGAATTTGGCTCAAACGATTCACGTGACGCTGAGTGGATACACTTTCTCACGCTTCGGTTGTCTAGACCCTGGGGAATTCCAGCCAGGTGCGACTGTTCATGTTAAACGATACTTTTGACTTGCAATTTTTACCACAAGAAGCTCATTTATGACTGGCAGAATTTGAAATGAAAGCTTTTCATTTTATATTCGATAAAAATGATTGAAATATGATTCATGTGGATTATTGGGCATGTGTAATCTATATTATTTGAAATATCGACGGTTAAAAAAATAATGTCAAAGACATCTTCAAAAGTTCAAAACATTGCATTTTTGTTCGCGTGTGTTGTGAGAACAATATAAAGGTTTTGCAGATTCCATTGTATTGTACTGACTGACCTACAAATCTGCATGCAGACACCCAACTTTGCAATTATTTGCATTTATTTATAGATGTAACACCCAGCCCTGACCCTGGAGGATCATGTTCTGTAGAGTTCATCTCCAAACAGTTCCAACCTGGACATTTATTCCGAAGATCGCAACACATTCTCATCTGATCACAATTGTCCCAAAACGTCAGTTATATGACAAATTGGGATGAGACTGCGTTGAAGATCTTGCTTAGCTGGTTCAGGTGTGTTTAACTAGCCTGAACTTTGCAGGACATTTGCCCTGACATTGGCTTGTTCCATTACCGGTAATTGAATGTGATTTATCAACAGCTATCTTAAAAATATAGAGCTCATGACAAATAAAAGTTCCAGATGGACAAACATTAAATGCAAAAAGCAGTGTGAATAACAATATCTTCAAATAAACTAGATTGGCAAACTTTGAATTAGGGTTCAAGTTTTAATTAGTTGTACAGCTTGAAGTGTAAAGCTTGCAGCCTGTTTATGAATGAAATTCATGCATTTATTTATTTGTCATTTAAACTGATTCAAATAAAGATTTATTATACTGTCGCCCCCTCTAGTGGGCAGCAATACGTATATTGCAGCCTTCGATGATTAAAAAACGCGGCAAATCAATGGGATTTTTTGGGAAAGCATGAGAAAAGATATAAGTGAGTCACACCTATAATTGATTTTTATTTCCACTTCCAAACAGGAAATGAAATGAGCGAAAAGTACATGGATCTGGTCAACAATAGATTAATGAAATTAAATCAGATTAATAATTAATGAAACTGTGTTCAGTGGCCAGTTGCATAAACTGTTATGAGCAGTCTTGATTTATAAAGACTAGTCCAAATAGTCGTTAAAGTTTGTCATCTATTTATATATTTTTATTCAAAACTGCTCATAACGTTTTTAAGTAAATTACCTAGATTAGTATAATTTTACTTGGAAAAGTTTGACTGATTATTGGTTAAAGGGATATTTCACCCCAAAATGGAAATGTTAACATCTCCATAACATTGTTCCAAACCTGTATGAGTTTATTTCTTGAACACAAAAGATGATATTTTAAATAATGTTGGTAACCAAACGATTCATGCAACCGATTAACTTCCATAGTAATTTTTTTTTAAATAGAATACTATAGAAGTCAATGGAAGTAAACAATCTGGTTATTTTTTTGGAAAGACGGCCACTCGGCAACCCTGAATAGTCAAATTCTGACATCTTCATCTATTTCTCTGTTGCACAGAGCTTCACTGAAAAAAATTTGGAGTACGATTTACTTGAAAAAGCTAGGCAACTTTTTCCACTCAGAAAATGCTAGTAAATTTACAAAGATTTGCCAAGTAAAAACCTAAACATATTTATCAATAGCTTTAATTAGAAATCTTAAGTTAAAATTTACTTGGAAAATGGAATTAAGTAAACTTTACTTTAGTTAAGTGAATAACAAAGAAAATAAGTAACTTGGCTAGTAAAAGGTTGATTAATATCGATTTAGTTGTAATTTCCTTTGCATTACATTTCACTTAAACAATTTTATTGAATTATACCAGTCATTTATAGACCATTTCACAAGATGTAAACAACACTGGTCCAGAAACACTTCCTGTTTCAGTTTGTAACTGTTTTCTTTATTTCACATGTAAAGAAAACATCTTAAAGATGTTTGTTTAACTTTTTGATTCAATTTTAAATGTTCTGTTGGTTGTATTTTATCCCAGCTTTTATGTAGTGTTAAAAAAATGAAACAGGAAGTGCTTCTGGACCAGTGTTGTTTACATCTTGTGAAATGGTCTATAGCAGAGAGTCTATCCTAACGAGCTGAGGATCTGAATCAGGTGTGTTAAATTAGGGAGACATGCACAATATGCAGAGCAGTATGTGTTTTACTTAACGTATCCAAGTAATTTATACTTCATCATGTCAGATGATAACCATGATGTGAATGCAAAGACCTCAATACTTGGTAGACAATACAAAATGACGGATACATTTGATGGATCATTTTTGTGTTTGAATGTGTCATTTTGAGCTGAAAATTTCCTCAAAATGTCACAAAATGGCAAGTTACTAATCCTGACAACAAAAATCAATGATAAAACAGTGTAAATACAGCTGGAAACCAGTGAAAAATGAACCTCATTAATTATTCAAGGTCCAGTGCATGATGGGACCCCCAGTATCAGAAAAGTTGAGTAATTTTTACTTTATTTTATTGAGTTCATATTTATGCTTTCATTTCTACTCGCTTGAACTAAGTACTGATATGGAATTTACTTTTTTTTATTCTTGCCTGAACTAACTTTTTCTTGTAAATTACATTGGTTTTTTTCAGTAGTATTTATCTTACCAAAAAAAAATTTTTTTCAGTGTTGAAAAGGCAACAGAATCCAGTCTTTTGGTTTCACCTACTCTAGTTTACACAATGCAGCATTTAATTATTCCTCATTAATTTACAAAATACCACATGAAAAGAAAAAATATAATTGATTAATTTGAATACATGATAGGTGCAGAATACTAAAGCATCTGTTAAAAAGTTCTTTTTAAATTTGTTCCATATATTTTCAGTGGCATTTTGTGTGTATCCCTAAAGTGGATTGGCTGCCAGTTTACATGGTTACATGCCAGGTTCATGACAATAGGGTCTTTGACCCTGTACATTTACTTCACTGTGGTTGGCTACATTCACAGTTAAGCAGTCGGGGGAGGGGGTTGAGTTCAGCCCCATCTCACTAAAATGACTGATTATCCTGTCAGGGTCGCTCATGGCCTAGTTTTGACTGACAGAATTGTTCATGCTGGCACAGTGCCACAGATGCAGCCTATATTACTGTAACTCTTTTACAAGGTCACCTAACCCCATTATCCTAATAAGGGTTATAATTAATGCAATTTAAAAACTGATCATCTCGTACTTTTTCTGCCTTGCTTCCTTTCTCTATATTGCTTCAGGGTGATTTGCTTTTTGAGGATATGCACGTGAACACACCGGAGGGGTGGTGCTATGTTTCATGAGATATTTTAGGCTAAGGGGGCGGGGCGTTTACGCAACTCCGTTTTCAACTAAAAACTTTTTATGCGTTTTAGACGTTCATTCACGTGGCAAGTGTTTTGGAGGCCTGAAAACGCAAACTACAATAACACGAATTTGTGAAAACGGTGATGTCATGTGCAAGCGTGTTACGTGTTCAGTCTATAGGAGCGTAGTGTATCTTTACAATGTGACATCGCCAACTACTGGCCTGGCAGCAGATTACAGCATTTAGTTGTTTCGGGATCTGTGTGAACGGGATCGTTTTGACATTGTTATCAGTACGAAAAACGCAAAGGAAAAATGTTCCTGTTTTTAGTGCATCGTTGTCATGTTAATGTACCCTTAATTGTCTATGCACTTAATGTCTGTTTCTATAATATCTATCTATCTATCTATCTATCTATCTATCTATCTATCTATCTATCTATCTATCTATCTATCTATCTATCTATCTATCTATCTATCTATATCCATCCATCCATCCATCCATCCATCCATCCATCCATCCATTACTATCTATCTCTATCCATCCATTTCTATCTATCTCTATCCATACATTTCTATCTATCTCTATCCATCCATTTCTCAGCCATCCATTTCTATCCATTTCTATCCATTTCTATCTATTTCTATCCATATCTATCTATCTATCCATCCATCCATCCATCCATCCATCCATCCATCCATCCATCCATCCATCCATCTCTATCCATCCATTTCTATCCATCTCTATCCATCCATTTCTATCTATCTCTATCCATCCATTTCTATCTATCTCTATCTATCTATCCATCCATCCATCCATCCATCCATCCATCCATCCATCCATCCATCCATCTCTATCCATCCATTTCTATCCATCTCTATCCATCCATTTCTATCTATCTCTATCCATCCATTTCTATCTATCTCTATCCATCCATTTCTATCTATCTCTATCCATCCATTTCTATCTATCTCTATCCATCCATTTCTATCTATCTCTATCCATCCATTTCTATCCATCCATTTCTATCCATTTCTATCCATTTCTATCTATCTATTTCTATCCATCTATATCTATCTATCTATCTATCTATCTATCTATCTATCTATCTATCTATCTATCTATCTATCTATCTATCTATCTATCTATCTATCTATCTATCTATCTATCTATCTATCTATCTATCTACTGCTATCTATCTATCTATCTATCTATCTATCTATCTATCTATCTATCTATCTATCTATCTATCTATCTATCTATCTATCTATCTATCTATCTATCTATCTATCTATCTATCTATCTATTGCTATCTATCTATCTATTGCTATCCATCCATCCATCCATCCATCCATCCATCTTCTATTTGGAAATTCACAGCAAAAACAATATAATATATAGATTAAATGAACTATACTGTTCACTGAAATTAATAAATATGAAATTATTATGTATTAAATGTACTCTAGACCAACCATTCATTCATTCATTCATTCATTCATTCATTCATTCATTCATTCATTCATTCATTCATTCATTCGTTCATTCATTCATTCAGTTAGCCTACATGTTACTCTTTTTATAAATGTATATACAAATGAAACAATAACAGACGTAAATGTAAACACTATTTTAAATAAAAAGAAATATTTATTTTAAAATAAACTGGCTGGCTAAATAAATAAATGAAATTTGACAACTTGTAAGCTAAGGTTTTAAATTATGACAAAAACAATCTCTACATATTAATAATACCATTGTTGTTGTTGCCTTGACTCCATCATGCCTCATATTCTATCTATGTTTGATGGCACACTATCCTCCAGTGCAATTATTCATACTCGCCTGCTACGTTTGATGTCGTCATTGATTCAAATTGCCAGTGAATCTATTGGAGATTCAGTGAAGGAGCGACGCCATCCGGACACGCTTTTGTTTGTGGATGAACACTCCAACCCGTTTCGGAAATGTGGACAGAAACTGGGAAATTATTATTTTTTCATTTCTTACTTTCGGAATTATACTTAGCAAAAGGTTTGTTGCATTCTCCTTTTTTTCGGACGTGAAATAATCAGAAGCCTTTTGAATATACTGTGTGAATGATGCTGTGTTGGTTATGCGCGAGACGAAACACTTGTTCTAAGCGGGCAGCCTTGTTTCCACATTTCTATAAACACACACCGCACTTGATTAAAAAATCTAGTTTGCGCGAGTAAAAGGTTGATGCGGCAGCATGCATGTATTGTTTCATATTTGTACCCATCCTAACAGAAACATTTTTGTATTAAATAGGAATGAAAGAAAGGTTTGAGTGTGTGTTTTTCGCTTTCTTTGTCATGGCTTCATTGAAGTGCGCGTGTAGTAATATAATTGCTGGTCAAAGCACATTGTGTTTGGATTTGCTCGGTTCATTCATGTGTTATTGTGAAGTAGCCTAGTAGATATATTGCGCTCCTTTCATGTAGCTAATGGTTGCAGGTTTTGAGTGGGAAGAGCAAATGTAATTCTCTTCACTGTCGTTCTCAGGTACCGAAACTGGCACTGAGACGGAGTGCGAGGATGGACAGTTTCAGTGTAACAACATGAGATGTATTCCCACCATATGGAGATGCGATGATGATGATGACTGCTCTGACAACAGCGATGAGGAAAACTGCCGTGAGTAGCATTTACTCTCTCTGACACACACACATGTGTGTGTGAGTGTGTGGAACAGCAGCTGTGAAGAACGAGATGTCAAAATCAGCCCTCGCACCAAAGCATTACTTCTTTGTTTGTGTGACTTTTAAATAATAACTGATTAGCATCCAAAGCTATAATCAATTATTTCAAAAGCCTTTTTGAATTATTTTCATGTTAGTGAATGAGTAGCTAACATAGGGGATTGTTTTTGTCACACTCTTCACTCCAGTTATTCTTCACAGAATATTTGTTAAATGTCGATTTTTTTTTGTAAATGTAGACAGACATGTATACAATATACAGCACTTTACAAATGTTGGGGGTCAGGAAGATTCTTTTATATTTTTGAAATAAGTCACCAAGGCTGTATTTTTGACAAATAAAATACTTTTAAAACAATATTGTGAAATATCACAATTTAAAATAACTGATTTCCAATTGAATACATTATATATATATATATATATATATATATATATATATATATATATATATATATATATATATATATATATATATATATATATATATATATATATATATATATATATATATATATATATATATATATCTCATTCCTGTGATGGAAAAGCTGTAGTTTTAGCATCATTACTCCAGTCTTCAGTGTCACATGATCATTCAGAAATAATTGAATGTTCCAGCAAACAAACAATTCTTATTATTATCAATGTTGGAAACAATTGTGCTGCTTAATATGTAAATTGATTTTAAGGATCCTTTAATGAATAGAAAGTGCCAAAAAACAGCATTAATATTTGTAAAAGAAAAACTTTGTTACATTATAAATGTCTTTACTGCCACTTTAGATCAATTTAATGCTTCCATACTGGAATAAATTGTTGATTTCTAATTTTTAAAATATATTTATTACTGACCACAAACTTTTGAACAGTAGTGTACACTGTAAAAAATATCCGTGATTTTGAACAGTAACATACTTTAAAAATGCTACAGTGCAAAACTGTTAATTGGTAAACAGAAAGTTTCCGTACTATACACGGTAAATAACTGTGATATAATTTGACAGTAAAATACCGTTAAATTTACAGTTTTTGAAATTGAAAAAGAACAAATCGTTGTATAATTTACAGTGAAAAACCGTAAATTGACATTCCCACAATTCCCTGTGTGACACTTCACATTTTAAGTATTTTTGTTGAAATAACTATGGTTCCTCATAGTTTTATTGTTTTTTTCTAATCAGTTATGTACATTAGGGTTTTATGTTACATTTAATGTTGTTAAATTAATGTTTATTGCATTTTTTTTATTTTATGTGTGCTACCATGATGGTGCTTAATGTTTGTGTGAATGACATTGTGCAGTTTCTTTAAATAAGTATTGCTTTCTACAAGCAATCACTTGTAATGAGCTTGCTCAATTAACTCTCATTACTGCTGTGATGATTGTTGGTTGTCAGTGTATTATAATGGTCTAAATCAGATATCAATACCTCAATAAGTTGGTAAATCCACATTTTATCAGAAAATAAAATACGGTTTATTACTGTTATTTTTAAGTTAAGCCTGTAAAACCATTAACGTTCCTACCGTATTTTTAATGGTAAAGTTCTGGCAACCACAGCTGCTGTTTTTTACCGTAAAATTTACGGTTTATTTTTACAGTGTATATATAACAGTACCATTATCCGTTTGCATGTTTACATACCTTAAGAGTACCCAAATTTTAGACTTATTGCACCTGATTTGGCTGTTTTTGGAGTATAAATATGCAAACAAAAATGGTGAAATTCATCCAGCAAGGCATTCCATGCATCATTCTTTCATTAGGTGGTTAATTGCAGTACTTGTGTTCAGTGCATATGTGTTCAGTACCAACTTTTCCCCTATTTGTCAAGTGCGCCTCGTTGCATCGGGTTATTTCCAGTGGCTCTAAGCTAAAACAGGCCAAAAGGAGTGCTTGTTTTCCTAAGCAGTTTATGTGTCACCGCATCATGGGCCTGTTGAGTTTACTGTTTTGACTGATCCTTCAATTGCTCTCAACAAAGGGCAGTCATGCAGTCTGAAGTTATTGTATCCAAGCTATGTAACACGTCCATGTGGGATCCTATCTGTCAGAACAGGAAATTCTCTCCATTTTATTAACCTGTATTACAAAATTAGGTATATTAAAAGTTTTTTTTTGTCTGGGCAACAAAACAGTTTAATTTGAGTATCAGATCTTAATAAAAATATGTATTTCGAATGATGAGTTTTTATATATATTTATTTTATAGAACAGATTGAAAATGAAGCTATTTAAAACCGAGCTTGGTTTTCTGGCGTTACAACTACATAAATATTTTCTGGTATATAAATGCACACCTTGTTTCAACAACTATTGGCACAGACAGAGCTGACCTCCGCCCTATCGGATTCCCCTGATGCTCCTCCGTCCTCCCCCCATGTCCCTTTTATCCTCCCCCTACACCACCACCACCATCCCCCATGTCAAATCCAAAAGATACATCTGCACACTGCCTATACATCCGCCTCTAATGCATGACAAGGCCATGCATACACGTAAAATGGTGTGCCGTGTTCATGATTAAAATGATTCGTGACCTGCCCTCTCCATAGTACAGATGCAGCCGTTTGATCATTTGTCATGAAGATGAGTCATATTTGTCAGGCTTATTGAGTGCTGAACTGTCTTTCTGCAGTATGAAATGACTAATAATCTGAATCTAAGAGTGTAAATTGCGTCAGAACAGAAGTGATAATTGTAAGAAAGCAGCATATGAATTATAGAAGCGGCTTTGCTTTAGGACCCAGATTTTACTTTGGGTATCATTGAGTGTACACAAAATTAACAAAAATGTCTTAGTCAAAAATCCAACATAGAAATGCATTACTCTACGTTACATTACGTTTGGCCGGTGGCCGGTGAGTGTGTGTGTGTATATATATATATATATATGTATGTATATGTATATGTATATGTATATATATATATATATGTATATATATATATATATATATATATATATATATATATATATATACAGTATATATACTGTATATATATATATCCATGCTTTCATGTTGTAGACGCCAAATTCTGACCCTACCATCCGAATGTCGCAGCAGAAATCGAGACTCATCAGACCAGGCAACGTTTTCCAATCTTCTATTGTCCAGTTTCGATGAGGTTGTGCAAATTGTAGCCTCAGTTTCCTGTTCTTAGCTGAAAGGAGTGGCACCCGGTGTGGTCTTCTGCTGCTGTAGCCCATCTGCCTCAAAGTTCGACGTACTGTGCGTTCAGAGATGCTCTTCTGCCCACCTTGGTTGTAACGGGTGGTTATTTGAGTCACTGTTGCCCTTCTATCAGCTCGAACCAGTCTGGCCATTCTCCTCTGACCTCTGGCATCAACAAGGCATTTCCACCCACAGAACTGCCGCTCACTGGATGTTTTTCTTTTTCGGACCATTCTCTGTAAACCCTAGAGATGGTTGTGCGTGAAAATCCCAGTAGATTAGCAGTTTCTGAAATACTCAGACCAGCCCTTCTGGCACCAACAATCATGCCACGTTCAAAGTCACTCAAATCACCTTTCTTCCCCATACTGATGCTCGGTTTGAACTGCAGGAGATTGTATTGACCATGTCTACATGCCTAAATGCACTGAGTTGCCGCCATGTGATTGGCTGCTTAGAAATTAAGTGTTAACGAGCAGTTGGACAGGTGTACCTAATAAAGTGGCCGGTGAGTGTGTGTGTATATATACTGTATATATATATATATTCTTTCATTCAACTCTAGATGGCGCAGGCTTCTTTTCTTAATCTCAGATCGTCTTTTTAAAATTCGCACATCCTTGATTTGTCATTACGAGTGCACAGCCATGTGAGTGGTGTTATTAAGAGTGACCACGGTCAATCTGACTGCAGTAGATGTGAAAGATATGAATAAAAATGATGTTAATTCAGCCAGCTCACATACTTGTATTTGCTTCCTGTTTTCGGTCAAAGCCCACAGTAGTCGATTGTCAATCTCACGCGCACGATCATTGGTGAATATCATCAAACCTCCTCCATGTGTTCAACATCTGATTCGGATGAACTTTCCATTTGAGCTGATATTCTCAGAACACAACACAGTGGTAGGTTTGAGATGATATTCACCAATGGTCACGTGCGTAAGATCGACAATCGACTACTGTGGGCTTCGAACCGAAAACAGGAAGTAAATACAGGTGTGTGAGCTGGCTGAATTAACATAATTTTTATAAATATATTTCATATCTACTCCAGTCAGATTGACCGTGGTCACTCTTAACACCACTCACATGGCTGTTCACTCGTAATGACAAATAAAGGATGTTAAGAGGCTAAAAGCAGGTTTAGAACATGCCCCATTAAAGTCAACAAGGTGCGAATTTTAAAAAGACGATAACACAGTGTAGGCAACACCGATTTTTGTCGTTTTTTTTTCTTCTGTACTGACAGCACTCCAAATGTACAAAAAAATTAGCTTTTTAATTAGTTCTCCTTTAAAGGTCCCCTGACAGGGGGTTATTTGATTATTTAATGTTTCCTGGGTTGCCCTTGTAATGTTAGTATGTTTTTTTAGATCAAAAATAGTCATAATTTAATTAAATAAATGGCATTTTTCCTAGCCTTATTTTAGCCTCTGCTTTGAACGCTCTGTTTGAAGGGGCGTGTCTGCTGTGGGATTCAGTGTAACCGCCCACTGCTGTGATTGGCTGACATGGTTGCATATGAAATAGCCACGTATTACATGTGAAACTCTCTTGGATACTTTTACTACAGCTATTATACATTTTTACTTTTATGTCTATGGAGATTAACAAATCGTGAGAAGTTTTAGATCTATTCCCATCACATAAAATGTTGCCGTGACATTTTTACTTAAAATAAATGCTGTTCTTTTCTTTTTGGAAAATCAAATAAATTCAGACTTGGCTAGCAGCGGGAATGATTGTCAAAATTGTAATTTATTACTATTACTTTTGGCATGTTTTTGGTTCCTGAAGCATCATACGGTAGACTATAGTAATTTCTTCAGTAATCTACTTGCTCAAGTGTTTTCTTATCTTATTATATTTTTTGGCGATATGACTGGACACATGCATTTTATTCTGATCCAAATATCAACACCTTGTTCCACTAAAAACTGGCACAAAAACAAAGTGTTGAGCTCTGCCAATACTGTTGATCCAACATATTAACCCCCTTTTTTTATTTAATTCCCAGAAAATATTCTCCCATATTTTCCTCATTTTCATCCAAGGGGAAGGAAACCAGCCAGAATTATTCATAGGACAATACATTTTCACACCATACGTGTTGTGTATACATAAATGAGCATTCTCTTTTTGTCAAGAGCAAAGCGTTTTAAGTATTTTAAAGCTGTGCCAATTTTGGGAGCTTATTTAGTATATTCAATAACGACAGAGGAGGCAGGAAGGCTTCCTTCGTCTCAGACTCTGTGGCAATCATAATGTGAATATTCATATGCTTTTCTGTGTTTCATGCTGCGTCAGAAAACAGTATTTCCAAACGATCCTGAATGTGAAATTTAACAGGACTGATTGGTTGTTTCAAACAGGTTCACAGGAATGCTTATACAGAAGTATGCTTTTCAATGAGACACTGTAACTAATAGCATATGGCAAGTGATACTGAAATACAGCCCTTTTACAATCACTCTAGCGCCGCAACCCTACACGGCCTCGGCACAGCTGTAGCCCCCATCTGTGGGCACCTCAAGAGGCTTTGCCCTCCATCTACTGAAGAAAAAAAAAAAACTTTTGTATTTGGCTTGAGTGCGAGTCCTGTTTGTGTGCAGACTCCCACTCATAGAATAGTGGAAAGCCACTCAAAAAATCCACTCACAGCAAAAGCAGAGAAGAGTAAGATGTGAGATTTGACATTTTGAGGGGAATGAAAGGGAATAAGAAAACAGGAGTAATTCAAAACAGATTGGACCGAGAATAAAGATAATTTTATGAAAAGAAGTGTCTCTGAAGGATTTCTGTAGAAGATGAAGAGCAAAGATCCTAATAATGATAAAAGTCTCATGGGATGTCTGCATTCTTATTATAGAGTTAGGAGACGTTCCCCATAACTTTGACTATACCGAAAAGACAATTACCAAGTTCCAACCCTTTCACCTTTAGGGCATTGGATAAACCTTCCTAACAAAATATTACAAGTCTGCCTAAATGATACCATATGAATATATTATAAAGTTATAAACACAGGTGAGACCACCTGTAAGGCATTTCTGCCTAAGACACACTTCCGCTAGTGCCTTTGGTCCGGGTAGCCACCCTTTATTGATGTTTCGCTCCTTTAATCCCAAAAACACCTCCGGGTGGTGGGAGCAGCGAACAGGGACGTCTCCCTGCCTCTCCCTGCAGCCAGCCTTAGGATCCGTCTCTCCCCCAAGCCTTGTCCTTTCTACGGAGCCAGAGCAAAAAGCTCCCTTTCTCTGCCATTTCTTTGAGGACTCTCTCTGATTCCAAGGGTCTTGAGGAGTCACTGGATGGAGGTTCCAGTGAAGCTCCTGCAACCAACTTCCACTGGGTAGGTGTATGCTCTCCACCCAGCTTGTGCTGCATGCAGCTGCCAGTCCCGCATACCTCTCCTTCTTTCTTTCAAAGGCAGCCTCTAGCCCATTATCCCATGGCACGGTCTGTTCAGCCATTAAGACTGTCTTCGTGACAATGGACCAAATCATGATGTCTGGCTGGAGGGAGGTTATGGCGGTTTTCTGAGGGAACTTCAACTGGCGATCCAGGTCAGCTCTAAGGACCCAATCCCCTCCAGGTGTCAGCAAGGACCTCTCTGTTTCTGTGCTACTGAGTGCCTCTCCCCCTTGTCTAACAAACTGGATGGGCGGGTGTGATGTTGATGGGCTGGCGTGATGTTGATGGGCTGGCGTGATGTTAATGGGCTGGTGTGATGTTGATGGGCTGGCATGGTTCACTTCGAGCATGTGTGCTTCGATGGCTTCTGCTAGCTTTCGCAAGACTCTGTAGTGATGCCACCTGTAGCGTCCCTGGGTCAGTGCAGTCTTGCAGCTAGAGAGGATGTGTGCATATTTTGAGGGCTTGGGAGAGTGTCATATGTGGCTCTGATCAAGAAACATAGCCTTGCTTGGGGCAATTTCCATAGATCAGACCACGTGATGGACCTGTCGGTGGCAGACCCCCAGGTGGTCCATTTGATATCGTCTCCTTTGAGGATTGAGACACTGCAAAACTTGGATGGCTTCATCCTGGCCAATGTCAACAGTTCCTCAAATCTCTTTTGAAGTCTGTGAGTGCACGCTGCTGTCTGTAGGAGTGTGGTGACGTCATCCATATAGCATCTGATGGCTGGAAGTCACTCCCTGCTGGCGATCTGATTCCTTTAACCATTGGTCTTCCTCCTACTAGGATATCCTCAAAGGCTGCTGTGAGGAGAATTGGGGAGATTGAACAACCCATGGCTATTCCCTTCTGCTGTTGGTACCACCCAGTTGTAGCTGTTGATGTGGAGTAGCACACTTGGAGGTTACGGAAGTAGGTGGTTATGAGACTCTGGATGCATTGTGGGCGGTGGGGGACAGACCCATAGGCGTTAGCTAGATCGAGCCAAACTACATGAAGGTCTGACTTGTTGCATTTGGCTGTTTGGATCTGTTCCCAGATAATCATTGAGTGCTCCACGCAGCCTTAAAACCCTGGTACGCCTGCCTTCTGCAGCTGGTGTCTATGTACTTGTTGGCCAGGAGGTAGTTGGACAAGCTCGCCATCACCGCAAATAAAATGTTCCCTTCTACATTTAGAAGCGCAATGCCTCTGAATTGGTTGATGTTTCGGCAGTCTTTTTCTTCGGGATAAAACAGCTTAGACTTTTTGTTTAATGTTTTTTGCTCATTTTTTACATATAATTATAGTGAAGGTTTCTTGCACTTGTAACAGTTATATAATTTAATATACATATCAATTTTCCACCCTCATGCTGCCCTTTAGAATTAGAATTTAGAACATGAAATCACATTTGACTCTTTCTTGCATGTTCCTGGTTTATTGTGCACAACGTGCGTGCACATTATTTAAAAAAGTCTACTTTTAGGAGCCTTAAGATGTTTAATATTGCGGCATTATTTTTAGGACAATTTATTTTCCCCTTAAATTCCCATTAATGTAATGGAAAAAAAAACACAGTCTCTGATTATCCTGCTTCAGTTGAAACACGTTATGTTGACTTCAAACAGCCTGCTTTTTGCTGTACCTCTAAGATTTTCTATATATAAATGCTCCTGTTATTGGATAATATTTCTATATAGAACAGAGTTCACATTGACTACGTTTACATGCAGCCAATTTTCGGGTTATGGTCGGGTTAAGGTCACTTTTCGGGTTTCTGAAACATTAGGGATAACCCGTTTACATGCATGAGCAGAGAGAGTTTCTCCTGTCTACATGGATTTGCAAGATGTAGACGCGACGCGCAGTTAGCGTCTTGAGACGTACGGAGAACCTTAAGATGCAAACTGCGTCATTTCCGATTCTTCTTCCTGCATCCAAAGACAACAACAGCAGCATGCGGATAATGAATAGTTCGGGGCAGATAGCGATCCCCTTTGTTTGCGCTTAGATGCTGGTAACGTTACTGAGCTCGCTCCAAAAGTATGCTGTGCTGTGTCTCGCCATGTTTACTTCCGGTATACTGCACTGTGGATTTTTGTATGCGCCGAGAAGTTTCTGTACTCAAAAGACCAAGATTCCTTTCGAATAGAACATACGCAGAACACATATCACTATGGGGATATGCCGATAAGCGTTTACATGAGCAAAAATTCGGGTTTGAAAATGGGTACCCCAGGTATAATATCCCGGTTTTTAAAATCCGGGATATGAGCATTTTTCGGATTTTTGCCGGTGTTTACATGGCCGTTCGTGACCGGGTTATTGCTAATATCCCGGTTTTGAATGGTTTATTGGCTGCATGTAAACGCAGTGATTGTTAATTATCAGAATTAGCCAAATGTGTAAATATGGGTGGTCTTATGTTATTATTTCCTTATGGCTGTGATAGAATCATGATGGTTTGTGAATTATAATTTTTTTACATGGCAGTTCACCCAAAATTAAAAATCTGTCTTTTATTCATCTTCATGTTGTTCCAAAAGTTTATTCTTTGGAACACAAAAGAAGATATTTTGAGAAATGTCTCAGTGTTTTTTTTTTTTTTTTTTTTTTTTTTTGTCTATGCAATATGCTGTTAGGGGCTTTCGCACCTGACGAACCTTTTCATAGTTCCTAGAACTATTGGTGGAAGTACCCGGATGCTGGTATGTTCACGCCGCAGGAACTAAGAACAATTTTAGGAACTCCTTTTGGAGGAACTTATTTAGCTCATACATACTCGGAGTAGGATCTAGACCAGCACTATAGGAACTATCCGTGACGGTAGTGAACTCCGATTGGCCGGACGCACGAGAAACACCAGCACCCGCCATTTTTAAGAAGTCTGTGTAAAGACACAGGTTATAGCCTATATATTTACTAAAGAAACTAACTCTACGAACATGTTAAACAGTGAAAGATGGGCCTCTTAACCTTTATGCTGAGGAGAAAATCAAACGCAGCTTTTGAGTAGACCAAGCGAAACATCATTATGTATTTCTGCTCAGCTAGCAACACTGGACATTAACCACACGACATAGCCTACGTTAATAACTTTTCTTCACTGCCTAATTTCCATATATAACAGTTCTATCTAACAATGAACATGGAGAATGCATGAACACAGGCTCTGGCTGGCGTTCTCAGTGCTGTCAAAATAAAGGCCTGGCGTGCCGTCAAAATAAAAGTCACAACAACATGTGTGGCTTGTGTCATTTTTGAGTTCCTTCTGCCGGTGCGAATGCAATCTGGAAAACGTTCCCAAAAGTGGGCGTGTCTTCCGGTTCGTAGTAAACAAAGCGCTGCTTGACATACTTAACACTCGTTCGTTCAACAGTTGACAGTCATTCAAGTTATAGCGATCCAAACTAGCTAACGGTGTGGGAAAACAACCTCAACGAAATTAAAAAGGGTAAAATAACAGTACCCTTACCCTCCGCAGTAGTTGGTTGGGAGTATTATAATAACATTATTAGTAATCAATACTCATCAAGGCATGGTGACACAGTTGTATGAGCTGACAAACAATTAAAATAAAAAATACACACTTAGTCATTGTGCTTTGGAGTTTATTATAAATGAATGTGCCACTTGAATACATTAACTGGCACATTTGGTATTCTGTCAACTCAGGCTTTGATCCTGATTTTTGGTGTAACATCAGTAGAGAACATCCAATCACATGCTGATAAAGTTTATAGAATACACTAATGAACACAGTAAGCTAAACAAATGTACACAGGAAGATTCGTCGTCTTTTGGGAGGTGATGGAAACTTCAGTCGTTGGCAGGATCACTCTGATTTCGTTTTCTGCTTATGTTCAAAACAATCACGTTTAAGCCACTGAATTAGTTTAGTCCGGTTATATGTACAACCGCGAACAGCACATGTTGTCCTTGAGCTCCGTAACGACATCTCTCATAAAGATTTGCGTCTTTAAATAGTAAAATAATTCTCCGAAAAACAGCTAGCATCTTCGCTAACTAACACACAAAATACCATTGGAATGCTACTTCCGCCACCGTTCCGGAAGTTTCACCCACTTTATTTTTTGCAGGAGCTCCCCCGGAAACTTGTGAATAGAAGAACCATTTAGTTCTTGGGAACCACCCTGGTGTTCCTAGAACTACCCGTTGCGAAAGCCCCAATGGCCACCAAAATGGTTTGGCTATCAACATTCTTCAAAATATATATATTTTTTGTGTTCTGCAGAAGAAAGAAAATCATGAGGGTGACATAAGGGTGAATAAACAATGACAACATTTTCATTGTTGGCTGTGAACTATCACTTTAAACTGCCATACATGATCTTAGTAGACTAAGGCTCTGCATTTTAAACTTTAGTTTCAAAGCATTGTCTTTTAAATCCTTATGTCCTTTACCCAAGTTTGAGAGACACAAGCGTTAGGCCTCTGTGGGGTTAGTGTCTTGAGCTAACCAAGTCCCCTTATCCCTACGGGCGGCAGATTATCCGTCTGAGAGGTGTCTTCCCCTCCTGTGTCATCTGGGTTCATGAGCCAGCGCCCCGATGTTGCTATTAGGAACTCAGTGGTTCAAATCCACGCATTATCTGTGATTAGTCAGGGTGATGCTGCGGGAAGATTAGTGGATGCTGAGCAGGAGAGCTTAACGTTGACATCAAGGAATAGCATGGAATCAGCTCATACCATTTTAACCAATGCATACAAACCAGGCTCTTTGGAAAAACGTGCCTGTTGCGACATTTTCTGCACAATGAAATTACGTTGTCTGTTGCATGTTTCATGACAATCTCAAAGTGAAATGTCCAGTGAATGCCGCTAAAAGCTTGTTCGGTTTGATCTGAAACTGATGAACGTGAATCTGGCAATGTTTGATTATTTATGTTGAGAAGGTGAATGCTCTATTGCGTTTGCAAATAACACCTACACTAAACACATAAGAGACCTGATAGTGTTAATTAAAGCAAATGTGAGATAAAAACGCATTTGCTGAAGCAATCATGTCATTTTAGTTTGCTCTTTTTACCTTCGCACTACAAGTGCAATTCTGTTCCAACTGAGCAAGTTTACCACATTAGTAAAGCCATAAATATGGAGCTGGTTATGTGATGCAAACATCAAAATGTTTTATTCTACAAATGATGCGCTATTGTAAAAGTATTCTGAGGTTATAACATAGTATTATACAAGAAACCGTGCGTAAATATGTCTTGATTAATTGCTGACCTATCTCTGGAATCATAATTTTGTGTGAAAAGAAATACTTTGGTGTTTTCACTGCGTCTAGTGTTCCTTTCATCTGGAAACTGCAGTGGTTTGTATGTAGTGCATTGGTACGCCTTTAGAGATGCAGTAAAACCTGGCAATCACGCATCTGGCTCATTACCCTGCAATTGTGATAATGCTCGCCTATCATGTTCATAAAGGTTCCAAAAATCTGGGTCAGACTGTTGAAATGGACAGAATAATTAGAAAGTAAAAGGCCCATCCACTCATTTATCATCATCACTTTCGGTCACATCAAAATGATCTTGAAATAATGATCTGTGAGAGAGCTGACTTTTAGAGTATTTTTATTCATCTCTGTTAAATGAAAAGCTGCACCTCTGTGCCCGTGACCATGGTTGTGTTTACAGAGGCGTTATTGACTAATAGATAAATAGCATTGCTTTTTCTGTTATGGTATTTATATTGTACCATATTATTATTAATTTAGAATCAATATGAACATGTTTGCAATACATCATCCATCCATCCAATCCAAGGGTTAGTTCACCCAAAAATGAAAATTAAGATCAATGTTGAAATAAATGACCCACACTTGGCAATGCTGAATACATTCGAGACCCTGCAAGTCTAGCCTATATAATCATCATTCGAACACAAATATATAGATATTTTTGATTAAATTTGAGAGCTGTATCACTACCACATAGGCTGCCTAAGGGACTGCCTCTGACGGCCAAGAAAGTCAATGAAGAAAATGTTTAAATATTCCATGTGACAACAGTGGCTCAACTATAAGTTTATCAAGCAACGAGAACTACTTTTTGTGCGAAAAAACAAACAAAAATAACGACTTTATTCGCCTATTCCTTTTCTTCCTTGTTGGCCTGAAAACGAGACTTCAAGAGATTTCCACGACGCATGCGTGAGAACTGAACTGAAGTAGTTGAAGGAGATCGCAATTCTCGCGCATGCGTCGTGGAAATCTATCCAAGTCTCGTTTCAGGCCAACAAGGAAGAAAAGGAATAGTCGAATAAAGTCGTTATTTTTGTTTATTCGTTATTTTTCGCACAAAAAGTATTCTCGTCGCTTGATAAACTTATAGTTGAGCCACTGTTGTCACATGTAATATTTAAACATTTTCTTCATTGACTTTCTTGGCTGTCAAGAGCCAGTCCCTTAGGCAGTCTATGTGGTAGTGATACAGCTCTCAAATTGAATCAAAAATATCTTCATTTGTGTTCCGAAGATGAACGAAGGTCTTGCGGGGTTGGTACAGCATGCAGGTGTGTAATTAACAACTTAATTTTCATTTTTGGGTGAACTAACCCTTTAACAATAATATGGTAGAATATATATATATATATATATATATATATATATATATATATATATATATATATATATATATATATATATATATATATATATACACAGTATTCAATGCATCATATGGAAATTAATATGAATTTACATTGAACTAGTTAAAGTAAAATAACACACACACACACACACAGTGGGAACCACCACACGCCACTGCTTAAATGCCCACTAAGTCGCTTTGGATTATAGTGTCTGCCAAGTGCATAAATGTAAATGATGCTGTTTATACTGTAGGAGAAAATCTTTCAGACAGTAGGCGGTCTGTTTACATTTAGGATTTTAGTGTTGTGAGAGACCATTTAAATCAAATAGATGTAATGTTTTCTATAATTCAGCTTGTAGTTGTTGGTGCAAAAAAAAACAACAAAAACAACAACAATGCATTTTGTGTGTCTGGCGACTGGTGCTACGGTCAGGTCCATATGATGTGTTTGAGGGTGAACATCATGAAAACGTGTGTAATAAAACAGCTCTTAAAATGTAAGAGAAAGAAAAGTTAGAATGAAACCTTTTTTTAGGACCATCAAGATTTTTTACACTGTGACATTATTGTCTTTACAGTAAGGCAATTTAAATTCCCAAATTCTCACTACTGTACTGTATCTGCATGTTTCATTTGTATTTTTTGTAATTTTCATTAATCTTAATGATGTTTCATATTATTATTATGAAGTACTTTTTCTACTGTATTACAGTAAAATGACTAATACATTTTTTTATTATATAAGCATAAATCTAAGGCACTACAACAAAAATAACATGATATCTAAACCTGTGTCTTATTTTTCTCATTAAAATAATGATACTTTTATTTTTCACATTACAACAAAAGAAATTTAAGGGGGAAATGTGCTTCATTGTCTTGAAAATAAAGTCACAGCACAAAAAGTAGTCTTTATTTTGATATTGGTTTGAATTATGCTTTGATTTTGTGAAGGTAAAGGAATTTCATTGAGAGAGTGTGTTTTGAGGTAAATCAGGTTATGATTATAGCGTTTGTGCTGTTTTGCCGCTCACATGTAATTGCAAAGAATTTGCAGTGATTATTCTCCGATCCATGTTATTAGCTTTAGCCATTCAAAATCAATAAAACTAAGAGCTTCATAATGCATAGATCAATGTAGCTATTCTGAACGGTGTTTTTAGCACCACTAACTACCATCAGTGTTATCACTCCGATTTTATACAATCATGGAAATTTATCTCAAAATACCATTATTATCTTCTGACATTGATTGTCCCTCTTAAAATCCTTTGTTTCATTACTGATATGAATTGAAATGAAATGATAGAGATAAAACTGCCGAAAGACTAGAGAAAAGGTAATATATCAATGATGACAGAATTTTTCAAGTCTTTTGAGATAAAGAAAATAATAACTGTTCTCCACAACCCAGCAGCCATCAAAGACTGACTACAGTACACTCTAAAAAAAGGTTCTTCTGCGGTTCTTCAGGGGTTCTTTGCAGTGGTCATGGTGCTATTAACCTGGCCCTAGCCAGATGAATGTCGTTCCGGCTTAGCTCCGCCTAGCTTCACTCACATCCATCTGGAACCTCTTCCATTGATAGTGATTTCTCCAACCTACTTTATGGCTTAACATTGATGCTGCTATTTCATCCGTGTTGTCCAATCTACCTAATATTGTTTCATTAAAAGAACATAAGAACGGAACATCAGAGAATGTCGGCTGTTCTGTTTTGTTTTTTCCTGCGTCGCTCTCATCAGCGTCACGGGTTGGCTTCGGTGTGAGTGGTTGAAATAGCACGTCGATAAAGATGACAGACAAGTGGCTTATCCAATCATATGCAAGTATTTTTGAAAAGGCCCAGCCTTCTGAAACGCCATTTCAATGGATCGGTTCCAGATGGATGAGTGGAGCTAGGCGGAGCGAAATTCATCTGGCTAGGGCCAGGTTATGGTGCTATAGCATCATCACTAACATTTACAGAACCTGTCGAGCTCAGTTTGGTTCTTCAGTGGTTCTCGCTGCTACACAGTCTCAAACCAATTCGTCATATAACTGACGTTTTGGGACGTCTTTTGACCATTCGTCAATATACGACTATTTAGGGCCCCCTTAAACGTCGGTAGATGACGATCCCGGGTCGTCATACAACTGACGCTTTACCTTTAACGTCAGTTAGGTGACGAGTTGGGTTTAGGGTTAGGTTTAGGTATGGGGTAGAGTTAGGATCCCATAACGTCATCTACCGACGTTTAAGGGGCCCCTAAATAGTCGTATATTGACGAATGGTCAAAAGACATCCCAAAACGTCAGTTATATGACGAATTGGGATGAGACTGCGCTGGTTCTCTGGGGTGGTTAAGGTGCTCTATGGCACCTCTTATGGTTCTACATAGCACCATTTGACAAGGATAAGTGGTGTTTCCCCTATGATAACAAGCTAATGAACCACTTTTAGTGCTATTTAGCACTATTTATGTTTAGAGTTTACTACAGTCTTTTATGAAAGCACACTTTCTGATGGCTCAGTCTGTCCTCTCAGTATTTGTTAACAATTGCGCTTAACAGGAATCTATAATATTGTTCTGCTTAAATGCTTTTTTTTCTGTCACATTATTGAAGAGATGCAACAGGTTTTCTGGCTATGAATTAATATACGCCTCTTATTGACATTTTTGCTTTTAGTGTAGAAAGGTAAATTGCTTCTCACTTGAAAACGTACATGTCCCATCAGGACTATTTAGAAAAGAGTTTCATCATTGTAATGCCTTCTCTGATTTTTTTTGTGTGGCACAGCAGCACACTGGAAAGCAATCTAACTACTTATTGTCTCTTTATTTCCACAAAATATTGACTTATTGGGCATATGCTAATGAGGGCCAGTCGTAAAACTACATTGCTTTGCACATCTGACTTATTGTGACTCAGCAGAACATAGCCATATAAATGGCCTAATCCTGACTGACCCATTTAGTATTAATGCTAAATGAACGGTGTGTCTGTGACTGTGGCACATTGTTGCTAGTGGGCTTAATTAAGTGAAAAAAGCTTCTTGGGTTTGCCAACATTCTCTGATGCTCAGTCAGCCGTGCTCATTCTAATAGTAGTGCTGTCTAAGTGCACTTTTAATGATCTGAATGCTATTCAAAGGTTTGTTAAAGCTGTAAATTTATATTCCATCTACAACATGTGGAAGGAATTCAGAACTCCAGGCACTTGATTCAGAAAGAACATCTTAAGAAATAAATTCTTCTTAACTGCTATATTTTCTAACTTAAGGTTAAAGGGTATTATGTGTCATCAACACATTCAAGAATATTCTTATCTTTTTACTATACACTGTAAAAATGAATATGCTTTATCTAATAAAAAAAAATGTTGCAACAAATTACAAGCAATATTATTAATTAAATTTAACAAATTAGAATTGAGTAATAATCTAATTAATTTCTTTAAAATGAGTAAAACTTACAACAACAACCAAATAAAAACATAAATTGAAGTCACCATTATGGTGATCAGTGTTTATTTTAGGTTTGTTTTACAATTATGGTTTTCTCCTTCAGTGATTCTGCTTGTTAACATCAGGTGTCTTCAATATTGGCAATATAAAATAAAGAGTTCTTAATTAATCTTTGACGTCTGTCTGTTAGTGAGATATTTTTGTTAAATTTTTTGGGTAAACTTTACTCATTTTAAATGGTTAACTTTCAAGGAATAATTTGATTAATTATTACCAAATTCTAATTTGTTAAATGTAATTAAAAATATTGGTTGTAATCTATTGCCACAATTCTATCGATTAGATAAAGCATATTCATTTTTACAGTGCAAGTCCCACTGTTTTTAATGATTGTATCTCCTTAATGGGTTAGTTCACCCAAAAATGAAAATTAAGTCATTAATTACTCACCCCCATGCTGTACCAACCCCGTAAGACCTTCGTTCATCTTCGGAACACAAATGAAGATATTTTTGATTAAATTTGAGAGGTGGATCACTGCTACATAGGCTGCCTGAGGGATTGAAACGTGATGTCCCAAAAAGTCTTTGAAGAAAATGTTTAAATATTCCATGTGACAACAGTGGCTCAAGTATAAGTTTATCAAGCAACGCGAATACTTTCTGTGCAAAAAAACAAACAAAAATAACGACTTTATTTGCCTATTCCTTTTCTTCCTTGTAGGCCTGAAACGAGACTTCAAGAGATTTCCACGGACGCACGCAAGAGAATTGAACTGAAGCAGTTGAAGGAGTATCAATTCTCGCGCATGCGTCGTGGAAATCTCTTTAAAAAATATAAACAAAATATATAAAAATATAAAAAAGAAATACAAATTTTTATCTCTTAAAGTTAGGTATAACCTCCAACTTGTCTTAAATCCCAAAAGGGAAAGCTGTTTAGTTAGTTGTATTGGGTTGTTTCAGATTAAGCATTACAACATAATACTAGCTAGTAGCTACCAACACAGACTCATTATATATGTGACAGAAATATGTTGTGACATATCTGCAAAACCTGAAATACGTTGCTCAGTGTGCATTTTGCTTTGTTCTTTGCAGATCAAATGAACACAAGAGGCAGTAAAACACTAAAAACTTTTGTCTCTTTGCCCATAGGTGCAGATTATCAAGTAACAAGGACTTATTTTCACACAGTTTCTTGCACAATACTACATTATATGACCTCAAAACGCTTGTACAATAACTCATCATCATCATCATCTGTTGATTTGTAAACTAATACATTTGATGTTTGCATCATAACCAGCCCTTTATATACAGCTTCAGTAGCTCAGCTGGTACAGCATTGCACTTGTAATGTGGAGGGTAGATTGCTGTGAAACTAGCCTAGAAATCTAGCACGCACCCTAGCGGCAGCAAAAATTATTTTGCAGCAAAGTGTGGTCTAGCAACTCTCTGTTGACTTTCGAAGTGGAAAATCCAAACTCTGGTCTGGCCAATCACATCGTGTATAGAGTTGGTGGCGGGCTTAACACAATGACGGCAGAGTTGTGACGGTTCTGCGCTGTGATTTCCATTGGTGAGTTCCCTGCTACTTAAAAACAAACAAGACGCAGCTGCACGACAGCGGTCTTTCGAATTCGAGGCTTTGGGCGCAACTCCGAATGACTTGGAGTTAAGAACATAACTTAAGTCATTAAGTCTTAGTCACTTAAGTCTTAAAAAGGAAGATGTGTTCAGAGTTTTGACGACGTATAAGGCAAACGTTTAATATATCACTTGCTCCGCTGGAGAGAAAACCATGGGGAAAACGCATGGGACTCACTCAGCCACAGCCATCATTGCTCTGGTTGGTTAGCGCTATCCTATAGCGTGCAGAGGGATATTGAAAGACAACCTTTTATCCCGCCCCCGGATTGAGGTATGCCAATTGTGAGTTCCCAGACCTAACATCTTGATAGGTCTGGTTTGCCAGGCTACTGTGAAACATGAGTCACGATAAAAAAAAAAAATCTGAAAGACTAGAAACAGTAAAAATGGCTGCTTTAGAAAATGTGTTTCCAACTCATGCTTGTGTTTGCACAAACTATCCGTTAGGTTTAGTGTAGGTGCTACATTATTTTCAAGCATGGTTCAAGCATTAACCGTTTTGCTCCAATCACCAGACATTTCAATTCCCTCCTGCTGGGAATGTGTATTAAACCAACATTTTAAAATGTTACCTCTTTCACATTCAAATGTTTTACGCCTTTATCCAAAGCGTCTTACAAATGAGGAGAAATAGAAGCAATCAAACTAACAATACGGCAATAATATGCAAGTGCTGTGACTAGCCCCAGTTAGACCAGCATATATAGAGAATAGTAGTACTACTTTTCTTGAAGACCAATCTTAATCTAAAACTGTACAAAATTGTCCCATACCCAATCCATCAAGTGATTGTGGCAAGTTCCTGATAAAGGAGAGGCTTATGAGAAACCAAGGCTAGAAGGTGCGTTCGCTCCCTCTTCCACCTGGAAAACTATCCTTAATCCAGTTACAGGTGAAATCTAGCCTTGAGGAGCAGAACAAACATCGGTACTGACTTCTGAAGCTTCACTCTAGTGCATCTCTAATGTTTGAGCTCTAATACCAGATGGCAGCGTGCCCCCTGCCAAGCACAGCCCGACCCCCATGAGGCTTGTGCTCGGTGATCAAAGCTGCACTGAGCTCTGCCTCCAGGAGACAGAGTCCAAATGCATCATTGTTGTGGAAAACTGGGCTGAAACTTGCCCAGAGAAGAAAGGGCATAAAAATCTGTTTCCATCTAATGTCACTCTCAGACTCGAACAGAGTAGCTGGGGCAGAAGAAATGCTGTTCATCATTTATCGCAAACATAGGCTATTGAGTATATGAAAGACAGGAGAACGTAGATTAACAATTACCACCAATTTGTCAACAGTGAAGTATTACACTGTCTCGAAATCTAGCAGTGATCGAGAGACAAATTTGCTATTAAGAATAGGGAGGGATCTTTGTCAGTTGTGAAGGTGGTGCTCTGCTTTTTGAGTAGAAGGCTTAAGGCTCTCTGCTGTTTAAATGTTGCCTGTTGGAAACAGCCCACACATTTGTGTGCACTTTACTAATCAAATGTGCACACACCGAACATCCACACACTTTATTCTGAGGTTAAACTAGCATGAGCACTCTTATGTGTTTGATCAAAAACGTGTAGGCTAGAGGTCTCCAACCTTATTGTGAGTGAGGCCTACTTGAAGAGAGCTACTGCTGTTTCTTTACCTTATGCTTGCTAATATCTTTTGTTTCACATCATATTCCAAGGAATAATATTGAAATCTCTTTATTATTACAATATTGAAAATATTGTGAATGATTTCTAGCTGATCTTGATTCTTCTGATTGGTTCCTTATGCCTCGTTTCCACTGAGCGGTACGGTACGGTTCGGTTCGGTACGCATTTATTTGCGTTTCCACTGTCAAAAGTTGTGAATGGAACCAAAAAGCCGAACCGTACCGTACCACTATTTTGGGTTCCCTTTCGTTGGGGTACCTAGCACAGTGAAAGGGTACTAAAAGGTGGAGCTAGACTCACTGCAGAACGGTGATTGGTGGACAGAGTATCGTCACTCGCGCGTGCTAAGGGCATTAGAAGCATACAGTTGAAATATAATTCTACTGTTATTGTGTCACGAAATGTAGTTTTAAGAGTTTTTCAGGCGAGAAAGTAGTTTTTAAAGCTCAAATCTGTGGTTTATTTATAGATTTATGATAATTTGACTGAGATCCATTTCAAGCGATCACCGGACGCTCGCGCTCGTGTCCCCGCCTGGAACAGCCTTTCCGCGGCTAGTCGCTCTGATGTTTGCCGCTGACTCGGACGTCTCTGTAGTGGTTAAACATGAGATATAGTTTGTCTTGTATAAACATAACAGGTGATCTTTGGTCTCGTGAATCTGTAATTCGTTCCCTGGCCAATAGCTTTGGCAGAAGGCTACGTGAAGTTTCATATCTTTGAGCGCTGAATTTGTATATTTGACTGACTGAATTGTTTCTTTATGTTATTTAAGCTTTACTGTATATCTGTTTGTACCTTTTACTTATACTTTTATAATGGCTATTATTGATAAAACTGAAATGCAACAAAAAGAGATAATTTTGTCATTTTTTAAATTCTATTACAAGATAATGTGTTGTTTATTGCAACATTTGTACCAATACGATATGCAATACATTACATATTGCCTGGAATATGTTTAATATTTTTACATTTAAACGAAAAGAGGCAGGGTTGTGTTTTTTATTTAGTTTTGTTATAAATATAACGTTACATACATGCAGTGAATATAATCAATAGGCTATGCGTTGCCTGAAACACATTTGTGTGCTTTATAATGTTTAAAATGTATTGTAATGAAATCGAAACGAAGCAGAGTGGTGTTTTATAACATATTTCTTTTTATTATTGCCTAAAATGTACATACAGAGATAACCGGAGTCGCAGAGCCAAAGCGAGCTGAGTGGCGCGTTCAAGAACGCGCTGTTCCATTAGCAGGGACCATTCTCCTGAGTCGGACTTTGCGTTGGCTACTTGGTATTGAGAAACGCCTAATGCCAGCGCTTGTTTCTAGTGACAAACATGCTGAGAAGCAAGAACAAGATCTGCTGTGCTGTCTGTCATCCATTGTTGTTTACTATGTCGCTTTCTTCGCGCGAAAATGACGTCGATCGCTTCTTTCCAGCAAACACCACGCCTATCAAGTATGGGTACTGTTGCGGTGGAAACGCAAGCCTGATCATGGTGTACCCGACCCGTACTGTACTGTACCGTACCGTACCGTACCCCTCAGTGGAAACGAGGCATTAGTTCCTAAATTATTTTTCCTCATTTATATTTCCCTTAGAGATTTGAAAAAGTCTTTGTTAAAGAGTTATAAGCAAAGATCCTCACCAACCTATGAAGTGAATTAGGGGGCCGTATGTATAAAACTTTTCAAAGATTCTCTTAAGAACAGAATGGTGATGGGGGTGGTGATGGCGCAGTGGATAAAACACGTGCTTTTGGTGTGAGAGACCATCCACTGTGAGACACCAATGTGTCCCTGAGCAAGACATTTAACCCCTAGTTGCTCCAGAGGCGTGCAACCTCTGACATATATATAGCAATTGTAAGTAGGGATGTTAACCAATGACCGTTTGACCGATGGTTGAAATCAACGTTAACCGATCAAAGTTGTCGGTAGTGAGTTAAAAAAAAAAACATTTGGCGCGAGTTCGCGCAAACGTTTCGTCACAGCATTTGGGTTCGGGTTCAGGTTGGGTTCGTGCGCAGCGTTCGGGTTCAGGTTGGGTTGGGTTCGTCACAGCGTTCGGGTTCGGGTTTGGTCTGGGTTGGGTTCTTGTCACAGTGTTTGGGTTCAGGTTGGGTCGGGTTCGTCACAGCGTTCGGGTTCGGGTTGGGTTTCGTCACAGCCGTTTCGGGTTCAGGTTGGGTTGGGTTCATCACAGTGTTTGGGTTCAGGTTGGGTTGGGTTCGTCACAGCGTTTGGTTTCAGGTTGGGTTGGGTTCGTCAGAGCGTTTGGGTTCGGGTTGGATTGGGTTCGTCACAGTGTTTGGGTTCGGGTTGGGTTCGTCACAGTGTTTGGTTTCAGGTTGGGTTGGGTTAGTCACAGCGTTCGGGTTCGAGGTTGGGTTGGGTTCGATCACAGCCGTTTCGAGTTTGGGTTGGGTTCGTCACAGTGTTTGGGTTCAGGTTGGGTTGGGTTCGATCGACCAGCGTTTGGTTTCAGGTTGGGTTGGGTTCATCACAGCAGTTGGAGTTCAGGTTGGGTTGGGTTCGTCACAGCGTTCGGGTTCAGGTTGGGTTGGGTTCGTCACAGCGATTCTGGGTTCAGGTTGGGTTGGGTTCATCACAGCGTTTGGGCTCAGGTTGGGTTCATCACAGCGTTTGGGTTCAGGTTGGGTTGGGTTCGTCACAGCGTTTCGGGTTCAGGGTCTGGGTTCGTCACAGCGGTTTGGGTTCAGGTTGGGTTGGGTTCCTCACAGTGTTTCGGTTCCGGGTTGGGTTGGGTTTGTCACAGCGTTTGGTTTCAGGTTGGGTTGGGTTCGTCATAGCGTTCGGGTTCAGGTTGGGTTGGGTTCGTCACAGCGTTTCGGGTTCAGGTTGGGTTGGGTTCATCACATTGTTTGGGTTCGGGTTGGGTTGGGTTCGTCACAGTGTTTGGGTTCAGGTTGGATTGGGTTCGTCAGCGTTTGGCTTCAGGTTGGGTTGGGTTCGTCACAGCATTTGGGTTCAGGTTGGGTTGGGTTGGTCACAGCGTTTGGGTTCAGGTTGGGTTGGGTTCGTCACATCGTTTGGGTTCGCGCTCTCACAAGATTTGCGAAAAGTAAAGGCTTCAGGCTAAAACACTCGAGGTCAGAGCCAGGGCAGATGAAAGGATGAAGCTTGCAAAGAAAATAGTGTATGTTGACCATTTTAACTAAAAGAATGACACAGATGTAAGTTGCTGGGCTTAGATTTGGAAATACATTACATCTACATTTCAGTGGTAACAGATAAGGTGATGATGATCATCATCTTTCTTTATTATTATTAGCACTAATGTTAATGTTATCTCAAACTAAAGCGACGTCTCTTCAGAGCTCTTCATTTTCTTAAGTGAGCCACGGCAATGTTTCAAATGAGCTTCTAACGCTAGACTAACGCCTTTATTTTCAACGCGATCACCTTGTACCCAAACCATTTTGAAACTAAAAAGGAACATTTGTCCTCCAATTACACACAAGCTCCTTCGGCGGCGCCTTTGCGGGACTCACGTTTCGCGCTGGGGATTTTAAAAAAGTGACGGGCAGTGTGTGTGTGTGTGTGTGTGAGGCAGAGCGCGGAGAGATGCGACAGAGTTGTGAAATTGCAGACGTGGCTCGAAAATGGTGGTTTCAAATGAGCGTCAGCATATTTTGAACCGAGTGGTTAACCGGTTTCAACCGACTAATGAGGCTCGGTGGTCGGTCAAGAAAATGTTTAGTTTTCGCCATCCCTAATTGTAAGTCGAATAAATGTAAATGTAAGAACAGGCTGAAGCTTTGACATGAGTGTCAAAAAATGTATACGACTTGTTTAAGAATAGGATCTTTTCATAAAGAAGTTTAGTAAAGTCTAAGACTGACTCTTAAGGCTGATTCCACAAGGGACAATTTTAAAATTGTCGGCCGATTTCCAAACCTGAGTGACCCCACACACGGCGCTAAAAAATCACGGGTCTAACAGTTTTGGTTCGTACAGTGTGTGGTGCGCAGCCACATGGTAAAATCAACACATCACGTGAACCGATTTGACTTCCGAACATTCCCAGGTCAGACGGAAATATCGCAAAATCCCTCAAGATCAAACGTGACTTCAGAGTAAACAATCATGGCGGACAAAGAGGATGCAGTGGCGATAGTGTGTAGTTTGTTTTTAACAAAAACAAAAAAAAAATCCACAGGAACTTTCTGGTGCGCCATACTGCCGGCCGCGGCTGTTTTGATTTTGTTTCCGCCGGTGCTTCCTCTGCGCCTTGCCACCTCGCTTTCTGATTGGCTACACGCCACAGTTCACAGGCTGCATGCTCGTTCGTCCCCGGGGGACACCACACACGAGGAGAAATCGGGCCAAAAAAATCCAACATGTTGGATATCCCCGATTTGAGATCGGAGTGGCCCTGGCATCCTTTCAGAGCAGACCATAGCAGTCTTAACACACCACACACGGCAGGAATATCTCATCAGATTATTTTATGATAATCGGAGCATCATTAAGATCGTCGGAAAGAGTGAATCAGGGCTAAAATCAGCCTAATAATCATATGAAATGTTTTATCAAGGATCAATTTTGGTGATAGATGATTTTTAAGGGATACAATTATTGACTACAGGGGGACTTTATATGTTTTTAATGTCAAGCAAGTATTATGAAATAAAGTTTTGAGTTTATTTATAGAATGTGCTCTGGTTGACTCACACGCTGCCAGCCGATCACCAGGTGCCCGTGGGCACTGCATTAGAGACTGCTGTTGTAGTCTATGTATGATTCACCATCCACAGAAATCTAATCAAACTGAGTTGGTGTCATTCAGTGATCTCATAATTGTCTCTCAAAATCTCGTATGCAGCACTAACCGACAAATGTAATTCGTGCTGCATATAAATGTAAATTAATTGTTACTATTGCCAAAATTGATGCCATCAAGTCAATCATTAGGGCCAAAACAATTCATAATTCATAATAACAATGTGTTGGTGACCAGTTTTGCTATTTGGCTTGATTACTTATCATAGTTGTTTTATTTTCCACTGATGTCACTACAGTTACAGCCAGTAATAAATCAATTTAATGACTAGATGTAGCTTTTGTGCAGATCAAGTTTTAAGTTCAGTAATACTGAGGCTGGAAATTGATTGTTCAGTGAAGTGTAATGAAGTTGGACCCATGCCAGTGCAGTTATAGCACTTCCTCAACCTACTACTGCACCAGCGCCCATACAACCGAAATAGTGTCTGAAGCCTTAAAAAAAAGCCTAATTATATCAGACTTCCTCTACACCAATTTTACTGGTCATTTAGACAACCCACTGACCAGTTGATTATGAAATAGTGTAGTTTTACACATTCCTATAGTTCAATAAACTTCAATAAACAGAATATTTGTAATATATATATATATATATATATATATATATATATATATATATATATATATATATGAAGAGTTCAGATGCAAAAGCCTCTAAATGCCATTTGAAATTTTCTTCTAGAATGACCATTTTTATCAAGCTTGTATATTTAAGTTCAGTAATTTCACTTAAATGACAATTAATAGGTAATCTTCATTGCCATTTAAGTGAAATTACTGAACTTAGATATACAAGCTTGATAAAAATGATCATTTCAGAAGAAAATTTCAAATGGCACTTAGAGGCTTTTGCATCTGAACTCTTCATATATATATATATATATATATATATATATATATATATATATATATATATATATATATATATATATATATATATATATATATATATATATATATATATATATATAAATACAAATATGTGACCCCGCCTGTGAACCCACGGCTAAAGTCGCAGAATCTAATTATGAATAAAAGAGCGTCAAAGTAGTCATAGCAATAAAAATGACAAAAATAGGTAATGTGTGTTTATTGCTGTAAATGATAGATTATTATAAGGGTTTTGAGATTCAATACTCAAATTTTAATTTATAACATGATAAATACTATAATTAATGATTTTATTGACACTACGTTATACTTTTGCGCAGCAAAAAAAAAAAATGGACGCGGGCTTTAACATTGATTTCAATCGTATCAGGGTTTATTTTTCGGCGAAACAACACTTGCTGATTCTTATCATTCAGTTCAGGTACTTCTTTTTGACTTATTTTCTATTAGAAAGAGTAAACGGACCTTAAAATCAATGCGCACGAATGCCAATCATGAAAAAAATGCGACTTCAGCTGGCCGGTTCAGATGTCTGATGAGGAGGTGTTTCCGTGTCATCGCCAAACATTTAACTTAAGAACAGCTTATGTGTTTTGTAGCTCTGTATTCTGCCAATAATATTATTATATTATATTTTATTTGTGTCTTATACGTAAGTGTCAATAATATAATTCGTTTGCTGGATTAACTGTTAACTGCGTCGTTTTGACATCTGACATGGCAGCACCAAAGCATGTGTGCAGGAACGTAAAATGTCTGATTGCTTAAACAGCTTGTTAGATATTAATCTCGGTGGAAATGCCCAAATTACGATTTAAGTGGTTTTATAGCGGATTATTTTCTGGAGGATAATGGTGATCATGAACAGGACACATTCTTTGACGAAACTGACGAGGAATTTGACGGCAAGTTTTTGTCATTATAATTTTTTTAATGCTGAATATGTAGGCTTATACTGTCAGTGTTCAGCCAATGTAATGCTGACACAGAATTCAAACTATGATGCAAACAGTGGATTTAAATGTTTATTACATTTGTTGGTTGGAAATGAGTCAGTTTAACCCTTTACCTGTCACCCCCTTTTTGATAATTGACATTAAAATGCACTATACAAACTTAAATGGTTGTAATTCAAGAATGCTTTGGAATATAGACCTAAGTTTGGTCTTGTTTTAAAGAAAACAATCAGCAGATTATTACTAAAGTGAAAGCACTTCAAAAAATTAAAGTATGAAAAAGTTATGGAAGTTATAATTTACAGTAAATCAAATATACTTTATTAATATATATTTTTAATATGAAATAAATATTTTACAAAATATGTTTTACTATAAAATTACTATAAAATGAAAGCTATATATCTAACCAAGTTGTGTTCCAAATTTGAAGTTGATATCACAAAAATTGAAGTTCCCATGAGATTTTGTTTAGTCGTAGTACCAAAAATAGCCACCGGGTGCCATTGAATTCCATTGAATTTAATTGTATGCATTTTGCCATAACAAATTAATAAATTTCTATCCAAATATCACTTCTGTCACTAAATATGGAACCTTGAGACTCAGACCTTTCTGACAATATGTATTTTGTCAAGATTAGAAAAGGTTTTCATAATAAATTATGAAAGATGATTTTGTGTTTTTTCCCCTACTATAGAAGTCAATGTGTGCCGCCAACTGTCTGGTTACCAGCATCCTTTAAAATATCTTATTTTGTGTTCAGCAGAAGAAAGAAACTGGTTTGGAACAACATGAGGCGGAGTAAATAATGACAGAATTCAAATTTTTGGGTGAACTATCCCTTGAATTATTATTATTTTGTATTATTTTTTTTTTACTCCAGATTTACTCAACGTTTCACCGTGGCCCAGTGAAGAGAATGAGATTTTCTGCCGAAATGTTACATGTTAATTAATTGATATTGATACATTATTGATATTATATTTGCACTGATATTTCATTTCACTAATAAAGTTATACAAATCATTCCACTGAATTGACATGATAATTGTTGCTACAATCAAGCTCTTGTGATGGCCCCATTCAATTCAATGTTTTTAGCTTTTCGGACATGCGCATCATAATAAATAGGCCTGTTTTATAAAACTTTAAGAATTTTCCCAAAAATGTGTCATATATCACTAAAAAAGGAAGAATCTCAGCTTTAATGTGGTATATGGCACATATGGAGAATAATTATGGATCAAATGTGTTGAAGTTTTAAAAATAAGCTTTTTTTAAAATTGGAATTTCTCCAAAACATGATTTTCTGAGTCCGGAATTCAGCAAATATTTGACATAGCCTTACTCAGTCAATATTAAAGATATCAAGGTTATATTTTCACAGAATGTTCTTTACATTATGTAGGATGATTGTATGTAGAAAACAGTTAATCACAAAAAAATGACTTTAGCTGGGTTTTCACAGGCAGGGTCACATATATTAAAATATTAGTAGAATAAATGGTTTGATGGCAGTATAGACATCTTTGTGAAGCTCTGCAAAAAATTGTATATTCTTACAACCTCCCTTGAGAGACCATTAGACACCGCAGCAGAAAACTACCACTGAGAGTATTAAAGTACTGTACACTCATAATCAAATCCTTATAGTGCTATAATAGAAGTTATAGCCCTCCAACACAGTTTTACTAGTGGCTTAAGAGTAAATAGTAAAGTAAAATAAAAATTGTATCAGCATCTGTGATAATGAACTATAATAATTAATTCTAGCCGTCTGCCAAATATTGATTTTTCATTTCATTTGTTGGAATATGGGGATTAAAAATAATAGTGAATCTGGATTAGATGTGAAGGCATGTCATGGGTTTAAATTCTGATATGTGAAGCATGTCCAATCTTTTGATAGACACGTTTATTTGAGGATTACACACATAAACATGATTAGGGACAGCTCTGTCTCTGGTGCGCTAGTGTTCAAAGCTCCAGGTATTTCAATTTGTCCCTAAGCCCTAATTCTGGATCCTGTTGAAATCCTTTAGTATTACATGAATGGGAGAGGAGAGGAAATGAAAGAGAGAGAGAAAGTTGTGGAAAAGTTAAATGTAGCCTATATCAGTTAAAGGAAGCTTTAGGACTGCTTTTTCTTAATCCCCACTTGTCCTGATTGAAAGGTTTTAAAACTTTGCTAAAATTGTAAGTTGCCTTGTTTGCATTGATGACAAATGTTTTTAGGTATGATAGAAAGTTGAGATAAACATTGGACAAAAAGAAAATGTTTGTGTTTTGTGTGATTTAAGCATTTCCTCTCATTTGAGACTCATGATTACTCAATTACCGTAAATGAGTACTTGAATTTTTAAAGAAAATCTTGTATTACAGTTTATATTACTCTCAATTAATTGGTAATACAGAGGAACAATCCATATACAAGGGTCTGAGCAATAATATGGTAGGGAAAAAAGTAAATAAATAAAATGATGAAATACACCACAATGATACTCAATTAATCTGCAAAATAGTTGATTGCTACATATTACATGATTAATCATCAAATAATCGGTAGATTGTTTACACTAAAGGCCATTGCACACCGAGTCCGAAATTCACATCCGAAATTTACAGCACAGTTTAAAAAAAAATCGACCTCACGTTATGTCAATCATGCTTGCACACCGCCTCCAGAAACTTTCGTCTGTCATAGAATTAATCGGATTGGGTTCGATTTTCTGCATTTTTTCGCATCCAGAGCCAGCATTTTGAGAGGTCTTTTGACAATTCAGGGCCGGGGGGAGCTCGTTCTCAAATCATTGCACATTTGCGCTGTGCTTTCAGTTTAGGTTTTCAGTTCGATCAAGTGTTTATGTTCTCTTCTCTATATTGGATTATGAAATTTATAAACCTCCCCTTTCAATCAGATTGAAATTTAGGATTGAATAAGATGTGATTGAGCAGCCAATTCGATAACTAATGTATTATTTGGGCACAATATATAACAGCCTAGTTGTTTTGTCTGCCCAGCGCTTCAGACCGGGCCGCGTGCTGGGGTGTGTGTGTGTGTGTGTCCATACCTTAGACATACTGCCAGATCTCCGTTCAGAATCGATTGGTTCACGGAAATTGGTGGTCTTGTTTTTAATATGTGGCTCCAGAATCGCTAGCAAAGCATCAAACTGTCCCACTGACATTCTGAAGTAAATTTTGAATCGCTAGGGATAAATTCGCAACTCCTTGATAAGGAGGTGAAACTCTCCTTCCTCTCGGCGCAATTTCAGGATTGGATGGACGTAATATTTTCTCTTTCTTCTCTTTTCAATAAGAGAGAGGGCAACAAAATCATCCTCACTGCTTGACGAATCCATTTGGTATTTTTGCGTTTTTTCCCGCAAAGGTTTAATAAATACGCATCGGACTCGGTGTGCAAGGTTTCTATGCGTGACGAATTTTAAGGCTGACAAACAGCAAAAGCGCATCGCGAAAATCTCTTACTCAGTGTGCAATGGCCTTAAGGCTCATTGATAAAACACATTAGCATGTGCAACATTAGCAAGATATACAACAAAGGTTAGTCGATTAATTATCAAAAAAGTTGTACTCGATTACTGCAGGTTACTAAAATAAATTAATCAATAACAGTTGTCAGACTCCCATTCCAATATGTATAATACAGATTACTCCATTATTTACCATCATTTTCATCAAAAAACTTGATTGCCAGGATGCACAACAAAAATGTACTCGATTAATCAAGAATGTTGTTGGCAGATTACTGTAATTACCAAGATGTGCAACAAACAGTTACTTGATTAATTATCAAAACACTTGGCAGATTAGTTTTTTTTTACAGATTTCTTTGTGGATTACTCAAAATTGTAGGTTGATTAGTAGATATGCAAGATATACAAACATACTTTCTTACCTGACTGAATGTCATCAAAAGAATCATCAGCTTACTCGATTACCCAGCTCTTCCCTGAACCAGGATCTGTGGTTTGCCATAAAATTCAGCCTCTACTGTCTGAAGCACTTGGATTCTCAGAGTCCTTTTGAATTTCGAGAGTTCCGGGATTTTTGAAACTGCAGAAGCTCTTCTCACCCCATTTCTCACTGACACCCAGACACACTGTTGCAAATCCTGCCTAATGGGATTTCATTTCCCAAATGCAATCCCTTTTTAATTTCAAGGATGATATTTACCAATGAAAAGCAAATCTTCCATTTGCTTAGAAATAAACTATTTCTTAACAAAACTATTGCATAGTGTTTTGTGGGTGTAAGTTTGTGTACATGTGTAGGCCTCTGTCCTTCGCTTCTTGTGTGGGAGTAAAATATGTTATATTTCCATCCTGTCTCAATCCTGTTTTCAGGTATTGCTTCCAGCTTTATTTTGTGCTTGGTTAGATAGTCTTTTGTCACTGAAGCATGTTTTTGTGCCTGTGTTGGTCAACCTTTGACTTTTAAATCACACTAGAACACAGTGATGGAAGACTGCAACACAAGATGTAGAGATGGATAGAAGTATCGCTTGTCTGCCCTGTTCTGACAGAAAGGAGAAGATATCTGGTTTATACTGGGCAGGCCTCGGGTGATTACAGTGTCCAGATTGAGCCGCTCGGGCTGAACTCTATTTCTTTATCTGGAGGTGAAACTCAAAGGACTGGAGCACATATAAACTATCTTGTTATTGGGTTATGATGTGCAGTTCTATTATATCTGATTCAAAACCTGCCGGAGCTGCCTTTCTCATCTATTGCCTATACAGTCTATTGCCTCGTTTCCACTGAGGGGTACGGTACTGTACAGGTATGCCAGGTGCCAAGTGAGGTCGGGTACACCATGATCAGGCTTGCGTTTCCACCGCCAACAGTACCCTTACTTGATAGGTGTAGTGTTTGCTGGAAAGAGGCGAATCGACGTCATTTTCGCGCAGAAGAAAGCGACATAGTAAACAACAATGGATGACAGACAGCACAGCAGATCTTGTTCTTGCTTCTCAGCATGTTTGTCACTAGAAACAAGCGCTGGCATTAGGCGTTTCTCAATACCAAGTCCATCGCAAAGTCCGACTCAGGAGAATGATCCCTGCTAATGGAACAGCGCTTCTCTGAACGCGCCACTCAGCTCGCTTTGGCTCTGCGACTCCGGTTATCTTCTGTATGTACATTTTAGGCAATAAATAAAACGAAATATGTTATAAAACACCACTCTGCTTCTTTTTCGATTTCATTACAATACATTTTAAACATTATAAAGCACACAAATGTGTTTAGGGCAACGCATAGCCTATTGATTATTCACTGCATGTATGTCGTTATATTTATAACAAAACTAATTATAAAACACAACCCTGCCTCTTTCGTTTAAATGTAAAAATATTAAACATATTCCAGGCAATATGTAATGTATACATATGAATATTCATTACAAATGTGCAATAAACAACACATTATCTATGTAATAGAACTTTAAAAATGACAAAATTTATCTCTTTTTGTTGCATTTCAGTTTTATCAATAATAGCCATTATAAAAGTATAAGTAAAAGGTACAAACAGATATACAGTAAAGCTTAAATAACATTAAAGAAACAATTCAGTCAGTCAAATTTACAAATTCAGCGCTCAGAAAGATATGAAACTTCATGTAGCCTTCTGCCAAAGCTATTGGCCAGGAACGAATTATAGATTCACGAGACCAAAGATCACCTGTTAGGTTTATACAGAGACGAACTATATCTCATGTTTAACCACTACAGAGACGTCAGAGTCAGCGGCAAACATCAGAGACGACTAGCCGAGGAAAGGCTGTTCAGGCGGGGACACGAGCGCGAGCGTCCGGTGATTCGCTTGAAATGGATCTCAGTCAAATTATCATAAATCTATAAATAAACCACAGATTTGAGCTTTAAAAAACTACTTTCTTCGCCTGGAAAACTCTTAAAACTACATTTCGTGACACAATAACAGTAGAATAATATTTCAACTGTATGCTTCTAATGCCCTTAGCACGCGCGAGTGAGATATCTGTCCCACCAATCACCAGTTCTGCAGTCAGTCTAGCTCCACCTTTTCAGTACCCTTTCACTGTGCTCAGGTACCCAACGAAGGGTACCCAAAATAGTGGTATGGTACAGTTCGGCTTTTTGGTACCATTCACAACTTTTGACAGTGGAAACGCAAATAAATGCGTACCGAACCGAACCGTACCGTACCGTACCGCTCAGTGGAAACGAGGCAATATAGCTCCCATCTAGGCAGCATCCTAACCAAAATGGGAGCTGTTTTTGAAACATCTTATGCAAATAACGATGAACCTTAGTTTGGGTAGTTGTCACATGGTGTGTGATATATTTGTTAATAACACATTTGTCATGATTAAATTAAAACAATGATTTAAAAAGTACTTTAAAGTCAAACTTTTAATCTGACTTCTTTTAATTTAATTACAGTTTGCACTTTTAAGTGTGTCGAGAAACGCCATGAAAGTGTACACTTAAGTGATATCTGCATATACAGCTTTTTTTGATGATTTTTGAAATATTTGATGATCTTTGATGACTTGAAGTTTATTAGTGCACATTCAATATGATTAATTTTTCATACAAGAGTACAATTCTTTTCTAGAAGGTTATAGGCTTGTTTTCATTTGCACCAAATTAAATATGGCATAGCATGTTGCTAAGCTAATTAACCCCTTACCTGTCACCCCCCTTTGAGAATGGGGGTTAAAATGCACTATTCACACTTTAAATGATTGTAATTCAAGAATGGTTTGGAATATATATATATATATATATATATATATATATATATATATATATATATATATATATATACACTCACCAGCCACTTTATTAGGTACACCTGTCCAACTGCTCGTTAACACTTAATTTCTAAGCAGCCAATCACATGGTGGCAACTCAGTGCATTTAGGCATGTAGACATGGTCAAGACAATCTCCTGCAGTTCGAACCGAGCATCAGTATGGGGAAGAGAAGGTGATTTGAGTGACTTTGGTCTGAGTATTTCAGAAACTGCTAATCTACTGGGATTTTCACGCACAACCATCTCTCGGGTTTACAGAGAATGGTTACAAAAAAGAAAACATCCAGTGAGCGGCAGTTCTGTGGGCGGGAATGCCTTGTTGATGCCAGAGGCAAGACAGTGACAGTGATTAAGGCAATATAAAGTTAGATTTGGAAACGTATACACCCAACTCAGAAAACCAAAAAAACCTACAATGAAAAAAATTACTTTCATGGTGTCAAAACACTCTTTGTCCAGTATCTTCACAAAATATAATCAAAACTTTCCGCAAATTCGTGGGAGACTGTCTTCTGGCAGCAAGAGAAAAATAGTGGAAAGACAACCTGCTTGATCCTGACGAACTATGTAAACGGTCCGTGTTACATTTAACCCCGACGTCAGGTTGTGCCCCGCGCTCCCAGTGACTCTGCCATTTGATGTTATACAATTATGCGGAGGGATATTTTAAACCAATAGGTTTTACTGTGGGTGGAGCTTTTGCAGTTACGTAGAAACCAAGCTAGTGTTTAGATGTTTTGCCACTCATCACTGCTATATGAGTGGTTCAGGGTCAGTTATTGGTTATCGCATCACATCTTTCGACACATGGTTGCTTAAAGAGCAACATGCAGGTTGGACACCCCTATATAGCATAGTGTATGTTGACGATAAAACAAATCGATTTTCTGAACTGGAGTAATATAAATTTAGCCATTAACGATATTTTGCAAAACATTTTGATAAAATAACTCCCACGTCTACGACGCACTAACCAGAAGTGACGATCGCCGAGGGAGTCTGTTCAAGTTCAGGCTCAGGTTACAATGGATGCGAACGAAGAAACCACGTTCTGCGATGTTGACTAATATGCCTATGATGACCCACAGGCCTATAATTATGAGCCTTCTAGGCGAGATAAAAGTCAGGGGAGATCGGGGACGAACAATGGGCAGAGGAGAGAAGTAACGTTAGAGTTGTGGTGTCGAGAAAACCAGTGGCGAATAGGGCAAGTGAGTTCATGTAAGTTAGCACCGTGGCTAACGCTGGTTCATCTACTGTATGGCTATACCTTGGTGTTTTGTAATAAATCTGCTTTAGCAAACATACATTCAACTTTGTTCTTGATTAAACATCCATTTAGATTGTCTTAATTTAAGCCAGCAACATTTTGTCTTCTCATATTCTACGCTGACAGTGATTATGCAGTCCATCCAAGCTGGTTAGCACTATCTACATTGACTAATGACCATGCCATAACAACAAATAAATAATGCTTTTCAAATGCAGTTAGTGATACCATTTAAAGCGAGTGAAATGTGCGCCACAAATGGCCGAGTGTGTGTGGTAACAGACGTGGCAGTGAAGTCTGCTATTCACCTGCACAAAACACACCCAAGACCAAAAAGCCTTGTTTTTCCTAGAAGGAAAATGATGGATATGATGTCCTGACAGGCTAAAATTCGTGCAACAAGCACAAACACAATAATTTACCATTATGGCTTCTCTAAAACTGTCTGTCTCTCACTACTGCTCAGAACTACATCAACACCCAGCAATGAGAAGCGTACCGCGAGCTCATTTGTTTTCCTCGGGCTACGTCATTTGACCGCGTTGCTTGCGGGAAAGGCGTATTCCAGAGCCTCAGCGCATTTTCATCAAAATCTCGACATCAAATGAGATTTCATTAGTAATTTTTACATACGTGTTTTTAAAAGACCTTTGCAGACAATTTAAACTATTAATTCAGAAATAAATTCAACCTGCATGTTGCTCTTTAACTAGATTTCAGATGAAGTTTTACATTCCTCTCTTTTCCATCTCTTTCTATCCCTGTTTTCTCTGTCTCTGAAAGTGCCATTCTGTCTTAATTAAAAAAAAAAAACAGCAGTGCCACCCTAACAGATGGCACTAATTGGTGAAAACATTTCATGAGTAAACAACTTTAAAGTGCATCACTGAATCTAACTGCAGTTGTCCTCATTGTCCTTGAATACAACTAAAATGTAATTGAAGGAGACATCCAAGCCAAGGAAAAAACGCATCAATGTGCAAAAAACATACAGAACACCTTGGCAACAAAGAAACATCCTGACAAACATCTAATACTAACTCAAGTCACATTTATTAATATAGCGCTTTAAACAATAAAGAGTGTTTTAAAGCAGCTCACAGTAATAAACACGAAAATATAAATTATATATATTTTACAAAATATTTTTTACTCTAAAATTACTATAAAATCAAAGCCATAAATCTAACCAAGTTATGTTCCAAATTTAAAGTTGATATCACAAAATTGAAGTTCCCATGAGATTTTGTTTAGGCGATCATACCAAAAATACCCACCAAGATGCCATTGAATTCCATTGAAGTTAGTTGTATACATTCTGCCTTAACAAATTAATACATTCTGTCCAAATATCAATTCTGTCACAACATTTGGAACCTTGAGAATCAGACATTTCTGACAATATGCGTTTCGTCAAGATTAAGGTTTTTATCATCAATTATTAAATATAATGATGCCCAAAAGGGGAGGAGCCTGATAAAATAAGTGCTGTTTCTATGGTAACGCAATGTTCAATTATAAAATGGTTTTCACAGGATGAATTCTGAGTTTATAAGCTTTCATTTCATGATACCTAATTTATATTAACTACTAAAATATGTGATATAATAAAAAGGCGATAGAAAATAATATTATATTTTAGAGGATAATATATATATATATATATATATATATATATATATATATATATATATATATATATATATATATATATATATATATATATATGTATATGTATATATTATAATTTTTAGAGGATAATATTGTACTATATTTTTTATTTAAAAATACTAGATTATATGTTTTATTATGAACTTTTAGTATAAAAACAGAAGTTTTACTGATTAAAAGTGGGTGCATCGACTTTTTGTGACAAAGGCCTCCTGTTATGATGCAGATTTTTTTGAGGTGCACTCTTGTTATAAATTCATCAATTACTCTTCCTACATAGTTTGTAACACAAAACAGGGGTAGAATATTTATTAAGAAGTCTTAGACCTTTCCAACAACATATAATTTGTCATAATTAGATTAGGATTTAATAAAAATATAGTGAAGTAAAGTTAGGCGTCCCGGTACCGGGACGGTGACAGTTAAGGGGTTAAATAAAATAAAATTATTGCAACATGGATAAAAAACGGCAGACTAACACATTTTTTTTAGGTTCAGACACACATATCCTTAGACTTGCATAAAAAAGAGCAACCGGCAACAGTTGCTAAGGTAGGATTGGTCAGCCGCAAAGTGGGGCTTCAGCGAAGGGTGTATTATGATTACAATCTGCTCAATAAACGGGTGTTTACTGTTGTGAAGGAGAAGCGAGAGCTGCTGATGTAATGTTCCTGTTAAAAACACATCCTCGGATGAGTCAGATGCACAGCTTTGACGATCCGGGGAGGGCTGCGGGTGCATTCCGTTTGATTAGACGCGTCCCTGTTGGTTGGTTACTGGCCCACACCATGCATTGCCTTTACCAGAGTCCAAGGACAATAGGAGGCCTTATAAGAGCTGTGGGGAAAGAATATGATGCAGCATTGCCGCAGTGGATCCTTAAGGTTTGTCGACAGGTCTTGTAGAGTTGTGTTAGGGTATTGTGATTGCCGCCCACTGAAGGTCTGTGAGAGTTTGTGAGTAACTCGGCGGGTGGAAAGCAGTGTCTCTGCATATAATATCTGCGGCTCCAGACTGTTGTCCATGCTCTATTGCATACAGCTCCATCTGCTCTGATCAGTGAGTGCAGCAGTATTACAAAAGCTGTAAATCTGTTTTCTATGCATGCTGTACCTCTCATTTCCCTCCCCTCCATTTTATAAAAAATTTCACAACTTGATTTTTAAGGGAAATGGACTATAAAAAAGACAATTGGCAATGTGCATTTTCTTTCTAGCATTAATATTAAGTATTGCAACATTTTTGTTAAAAGGATAAATGAAAATGTTGGCCTAATTTACTTACTTCACACGTCACACATTCATATTTGAAACACAAATGAAGATATTCATGATGAAATCGGAGAGAGTTCTATCTTGAAATTATATTACTGTACAAGCATTTAACTGTCTCTTTCTTTCTTTCTTTCTTTCTTTCTTCTCTTTCTTTCTTTCTTTCTTTCTTTTTCTTTCTTTCTTTCTTTCTTTCTTTCTTTCTTTCTTTCTTTCTTTCTTTCTTTCTTTCTTTCTTTCTTTCTTTCTTTCTTTCTTTCTTTCTTTCTTTCTTTCTTTCTTTCTTTCTTTCTTTCTTTCTTTCTTTCTTTCTTTCTTTCTTTCTTTCTCCATGTGCAGTGGAGAGACACATGCGGCACCCTAGAGTTTGCATGTGCGAACGGTCAGTGTGTTCCTGGGCGTTGGCGTCTGTGACGGAGAACCTGAGTGCTCCAGATGGATCAGATGAGGCTGATGCTACCTGCAGTAAGTCACATCACATCATAAAACTCTTACTGGTTCTGTTCATTTCTTGGTTTAATTCTTTGCCTAAAGCAGTGGTTCTTAAAGGGTTAGTTCACCCAAAAATGAAAATTCTGTCAGTATTTACTCACCCTCATGTTGTTCCAACCTCGTAAGACCTTCGTCCTTTTTCGGAACACAAATTAAGATGTTTTCTGATATTTTTGTGCGCAAAAAAAACAACAAAAATAATGACTTTATTTCAACTATTGTGGGTGCAATAGCCTTGTGGGCAGCGCTGTGTGTCATATGCCATAGCTGTGCACAAGGCAGACTCCAACGCGATATCACGCAGAAATTGCGTACGAATTTTACGAGGTGGCTGATTCGTAACAATTCATACGACCTCACTCGTACAAATTAGTACGATTTTGCTAAATCGTACATATTTTACAAATTGGCCAATTCGTATGAAATTAGTACGAATGACCTACCCCTAACCCCGCCCCTAAACTTAACCGTCACGTGGGTTTAGCACAAATTGTATCAGAATTTGTACGAGTGAGGTAGTATAGAATTCAGTACAATTAGCCACTTTTTTAATCACTCGTACAAATTCGTACGAATTGTTAGTGAATAGGGTTGGGCAACGCTGCATTGAGTCTCAGCTCAAGATTTAGGCTTATTTGTTCATTAATGACATCATCAGCGACTCAGTCAACGCCAACTCAACTTTAATCACATAAATGGTGACTTGTCTGAAATCTGAAATGGTTCAACCCTCTATCATAAACATGGCAAAACTACTCTGTGAGTGGTTGTGATTTAACTAATTTTAAATAATACATATTTGGAGAAGTTTGCCAGAGGCCCCTGGTTGAGAACTTATGATTTAAATGATTGTTACTATTTCAATTTAAGAATAAGAAAATAATAAGAAACTGCTAAAGAAAATAATTTGGACTCAACCCTCAGTTTGTAAAAACAGGCACATTTTTTTTTTCAGTATAGCTCTAATGGAAGTCAACAGGGCAAATTTATCCACATAAGTAATATCAGCATTAAATGGATCACATAGATAACTTTCAAAAGCTCTAGTTACATATATTTTTTTTTACAGAAGAGTTAATATACACTCACCTAAAGGATTATTAGGAACACCTGTTCATTTGCATTTAGGGGTGTGGTCCTGGTCAAGACAATCTCCTGAACTCCAAACTGAATGTCAGAATGGGAAAGAAAGGTGATTTAAGCAATTTTAAGCACAATCTTGAGGCGGATGGGCTTCAACAGCAGAAGACCCCACTGGGTACCCACTCATCACCACTACAAATAGGAAAAAGAGGCTACAATTTTCAAGAGCTCACCAAAATTGGACAGTTGAAGACTGGAAAAATGTTTTGAGCTCTCGATTTCTGTTGAGACATTCAGATGGTAGAGTCAGGAATTTGGTGTAAACAAAGAGAACATGGATCCATCATGCCTTGTTACCACTGTGCAGGCTGCTGGTGGTGGTGTAATGGTGTGGGGATGCTTTCTTGGCACACTTTAGGCCCCTAAGTGCCAACTGGGCGTTCATTTAAATGCCACGGCCTACCTGAGCATTGTTTCTGACCATATCCATCCCTTTATGGCCACCATGTACCCATCCTCTGATGGCTACTTCCAGCAGGATAATGCACCATGTCACAAAGCTCGAATCATTTCAAATTGGTTTCTAGAACATGACAATGAGTTCACTGTACTAAAATGGCCCCACAGTCACCAGATCTCAACCCAATAGAGCATCTTTGGGATGTAGTGGAATGGGAGCTTCGTGCCCTGGATGTGCATCCCACAAATCTCCATCAACTGCAAGATGCTATCCTATCGATATGGTCCAGCATTTCTAAAGAATGCTTTCAGCACCTTGTTGAATCAATGCCACATAGAATTAAGGCAGTTCTAAAGGCGAAAGAGGGTCAAACACAGTATTAGTATGGTGTTCCTAATAATCCTTTAGGTGAGTGTACATGTTATAATTTTAATACAGGCTTCACATTTCTGTTATTTAACCCCCAGAAGGCCTTATTCATTATGAATCATCCATAATGCTTTAATGTGAAATGTGGGACAAGTCTTCTTTTTTTTGGTAAGCCGAGTGATATAACTTGCATTGAACCCAGAACATTCCTTTAGGCTACTAATTTTAAACACACTCCTGTAAGCTGCACCTGAAGTCAAGTTAGCCTCTCAGTTTAGACACAGCCACTGATTGGCCACCCAGTGTGTTTGCTTGGCAGAAACATGATTGTGTTGTCTGATATTTTGTCTGATTCATTTATCCAGGACATGTTCTTTCCTCTCTGTGGGAAAATTAAATGTGATGTTGTACAGTTCATGTAGATAGCATCACGTAAACTCTATGTACTCACAACTTTGTGATGTATTTGAGGCTGGAATTCTGAATTTAGGATTTAGTGAATTTAGAAGCAACAATCCTCCTTTTTAATATATTTTGTACCCATGGATCAAATTATAGAGGTGTTATTTTATTCAGTGGAAGTTATTTCAAAGCTCATCAGAGATTCTCACCTAGTATTTAATTACATTTTTTACCATCGCGTGTGCACTTTTATAATGAATGATTCAGTCCCCATCCCAGCCAGTTCAGAAAATGTGTGTTCAGGGATGATGTTCAGTGGGAAAACATGAAAGACATCTACAGAATGGGCTGTTTGTGCCAGAGTTCCCATTAAAGATGAATGAGTCCACAGTTCAATTCTTCCCAAGACAAAACTTCACCATTGTACTAACTGATAAAACAAGAAACTAGAATGACTTGTAGTTTTTGTCCTGTGGATTGTTCCATCATTTGGTATGTTTGTCCATTTTTTCCTTTTTAGTATGTAAATATGTAATAAAGAATCCAGCTGGTCTGAAGCATAAGCTATTCTAAACATGATATTGGACCAGTTTCTACTGGCATACCACAAGGCTCAATTTTAGGACCGTTACTTTTTAGTCTCTATTTATTCCCGCTTGGCTCTTCTCAGCATGGCCTGTTGGCTGTCCATCAAACACAGTTATATTCCATGGGTGACAGAGCTTTTTCTATAGCTGTTCCCAGGTTGTGGAACCAACTTACTGGGTTGTGGAACCAACTTACTGTTGATATTCAGGAAACACAGTCTTTTGGAATTTAATTTATTTGATTTTAAACTAGCTTACTACATTGTTGATTTCTTATTGTTTTGAGAAAAGGTTATTATAGTTTCAACTCTAAATTCTGAATATATCAGCTCAAAGTTATTGTATACGCACACCTGTGACCGCACATCAGCCGGATTCAATATTAATGTGCTGAGTTGCTGCATGGCTTGCCAGCAGTATAATGAATTAATGAACCAAACAGGCTAACTACAGTCTTTACGCAAACATCTGGGACTCAAAATCTATTTCAACACTGGATTCTGAACTATTTCTATGGTTAATATGGACAGTACCAACATCAATATGACAAAAGACAGTAAGACACCATGTCCAATAAATAGTAACATTTATTATTGGCATTAATATTAATGTTAATGTATGTGGAGTCTTGATGTTTTTCTATGATTTTTATATTGGTGCCTTTTAAAAAAAACACTCAAGACCATTATGCTCTTAGCCATATTGCTTTCTCCACCATAGTGTTTCAGTTGTTTCACTGTGATCAGCTCAGCACATGGGTACTCAGTAAATTAAGACTAAAGTGTTTAATCTGTCCAGCAGGCATTTTGTTGCTGTTTTGACAAGTGGGAAAATAGACACTGATTATATTGATTTCATGTGGCCAGTATGAGCATTTTGTGAGTTTCACAATAAAACCATGGCTCTGTTTCCATGACTACAGTACACCGGCATCTGTAGGTGAGGAGCACAGCTGGGACATGAAACGTCATATTAGATTGACTGCAGCTCAAATATGAGAGAGCTCCCTGCGGCATTTCTGCTCTTTCCGCTCCATGTCTGCATTAACTTCAGCAGAAAGAGACAATCATATTAAATTTGTGTATGTTAGTAGTGTGGATTTAAAAAATAAGTACTTTACTTCCAGCTAATGCATGAGCATTTTATTGTATTTATTTATTTCATCAGTAAAGGCGACTCATTCACGAGTTTGCATGCTAATAGGATTTCATAATCTTTAAGAAGCATCTTCAACAGAAATGCCGAACAAAAGAGTTATCTAATGCATTTAAATGGAATAAATACTCAAGGCACATTACAATAACTGCTCTCCTAATGAATTCACAAAGTAAGACAGATACTCTATGTAAAAACCTTTAGCTGATAGGCAAGATATAAGAACCAATTAGATGCTGTTTATTTGGTGGTCTATTCACTTGCATAATTTTTTTTATCCATTATATACACTAAGTATTATTGTGTAGGATTGTATTTGATGTTACCAGGGCCTGAAGTTCACTTTTCGGCCACCGGCCACTGTGGCAGGTAGATTTAAAAATTCACCTGCCACAGAGACTTTTACCAGCCTTTTTTTTTTTTTTTTTGCCTCAAAGGTGAAAAAAAAACGGGCATTTCACAGTATTGTTCTTTAACTTGTAAGAATACACATTTAAGTGCTGTCAAGTAATAATAACTCTAAGAACATACTTTTTAAAAAGCTTATCAATCAAATTCATTGATTTTGACAAACACACACAAACACAACATATAGTATAGGCTATATAGTCAGCCTGTTCTCACGTAAATGCGTCTCTATAACACGCATGTGTATTGTCGTGTAATATATACGCGAAAATTAGTTTTACGTCCATATGAGACGCAGTTTTTCGCGTGCAATTGATACGCAGTTCATTTGCGTATAATACACACGCACCCCACACCACTAATTCTAGCCAAACGTATAATACACACGCACCCCACCCCACACCTAAACTTAACCTAACCAACCAATGCGTATCATATGCACGTAAAAACTCACTTTTGTGTATATATTACACGACAATACACATGCGTGCTATAAAGACGCATTTAGTGTGATCGGGTTGATATAGTATATACTAAGCAGAAAGACCTACCGCAGCTCGTATGTAAACAAATCACACGCGGCTGTGTTGATGGCTGATTTAGTCACGTAGACAGGTTTTAACAGCTTTTAGCTACAGCGTTCAGGAACCGTTAACTGTGAACTAAATTAATATTGTTATTACTGGTAGAGTTACCGGGTACCGGACATTTTCTCACCGGTTCCCGACCCAACTCCCAACATGCACAGTTGCACACGCACATCCAAACGATCACATGAACGTTATGCCTGGTTCAGATTACACGATTTTAGCCCCGATTTTGGCACGATCCGTTTGACGTAGGGTGTTGTGGGGATTCGTAAACGACAACGAGCGTCGGGACGCAAGATTCGATTGTATCATCTTGTATAGTGTGTCATGGTGGGAGACACCTATGTCGCGTCTGCGATGCTTCACGACATCACGACACAAAGACTAGCATGTTTAATTTTTTTAATGGTCGTCCACGACGGTTCCGTCACATCTATGAGGTTGACCAATAGGAGCACATCTTTTCGTACACAACTTTCAAAAATGGCGAAACGAAAGAGAGACTATGGTGCTAACGTTAAAACTAAAAGTAAAAATATATAAGAAAACAATAGTTTACCTCAAGTTCTCTTTGGAGGATTGACAGCCCATACTATCCTCTTCGAGCAGGGTTCTCAAGTCTCACGCAATGGCCGTGAGACATACGCAATTCAACCAGTCCACACGCTCACATGCCACACCGTGTATTTCTCACGCTGAAAAGGCAATGCCGAGCAATCCAGGAACGTGTCCATTGTCTGGTTTTCTTTCTTTATTTTACTTTTTTCTGAACACAGGACAGCCAATACAACACTCACCGCTTCATCCATTGTTTGTTTACGTTCGTTACGCTACTAGTTTCGCCTTCTCGATGACATCACGCGGCATTAAAGACGGCATGCGATGACTGGTCAGGAAGCAATGTGTAGTCTGACATGTGTCCTGTCCACGACACAACAAGATTTTAGGATTCAAAATCGCGTAACTATCGTGACACAGTGACTATCGTAACAGACTAAAAAAAACGTGTAATCTGAACCAGGCATTACGAAACAACAGTCGCTGTCATAAATCAGCCACTCACGAACCTTGCCATTGCCGCCAATTGTCCACTTTGTATTAAAATGTCTTTCTTTTCTTTTTCTCATCCTCATCTTATTGTTGGTTGTTTGTTTCAGCTGGCCTCTTTATCCCAGTAATGTGCCGCCACATTTTAGCTAAAGTCTAATGCAATTGCCGACTTCATTGAAATGTAAAAATCCTAATGAATCACTCAATTCTCATTGGCTACCTGCCAATGTGGCAGGTAGATTGACAGTGTTACCCGCCAATAGCAAAATTCACCTGCATTTGGCAGGTGGTCGGGTGTTAATTTCAGGCCCTGGATGTTACTACATTTTAGTTGTTCCCGAAATTGTCTTCACGTGGTGGCGGACAAACATCAACAAAGTACCTATTTTACAGTGAGAAAAAAAAAGTATAAACATGCACCAGTTACTATATGGTATGATTTAAATGTCATATATGCTGTTTTGACATTTTATTGTATTTTTATTTTTAAATGGACCAGTTGTGGGCATGCCACCATTAAAGAGAAGCCAGACAGCCTCAGTGAAATGGTATTAGAAAGAGTTATGCGATCGTGATCTATATACAGCTGGCATTTGCAACTTGACTTGAGAGATGTCTTACAAAGAAAGAAGACCCTTTCTACAAAAACTGAATAATTGGACTTTGTAAATTGTCCCCAAAAGCACTATGACTGCGCTGAACCTGTGTAGCATAACAAAACCTCATTCATGTTTAAATTGTATAGCTGCCATAAACAGTGAAGCATGTACTTTATCCAGCAATATCTCAAAGGCTTTGTTTAGTGTTTTGCCTCAGATTACTTAGTTCAGCATTCAGGTCTTGTCAGAAAAGTATTATGAGATGGCAACCCTGAGATTGTGCCTATAAGCTGTTCAATATCCTCAGAGTTTCACCATATCCAAACCAGGCTTGCTGCAATCTGTCTGTCCACACTAAATGCAAAACGCATTCCATTATCTGCTCTAAGTTTTGAATCTGCTGTCATATTGCTTTTTTTTTGTTGTTGTGTAAAATTTAGGGTTGTGCAAAAGTTAATTGCGATTAATCGCATCCAAAATAAAAGTCTGTGCTTACATAATATATTTGTGTGTGCTGTATATAATTATTTTGTATAAATAAATACCTATGCATGCATGTATATTTAAGAATTATTTGCGGTTAAATTCTGTATATATATATATATATATAAATACATAATCTATATTATATAAATATAAATATTTTATATATGAATAACACATTTTCTTAAATATATATATATGCATGTGTGTGTATTTATATATACAAAATAATTATATACAGCACACACAAATATATTATGTAAACACAGACTTTTATTTTGGATGCAATTAATCGCAATTAATTTTTGCACAGCCCTAGTAAAATTTTTGATTTTTAAAATGTTTTTGAAAGAAGTCTCAGTCTAAATTATTCTAATATGCTGATTTGCTGCTCAAGAAACATTTATGAATATTATCAGTGTCAAAAACAGATGTGCTGCTTAAAATCTTTCTGGAAACTGTGATATACTACCATTCAAAAGTTTGGTGTAAGTACATTGAAATAAGGATGCAATAAATTGATCAAATGTGACAAAGGCATTTACAATGTTTCAGAAAGTGTGCCATTTTAAATAAATACTTTTCTTTTCAACTTTCTTTTCAAAGAATCCTGAAAAATGTCACGGTTTCAACAAAAATATTAAGCAGCAAAAATGTTGTTTTTAACATTGATATTACTATAAACAATTGAGCATAATTAGCAGCAAATCATTATATTAGAATGATTTCTGAAGGATCGTGTGACACTGAAGACTGAAATAATGATGCAAAAAATTTGAAAAATTCAAAATTTGAAAAATGCATTTTTGTCTCATACGGAATAAATTACATTTTAACAAATTAGATCAAATAAATGCACCCTTGTTGAGCACAATACATACATTCATACATATACATTAGTAATTATTCCAAACTTTGACTGATAGTGTACATAATATTTTTGAATGCAAGAATGTATTCTGGGTGAATGTCTTCACTTATTCTGTCCTTGTATGAATTGTGCCGATAGCAAGACAGTTGTCTTATGAAATGTACAGTACACAGGGGTCCGGGGACATGATTAATAATTACATCAATTTATGCACGTTAGTTTTACACACTAAATTAACGTTAAATTGATAGCTCTATTTTGGGTTGGAATCTTGTGATAAATTCCTTATTTTTTTAAATAAATTTTACTATCTGCCTTTTTTCTAACCTGTCCTTCTAAGTAGGATCACTGATGCTCACCTTATATTATGATGGCTATACAAGCCAAGTTTTACACACATGCACATATACCTAAAGGTACAGCATGAGTACATTTTCACACACACACTCACCTTTGCTGTCTGTCACGCACAGATTTCATGCTGGAGTAACCTTGTGCTCTCACATTAGTGAACACTATTATATATGTCTTATTTAAATATGAATGATGCTTCCATGTTCAGGACTTTGAACATTTTCCTATGGCAGAAAAACACACAGGAATGATAAAAGCTGATTTAAAGGCTTTTAAAAAGAAAGGCTAAACATTCATAAGGAAAGCATTAGTGTCTGAACGCTGAGAATGTTTGTGATCTCTACTGTCAAAATACAGCACAACCAGGGCTTTGCTGCCCCACTTTATGTAATTGACTGCCATATGCTGTCCAATATGTTTAAATCACTGCTGGACTAGTGCATGAAATCTTTTTTCAGTACATCGAAGCCTGTCCGGCTGTAACATTACCCAGTTATAATCAAAGGATTATTACTAGTTCGCTGATCTGTCTATAGTGAACTATAATGCCAGCTGAAGTAAAACAGTGCTTAAATAATTTATATTTTGTAGCTTTCTGTCTCTTTAATTTGGCCCAGATCTAGAAATGACCTAGTTTGTTCCTCAATAACATGTTAACTAGGAGCTAACAAGAGTCAAGCTTTACTAGTGCTTGGTAAATGTTTAATAAATGTGCAATTGAATTGTGTTAAAGGGATAGTTCATCCAAAAATGTGAGTTGTAAACCTTTATTTTTACTCAGTGTATATTTCCACATATACAAAGCTTATATTCTGCTCATGATACATTTATTAAAATAACTCGCAATTCTGAATTTTGTCCGAATTGTGAGTTCTAGCATGCAATTGCAAGTTATAAAGTCAGAATAGTGGGATTTAAACTTGCAATTGTGAGACACAAAGTCGAAATTACCTTTTTTATTACATCTTTTTATTCCTTGGCGGAAACCAGCTTCTATAGTATAGACAATTTTTAAAAGTGTTGTCATTGTTGTTCAGAAAACACATATTCAGCTCCAAAACTCATAGTTTGAGCCAACTGAGAGCCTAAGTCCCTCCCTTCCGCTTCCGGCTCTCGGGACCTTATTTCGTAAAAAAATATGCATGGTAGTCAATGGCGAGAGACAACTCATCTTTTTATTCCGTCTGAACTGTGCCCTGAATTACACATATAATGTTTGCCAATTTAAAAGATAATTATGAAAGTCAAGAAAGTCGCAGTTTGTCATAAAACAGAAGAGTAATATTTAGTTTTATGTGAAAATCGCTCAATGAACTACATCTCCCGGGAAGCGAAACAACAAGCGTGATCCGTTGCTTGTATGTGTGCCGTCTGGTACAAAACACTCATGACAGCATAAAGTTATGCAAGACTATTGAAAAAATGACAGACGGTAACTTCCGGAAAGTTAGCTCCATTATGTCACATGTGCACGTTTTGGGGTTTGTAGTCTTTGTAATCATGTATTTTCACTGTCTTATACCTCAACAGTTTTACATAAAACTGCGACTTTCTTGACTTTATTTTTTTAAATTGACAAACATCATATGTGTAATTCAGGGCACAATTCAAACAAGATCAAAATATTTGTTGTCTCTCGCCATTGACAACCATACAATATTTTTTCGAAATAAGGTCCCATGACCTTGAAGCGGAGGGGAGGGACTAATGCCTGGTTCAGATTACACGTTTTTAGCCCGATTTTGGCACGATCCGTTTGACGTAGGTGTCGTGAGGATTCGTAAACGACAACGGGCGTCGGGACGCAAGATTCAATCGTATCATCTCGTATAGTGTCATAGTGGGAGACAACCTACGTCACGTCTGCGATGCTTCACGACATCACGACACAAAGACTAGCATGTTTAATTTTTTTAATGGTCGTTCACGACGGTTCTGTCACATTTATGAGGTTGACCAATAGGAGCAATTCTGTACACAACTTTCAAAAATGGCGAAACGAAAGAGAGACTATGGTGCTAACGTTAAAACTAAAAGTAAAAATATATAAGAAAACAATAGTTTACCTCAAGTTCTCTTTGGAGGATTGACAGCCCATACTATCCTCTTCGAGCAGGGTTCTCAAGTCTCACGCAATGGCCGTGAGACATACGCAATTCAACCAGTCCACACGCTCACACGCCACACCGTGTATTTCTCACGCTGAAAAGGCAATGCCAAGCAATCCAGGAACGTGTCCATTGTCGGGTTTTCTTTCTTTATTTTACTTTTTCTGAACACAGGACAGCCAATACAACACACACCGCTTCATCCATTGTTTGTTTACGTTAATTTCCGGAAGTCACTCGCTAGTTTCGCTTTCTCGATGACATCACGCGCCGTTAAAGACGTCATGCGATGACTGGTCAGGAAGCAACGTGTAGTCTGACATTGTGTCTTGTCCACGACATGACAAGATTTTAGTATTCAAAATCGCGTAATCTGACACAGTGACTCGTAACAGACAAAAAAAGTGTAATCTGAACCAGGCATAATGCCAAGTTCAGACTGCACGATTTTCAAAGTAGTCGAGTCGCTGTTCTTTTCACACTGCATGACTGTCTTGGCCAGCATTCAGTCACTGCTGTGTTCATACTGGACGATTGATCGGCGACAGAAGGTTTCACACTGCATGACTTTACAATAGGAAAAATCGCAGACAGACTCTGTCTAGCACGCTGCGCGCAAACTACGTTTCACAACAAACACACGTGAGATGTGAAAAGGAAATAACGCGACACCACACGTGCAAGACCGGAGTTCTCACATGAGACTTTTTTTTTTGACCCGGTTGTGGTACAGCTCAGGTGAAACGTCGAAAAGACACGAATGCTCCTGGCAAATTTCTACTATTTTTTCTTCCATTTATTGTGTCCAAATATACAGAGAAGAAGCTTTTTTTCTGAAACAATGCCATCATGTTGATATGTGATCTATAACTCCTCCCCGAACTCCCCGCTGCTCTGTATCTTGCTCTCTCATTGGCTGTCGGTAATCGCAGATGTAGTTTTCAGTCAAAACACTTTTCACACAGCAGGATTTTGAATCGCCGACAGGTCCAGATATTTAGCATGCCAACTTTATCACGGGTGTCAGCGACTCGTCGGTGATTCTCTCAGTTCACGTCTTTACTCTTTCACACTGCGTGATTGTCACTCGCGTGAACGAGCGCCGATTTGCCTGTAATTTCGGCATTTGTCGGCGATTTCTCAAAACCTGTCGGCGAGCCAAAATCGTGGCTAAAATCATGCAGTCTGAACTCGGCATTAGGCTCTCTATTAGGGGCTTTCACACCCGAGGAACCTTTTCATAGTTCCTAGAGCTATTGGTGGAAGTACCTGGATGTTGGCGTGTTCGCGCCACTGTAACTTTTGGAGGAACTTATTTAGCTCAAACTTCTGAGTAGGGTCTAAACCAGCACTATAGGAACTATCCGTGACGTTAGTTAACTGAGATTCGCCGAACGCACGTAAAACAGCAGCACTCGCCATTTTTAAAAAGTCTGTGTAAACACAGATTATAGCCTATATATTTATGGTAGAAACGAACTCTACGAACATGGAAAACAGTGAAAGATGGGCCTCTTAACCTTTACGTGGTCCCACTTTACATTAAGTGGCTTTAATTACATCTGTAATTACACAGCTGAGCCATCCCTTACACTTTGGGGCTGTTTACACCTGGCCACTTCATGCGTTTTCGCAGATCGCATAGCTATCTGATTTATCAAAACGATTCCATTTACACCTGGTGACAAATGTGTTTTTGCAAAATGGATATAAATCTGATCTTCAACTCCCGCGTTATATGCGGATTTAATGAAGTGCAAGTCACGGGAAGCAACAGAAAGGAGCTGCATTTTATTGATCATCGGCTAATTTCAAAATCAGCAAAGACGGCGATAAGAGAGAGCGGCAACAGAACTGGTGAGATCATTTCGTTTCTTTACTTTTAATGAAGATGGTAGTGTTAATTGTCTGCAACTTACTTTCACTTTGATTTGCGATAGATTGCGCCGCGCTGGCGTGATAGGCGTTTAGCTGCTCATCTGAGGTGATGCGTGTCGCATTGCGTCGTCATATTGGACTAAAATAGCATGACATATGGCCTATAACACGCTCTCACGCCTTTATTTTTTAGCATTTTTGGGAGTAGTAACATTTACATAGGTGGTTTCAAGAACCAGATGCATTTACACATGTCCAGTTTCATCTGGAATGCAGCCCAGATCACCTTCTGAAGTGGTTTGAGCGATTGGATTCAAATCAGTCTCGAATGCGTTTCGGGGGGCATTTACACCTGGTCTTTTCATGATCGGATAGCTATCCGATCACAGAAAAGCGCATGAAGTGGCCAGGTGTAAGCGGCCCCTTTAACTTACCCTTAAACCTACCCATACCACTACACCTGTCCCTAACCCTACCCTCAGTAGCAGCAAGTGTTTTACAATACAACATGAGCACAATAAGTACATTATGCTTATTTTTCAATGTAAGTACATAGTACTTAAAGCCACTTAATATAAAGTGGGACCCTTTACCAGGGTGGGAATTATGTATTTTTAGGGGCAAGGCCATTTGGCCTCCACCTTTTCTTTTTTTTAGGAGCACCAAGGCCATATGACAGGGCACAAAGGCCATTGAGTACAATTTGATGGTTTTACCATTCAGATTAATACCATAACATCCTAATTTGGAATAAGACATGAATTATGACTTTTTTAATAAAAATAAAAAACATATTTTTTAATGAGAGAGAGTGCCCTTACATTCTAGAAGGTAAAAAAAAATCAGACAGAAAATATAATATTTTATGTATAATGAAACGATGATAAAGTCTATCGATTATCATAACATTATACATATAATCTATTATGAAAATGCCTGACATGGCTCGAAGAATACAGGTAAGTCAAATATAATTGCAAAAATGTTTATTGTCTTTAAAACGACATAATGTGCATGTTACAGCGATCTGTTAGCTTTGTTTGTGGTCGGGGATTTCCTGCATTGTCGAACGCTCTTCTTCATGTGTTCAAAGATGGACTATAGTTCAGTAGAGCGTCCGCACATCAGTACAGTGCTCATAATGATTACATTGATTGATTACATTTGGCTATAAATTCAATAAAATATTATTCCTGTCAATATAAATCTGATGTAAACTGAGATCAATATTTCGTAAAATCTGCACACTTTTGAGCTAAAAGCCGTGAGGGACGTTGTTTTGTGAATCGCTGTCATGACGACAGCACAGGAGTTTTTTTATGAATGGGAACGTCTGACGCATTAAGACATAACTGTCAATATAAATTTCTCAGAATATAATAGTGGTCAAATACTGAAACGCGAGTCTTATATAATTTTAATGATGTATAGTTTGTCAAGGTAAAAACATTAAATCTAGTAACTTAGTAAGTGCGCCGACGCACTGGCAACGGTTAACAAGTTTAATATACCGGTAATTCTAAGTGTTGAGTCAAATCATAACGTATCATATCAAACCGGCTAGCTCGTTTGCTATGCTAATATTTACTTGAGTGTCGTTCTTCTGTTGGTGCTGATGTTAACTTACGTGCTTCTTGCACTGCTGTTTTGAGGCGTGAGATCATCGATATGATTATGACACTGCACCTGCGCGAATCCACGAACTATTTGAAGTTCAGAGACTTCTTGGGTGGCTCGCTGTAATTCAAAGCAACCCCTCTATGCCGCACTGGCGCTTTATATATGTAACTTGGACAGGGCCAGGGCACACAGGCCACTGTGGCCGTAGGATGATTTTTTTTTCACGGGGCATGACGGCCAAAGTGTAAGGCAGACGGCGGCAGTGGCCGCGTGGCCGCGGTATAATTCCCACACTGCCCTTTACGTTAAAGGAGGAGATCCAACGCAACTTTTGAGTAGACCAAGCAAATATGATTATCGTCGCTGCCCGATGAAACTCAATATGTCCAAAACGATTACTTTTCTGGAAGTGAAAAAAACATGTAATTTCAAAAGCAGCTGAACGTAGCGTTGTCATGCTTGGCACAACATCTTTAAATGTAACCATATTCTTGCCAGTGTCATGATATAATCCATATTTTACCCAAAATCGAGTTTAAATGGACATACGTGCATATTGTATAGTAATGGTGGTCAATACGCGTTCTTCCGATCATTAATTAGAATGACCAAATCGCATTTCATATTGACAGATGAATAGGCTACGCTCAGTTTATTAAATACGCTCGGTTTATTAAATATCTCTTGCAAACTATGAAGAGACAATGAATCAATACACTGGCATGGATGGCGAATGCTCAGACTGATACTTTATTTACACAATCCTACCGTAATTTTGTCGGAAATGAGCTGCATTTTATTACAGATATGAGCTGCATTTTATAATTAGCTAATTTCAATTTCAAAGAAATACATCAATTAGAGAGTGTGGCAACAGCCTGCCTTGTAATATCACTTTGTTTCTTTACTTGAAGATGATTGTGTGATTGTGAAGATGATTGTGTCTGTGACTTACTTTCACTTTTTAAGCAGCTGCTCATCTGCGAGATGTCGACAGTAGCGCCGTCATATCTGACTATAACGTGTCATAGCCTATATAACATGCTCTCACTCGTTTATTTTTTTTAGCATTTTTGGGAGGAGTAAAATATACATATGTGGTTCAACCAGATTGCGTTTACACCTAGTAAAGATCGAACACAATGCCAGCCAGACTACATCCAGATGGTCAGGCAGATCCGATTACAATCCGATCACAACGTATTTATACCTTGCATTAACATGTCTTTTTTATTATCCGGATAACTTATCTGGATACAGATCGCATTATAATACCAGGTGTAGGGGTCTCAGAGACGAGACCGGCGAGAGACTTCACGAGACCGCGAGATGCCTCCACAGGGCGGGGAGATACCATACTGTCTATGGGAGATACGCTGCGTGATTGACAGCTTTGACAGCAAATGGAAATACGTGGAAATCAGATGACATGATTTCACAACTTTTCATTGGTCATTTAGATAATGTGACGCATGCTGTATACGGAAATGAACCTGGACATTCTATCCGTGAAAAAATCTCAAAATCGTCAAAATGGACATACACGGTTTTCATCGGACAGCGACGTTATGTATTTCTGCTCAGCTACCCTGTAGCCCCTATAATGTAAATTGCTATTCTATTTGGTGTTCGCTTGTAGCTTAGAAATGACACACTGCAGCTTTAAGTTAACGGTGACTACATTAATGCTCCGGCACATGATATTCCTGTACTCTATTTCCATATGACGGCTCTCCTGACAGCAGAATTGACTATGAAGTGGGGATCAATTTAATGTGTTTAGAGACTAGCAGCGATATTTGACTCTGCTGATTTGATGAAGTGGAGTTAAGGAGCCCTTTATCAAATAGCCATCAGCAAAGCCCAGTGTCTCCGCTGACTCCACCGTGACCTTTTCACGACACCGCACACTCTTACCTCACACCTCACTGCAGACAACACAAGTGTGGGCTGAAGGAAACTCTTCTGACCTTGTTGCCATTTGTTCTCTCTTTCCTTTTCCTGCTTTTTAGCAGATATGGCAGACCGTACCTCTTAAAACCAAATCCTTTTAGGGGGCTTTCACACTGGCAGTTTACTTGAAACAGAGCACAGTTTGCACGAAGAACTATGTGAAAGCTGTCATGCGGACCTGGGAACAGTCAAAATATATGTCAAAATATCTCTGTAAAGTGACTGAACTTGTGTAACTCAAAGGATTTATCGGTAACACTTTACAATAAGGTTCATTAGTTAACATTAGTTGACTACATTAGTTAGCATGAACTAATAATGAACAGCACTTATACAGCATTTATTAATCTTTGTAAACGTTAATTTCAATATTTACTAATACTTTATTAAAATCTTGTTAACATTAGTTTATGCGCTGTGAACTAACATGAACAAACAATGAACAGCTTTATTTTTATTAACTAACATCAACGAAGATTAACAAATACTGTAACAAATGTATTGCTCATGGTTAGTTCATGTTAGTTAATACACTAACCAATGTTAACTAATGAACCTTATTGTAAAGTGTTACCTATCTATCCATCCATCCATCCACCCACCCATCTATCCATCCCTCCACCCACCACCCTCTAAAAAATGCTGGGTAATTTTAACTTAATTTTGGGTCAAATATGGACAAACCAAGTTGTTGGGATTTGCTGCAAAGTTCCTTGTGAAAGGGTTTTTGAGGAAGCTGATTTTTTTTCACGTGCTATTTAGTGTAACAAAATGTTTTGCAAAAAGACACCGTATAAATACGTTTGATATTTAAATGTTTGGTTTATTTATTTACTTATTTTTATGTATACCTTATTGGAGTCAAAACTGGAAAAAGTATTTTATTTTATTTTTATACAATGGAGTCCAGTGTTGTTTTGATATTTTGAAAGAAAGAACATTTGGGATGACATGAGGATTAAATGATGATCATTTTGCTGCATTGCATGTGTTCTTCACAGATAAGGCAATCCCAGAATTCTCTCTGATTATTAAAAAACAAAACAGAAAACAATGTAAAACCTGGTCAATAATAAACATACTTCACATTGTTATTTTACTATTTTTAAATACAATTATAGCATTTATAAAAAAATGTAACTAGTTGTTATTTTTGTTTTCATTTTAGTTTTAGTATTTTTAACATTTTTATCAGTGATCGACCGATATAGATTTTTTATAACCGATATCGGTTATTTGCATGTTTATATGCCCGATAACCGATATGCAGAACCGATATTTATTTACTGTTATACTTGTTACTTCTTATAGATTTTTGTAATTCATATGTAGCTTTAATAAGGCTTTAAATTTTATTTTGGTTTTAGTTTTTAGTATTTTTAGCACTCTAATTTTCATTTATATATTTTTTATTTTCTTTATTTAATTGTGTGTGTGTGTATATATGTACATATGTATATGTATATGTATATGTGTATATATATATGTTGGATAGAAATTTATTAATTTGTTATGGCAAAATGCATACAATTAAATTCAATGGAATTCAATGGCACCCGAGTGGCTATTTTTGGTACTGGACTAAACAAAATCTCATGGGAACTTCAATTTTTGTGATATCAACTTCAAATTTGGAACACAACTTGGTTAGATATATAGCTTTCATTTTATAGTAATTTTATAGTAAAACATATTTTGTAAAATATTTATTTCATATTAAAAATATATATTAATAAAGTATATTTGATTTACTGTAAATTATAACTTCCATAACTTTTTCATACTTTAATTTTTTGAAGTGCTTTCACTTTCAGTAATAATCTGCTGATTGTTTTCTTTAAAACAAGACCAAACTTAGGTCTATATTCCAAAGCATTCTTGAATTACAACCATTTAAGTTTGTATAGTGCATTTAATGTCAATTATCAAAAAGGGGGTGACAGGTAAAGGGTTAAACTGACTCATTTCCAACCAACAAATGTAATAAACATTTAAATCCACTGTTTGCATCATAGTTTGAATTCTGTGTTAGCATTACATTGGCTGAACACTGACAGTATATAAGCCTACATATTCAGCATTAAAAAAATTATAATGACAAAAACTTGCCGTCAAATTCCTCGTCAGTTTCGTCAAAGAATGTGTCCTGTTCATGATCACCATTATCCTCCAGAAAATAATCCGCTATAAAACCACTTAAATCGTAATTTGGGCATTTCCACCGAGATTAATATCTAACAAGCTGTTTAAGCAATCAGACATTTTACGTTCCTGCACATGCTTTGGTGCTGCCATGTCAGATGTCAAAACGACGCAGTTAACAGTTAATCCAGCAAACGAATTATATTATTGACACTTATAAGACACAAATAAAATATAATATAATAATATTATTGGCAGAATACAGAGCTACAAAACACATAAGCTGTTCTTAAGTTAAATGTTTGGCGATGACACGGAAACACCTCCTCATCAGACATCTGAACCGGCCAGCTGAAGTCGCATTTTTTTCATGATTTATATATATATATATATATATATATATATATATATATATATATATATATATATATATATATATATATATATATATATATATATATATATATATATGTATATATATATATATGTATGTATGTGTGTGTGTGTGTGTGTGTGTGTGTGTGTGTGTGTGTGTGTGTGTGTGTGTGTGTGTGTGTGTGTGTGTGTGTGTGTGTGTGTGTGTGTGTGTGTGTGTGTGTGTGTGTGTGTGTGTGTGTGTGTGTGTGTGTGTGTGTGTGTGTGTGTGTGTGTGTGTGTGTGTGTGTGTGTGTGTGTGTGTGTGTGTGTGTGTGTGTGTGTGTGTGTGTGTGTGTGTGTGTGTGTGTGTGTGTGTGTGTGTGTGTGTGTAATTTAAGCTTTATTTCAATTAACAAAGTTTATTTATGAATTTTTGATCTATTTTCAAAGAACAATAACAGCACTTATACTTGAGTTACAGCGTAAAATTATTAGTTGATAGTTCCATCGAATTAGATGGAATAAGCAAATATTTGAGTGTTCTGTGCTGCATATTTTATGCCTATTCTTGTGCCTTTAGCTTAGCCACATTCTACCGTTTGACAATAGAAATCAATCAATTGTGTACCAAGTCTCCTGTGTGTTTCACATGATTGGCGCTACTTTGTGTGGCACACATGCTGTGAAGAACGTTCTAGATCTGTCACTTATAAGGTTCCCTGTCAGATAGAGGCTGTCAGCTGATGTAGGCTGTAGACAGCAAGACATCTCACTCAGTTTTGGAACAAAGCTCCAGATTGAATGTGCCCTGTTGATGTTTTCAGAATTAGTCTATCCTCTCTTGGTGGCTTATGAATCTCTGAAGCATTACGATTGTTTCAGTTAAAGATGAACACTGACACACACCCTCCTGCACACTAAAACACTGCATTACTGCATTCCAGATCCTTTGTATGTCATGAAGTGTTATGACATGACACTGTTCACACTATTTCAAAGCTGGCTTGCATTAAATATAAGCATATTTGAATAAAGTCAGGAAGATTAATGACAGCCATCTTGCTTGATGAATGATACTGTAGGGTTGGACAAGTGCTGCAATAATGCAGAAATCACTCCCCATTTGATATGTATCACTCATTTAAATGATGAAACAGATCCAGTGACGGATTATAAATTCACTCAAGTCAAAACTGACTGCTTCAATGGAGCTGCCGTTTCAGTGTATACAACATATCATTGGCCAGGCTAATTGGTACAACTTGTTGGGCCCCTCTGAGTTCTTTGATGATATAAGAGCGGCTGAATGGCCCCGGCAGACTCACTGACTGTGGCGGCTCTCCAGGCCTCTGCAGCCAGAGATGATTTATTTATGCCTACAATTCTGATACCTTTCAAACTGCAATCTAATATCAACAGACATCCTGCCAAATGGAGCAGATTGACCGTGACTGTGAAGAAGAGAGAGGGACAGATCTGCTAAAACGAGGGCCATGGGTCCTCTGATCTGCCGCCTGACCGTGTTTACTATCACTTAAAGGGATAGCTCACCCAAAAATTACAATTCTGCCATCATTTACTCACCAGCTGATATTTTATTTTGTATCATTCAGGTTTGGAATGATACGAGGGTGAGAAAATTATGACAAAATTCTTTTTTGAGTGAAATATTCTTTTGAAGGATGCCAGGAGAGAAGCTTTCTGAGTAGAAACCCTGTTTACAATGGTCATTAACATTGTCATAGTCATATTTATGACCAAATCCCATGCAAGATGAAATCATTTATTGTTACCGTCACTTTAGTTTTAGTTTCAGTGTAGTTTTTATGACTCAAGATGTGCCCAAAATTCAACCTCAGTTTTTTCTGTTCTTTGTTCGGCTTTGCTTGTGTTTAAGAACACACTGTTAGATTTAACTAGTATAAATCCTTGCTTGTTTCTTTGTTTTATTTGTTTGTGTTAGTATACGGCTGTATTTAGATCCACTTGCCTTATCTCATCCTCATTGCCTGATTATAACTTTACAGTTACAATAACAGTTTATCTGGGACTAAAATAAGGATCTCAATTTGGATGACATTAAAAATTTAAATTGGTAAATTTACTCAAAATGCAACTCGTAAAAAGGAAACACCCTAATTTATATAATTCAAACATGGTGATAAAGCGCAGCTACAAAGAGGACATTTCTGCAGTGACTCATAAAATGAATCATTTACTCTTTGAACTAATGAACTGGTCAAATGAATGAACTAAGTGAATGAACTGATTCACCAATTCAAATTCACTTATGGATTAGCCGTCCTGTACATATTCTAGGATAAGCACAAGCACACAGATATATTTGGTCATTTTTTAGACAACTTTTAAACTGGCTATCTTTACACTATGCTGCTTTAAAAGTATACAGTAGTTCTGCCCAAAATACAACTCTGTCTTCATTCTGTGATCATTCTCCCAGCAAACAAATTTAGCTTCTGGGAATGTTAGTTTTTGGTTCCCAGAACGTTCCTAGAACTTTCCCTTAAGGTTAAGGAAATGTTCCTGGAACATTCTCCTTACAGTTATAAAAATGGAACCTAAAAATAACCTACATGGAGCGTTCCTATAACGTTTTTGTTTGGTTCGCAAAAAAATAACCGGTAACACTTTATAATAACTGCACGCTATTAATCATTAGTTAAGCATGAATAAACAGTTAATTCATCATTTATAAAACATTAATAGACATTAATAAGCACTTTATAAATATAGCTATAAATGTTTTTTTTTCTTGATTTATAAGCATATCTATAATGCATTTAATAATTATATTTTCATACTTTGTTAAAGGTACCATCTGGAATTCTAAATCAAAAAATATTAAATTTTCCATAACAGATGGGGGCAGTATACCTCCAGAAATTGAGTTGTAACGCGGCCGCACTCTCACACTCTTTTTCTCACGCATATTATTCAAATCATTTGACACGATAGTAAAAGATTGGAAGACCGCAGTTTCACGTGGAGCATTTGGATATTTTTAGAGATCAGAGACTCAATGAACAACATCTCAACACTAAATGATGAAGACCGTCTCATAGACGCCTGTCTCAAAAACAAGCTGGTGCATTTCCACGATATGGGAAAATAAAAGCCTGGGCAATTATTTTAAGTTTACAGTATTCGTTTTGTTCATATTACACTTTTATTGTTAGTTTGAATTAATTTGACAGACAGCATTCGCTGATGTTGAGCAAGCTAGCGTCATTCAGAGCTGCAACTCTCACGAATTCACCGTGAGACACACGCAATTGACACTTAGCAAGCAGGTTAGTTAAGCTCTCAGATTCTGTCAATTTTATTACGCAATTCAAACAATAAATACCGTTTTGGCGTTTGTACATGTTACACCACAGATCTCTAGCTCACGTGAACCGATCATACCTAATGGAAAAGAACATGAACACTGTTGAAAAATACAGTATGCTACAACTTACCAAAATGTATTCCTCATGCATGTCGACCAATCATTTTTTGAACTCTTCCTTGAACTGAAATGTAGTAATCAGCTGTATTTCCACACGACTGACTTCAGGTTCAAAGTACAAACATAAGACGCGCGACTTACTCGTGTACTGCAGTGTGCGGCTGGTGTTTATGTTGCCCGCCCGCATACCGCCTCCCATGGCCGAAACTGGTATTACGACACCCAACGGGCCGGGGCTAGTAATTTTAGCATGCTAATTTAGGTTTATATCTCGGCAGCACTATAGCTTTCCAGTTTTCAGTAGACATCATTGCACTTATGTCTTCTCATTCTTTTGATGCCTGTAGCTCATTTTTGGGATAGTTTCACCTCAAAAACTCCAGATGGCACCTTTAATGATCAATTAATAATTTCTAAATGAAGTATAGCATTATTTACAAACCAGTTGTTAAAGGCCCTGTTTACACGAGAACGATTCCGGGTGAAAACATAAAAATATTTTATCGGATGTGCCTTTCGTTTACACGGCGACGGCGTTTCTGAGGCTTAAAACGCAAAAAAGTGAAACCACCCTCCAGAGTGGAAATCTTAAAAACGCTCTCACCGCCGCGTTCCCGTGTAAACGGTAAAAGCGCAAATGTCTGCTTGACTGTGAAGGTTGTACGCAGGTGCGTGGACTTGGTGTTGTTGTAGTATGCACTCCTAGCCACCTGAAGTGCATACTACATTGAATTTCACACACTTTTCCGTCACCATTTGCACGCGGATTTCCCACACAAAACGCTCCTCTAAACGCAGAATAAAAAGTGATGGCGCAACGCCACTTTTGCGTTTTCTCTTGAGAATCGTTTCCGTGTAAACATAGCCTAAGAGTTGTCAGTCATTAATAAGATCACTTAGAAAGTGTAAGTAAATGTAGTAAATACAGGTAGTTATAAAGCATTTAGTAGTGGTCAGTTAACTATTTTTGTGAGCTAATCTAAAGTGAGGACTATTCATGCTTTGTAAAGCATTTATAAAGGCGATTTAAAGACTCAATCTTCTAAACAGTAAAATGTAACAAACATAATGCAGTGAAAGAGAACATAGAAATATTAAACAGCATTTATAAATGCTTTACACGGCATGAATAGTCCTCACTTTAGATGAGCTCACGAACATAGTTAACTGACCACTACTAAATGCTTTATAACTACCCAAATTAACCCTGAATTACAGCATTAATACATGTTAATAAAGCATTTATAAACACACCAAGATACCATCACTATATGTCTGAATAATAAGATGTATGAATGTACATTTAAATAGTTTATTAATCATTTACTTACACGCTATAAGTAATCTTACGAACCACTGACAACTCTCAAATAACTGGTTCATAAAAAATGCAATTCTTCATTTAGAAATGATAAATTGATCATTAATAAAGGATGAAAATACAATTATTAAACAAATTATAGATATGCTTTTAAATCAAGAAGAAAGCATTTATAGCTGTATTTATAAACTGCTTATTAATGTCTATAAATGCTTTATGAATGATAAATTAATGGTTTACTCATACTTAACTAATGATTATTAGCATGTAGTTATTATAAAGTGTTACCCAATGTTGTTTTGACATTCTTTGGAACGACTTAGGGCGAGTAAATGGTGAGTAAATGGTGACAGGCATCCTTCATAGACAAGACAATCCCAGAATGCACCGTGATGTGAAAAAGCCCTGATCAATATTATACAGAATTCTTTCAATACTGAAAAGTATTGATTAAAAAAAGTTCCAACTATTGACTTTTACCATTTGTGGTGTGTATTTTCTTGTGATTGTGTCAGCTTAGCAACATGCGAATATTCAACAGTTGGAATCAATTGTGAATCAAACCTGCATCCCAACAAACTTACTTCCATAGTTGTCGAAAAACAGTATGTGAGTATGTCCGAATTCACAGTATTCCTAAAACATTAGGCAAGAAGTACCCAGAGATTCTGAAGTGTGCATCCAGTGGGCACTTAACTATCTCATGAGGCCACGGAAGAGGAGTTGTGGCCTTATGGGATAGTAAAACAACGCAACTGACACTGTTGGTCACATGACAGTTACAAAATGGCAAATATAGAACATCCAAATTCCATTCATAGAACACATACTCATAATGTAAAAAAAACATACTTTTGAATGATTATGCTGTAAGTTTCTAACCAAATCTAGTGCTTACTTAAGTATGCCATTTTGGACACAGCTCAAGTCTCCTGTGTGCTCTGTGATAAAGCTGTGTGTGCAGCAGAATATGATATTAAAACCATGATGTTTGTGATGCTATAATGATGGAAACCCTGCCTTCTGTGACACTCCTGAAAAAAGCTAGTTTAAGAAATACTTGCTAAAAATTGGATTCAGAAGTTCTGTTCAGAGGGTGTCCCGTGTGTTTTCATCACATTTGCAATCTCACATCTCACCCTGTGATGAGTAGATCCAGGGAACACTGTGAGATCAACAGAAGGATTTGACGTCTTTGGTGAACCTGTTCAAACATCTGCTTCTGTTCCACAGCTGTCAAACAGACGTGTCCACCAGAGAAGTTTGACTGTGGGGGAAAGTGCGTGTCGCTGTCCTGGCGGTGTGACGGGGAAAGAGACTGTGAAAACGGCGAAGATGAAGCAGACTGTGCAGCAGGTGAGTCTGCTCTCTTTCTCTCTCGACTGTGTGTTTGATTCTCCGCTGGGAGTTTTGTTGAAGGCTGAGGTAATACTTTGAACGAGGCTTTCACCCCAGTTCTGTGGATCTGCTTCACTCGTGTCTCTGAAAGGCACAGAGAGGAGAGTGAGACCTAGGCAATGGTTTATTTTCAGAGCACACTTTTTTCTTGTTAAGTCTATGTTCTCTTTTTTATTGAAACTCTAGTACTGGACAATTACATGTTGTTTGGACAATTGTAGTTCTAGACCGTTACAACTGAGAGTCAATTATAGCTATTCATTTTAGGTCTGCGTCTGTTGTGTAATTATTATATTTACAAAGTGTTTGCAGAGGTGGAGCATTGTAACCAATCACAGATGTGATGTTGTGCGCTTGAATGTAATAGTGAGATTTAGGTTAGTCTACAGATCAATTAGTGACAGTATTTTTGAGTTTTAAACAGTCTGATCCACAAGCGTGTGCTGTATGTTTTATATAAACTCCCTCTATAGTCAATACTTCAGTAACTATTACTTCATGCCTTAATTGCCTCATTCCTCATTTATGCCCCATTCATTGCATTTCAATGCAACCCTTGCCTCATTTAGTATACATGGTTCAATTAATATGCAAATTAGCCCTGCCTCCACTCACTCACACTAGCCAGAGATCCACTCATTGGTGATCACACGTTGATGTGATTGGTTACAAAGTAATTTGTGATGTCAGGAAAACCAGCAATTTCAAACCGTGTTTTTGAGACTGTCTTTGGTTCTTTAGGGAGAAAATACTCAGCAATGGTGTTCAATTTGTGTTCAATTTGTACATGGTTTGTCTTAAAGCATATTAAAAACACCTTATAGACATATAAACAACACTTTTCTGGATTTTCACCACAGGGGGACTTTAACCCATTAAATTGCACATTTTGATATATTTTTTTTTAAACTTGGTGACTTTACTTGCTATGTGAACACACACACATTTTATATACTTTATTTGATTCCACATTACAAGTCATTTCATTAGGAATCAATTTTTTTGAATAATCCAACAGATTAAAGCAAATCAGCATATTGTTATGGATTAAACTTTGCCAACTGTTTGGCCCCGTTTTAGAAATCCCCCCAATGCAAAGTCCACAAACCGCCAGCTTGTGTACATGACCTAGTCTACCAAACACAAGAAGCTGACATTTGTACCCAAGGTTCTCAGTGGTTGATATCAATGACTGATATTTTAGAATCTTAGTGCAGTAAGAGTCCTCCATAAACAGATCAAGTGCACATACAGTAACATCTCAAATAGTGTAACTTTTTTTTGCCATTTTGAGAGATGAGAGTGCAATTTTGAACAATAGCGGGTGCAGGGATCTCAAGTCTCACGCATTGGCGGTAGCCTCGTGAGACCATCCTGATCTCGCGAGCTTTCAAGATTTCACTCGCAGATCAGTCTGGATACTTTCCGTTAAAGAAAATTTGGGAGCAGTTCACCAACGAACGTCCAATCACCGTTGGCTTTGAGGCGGGTTGAGGTGTGACGCAACGAGAAGCGCGACAGTTCAGTCTAAAGAGCATTGCGGCTTCAGCGGATGAAACTAGCATCAGCGTGGCTATCGATCAAGTTTTATCGGAATTACAGAGTATTTCCTCACTGAAAGAAGAGCAAAACACTGCTCTGGAGACTTTTCTCAGAGGAAAATATGTTTTTGCTCTTCTCCCGACTGGTTTCGGCAAGAGTTGATCTGATTGGTTGATTTGGCCCGTCTATCACCAATATAGGCCAATCAGCTAACCAGTATTTTCGCCCCTTCCAAAACTACTTCAACGGAAGGTTTCCAGATGGATATGCGGAGCAAATCCATCTGGCGGAGTCAGGTTACATTGGCAGTGAGACACACGCAATTCAGCCAGTTCACACGCTCACACGCCACACTGGGTAGGCCTATTTCTCACGCTGAAAAGGCAGACGTCAACCAAGATGTCCTGCAAGCTTTATATATAATGTTGTATACGAGCCATAGGCACGCAGTGAAGTTTCCTGCCACCAGCACATATCTCTCGGACAGACTGTGTTCATTAGGCAACATAGACGCGCGCCGCGGACACACGGAAGTTGACGGAACATTCTCGTCGTTACTAGGTAACCAACTACATCGCGCAAACACACGTCGTGATGGAGAAGGGAAGAAAGCTCGTCTAACATTTTTAGGCTAGAACATTTATTATATAGCCCATAGTATACATTATTACTGATGCAATCAAAAACTCCACAACTACTTTGCAACCAGGCCAGAAGCTTTGGCTCAGTTTGGCTTACATTACCTGAATAGCTTATATAAGGGAAATGTTAGTAGGTATGGGAAGGAATGAAGATTTCTTCATTTTATTTTAAATTATATATTAAACTGTATTAATAGTTCTAGTTACATTTAGGCGACATGTATTAAAGCAGAGTGCTCTGGGTAATATTTTATATCCGGTCAAAACATACATTAATTATTGCCATTGCATTTGTATTTTTCAAAGATGTCAGGGAAAAAGCAAAAAGATATTGACACACACACACGTTGGTGCAACAGCATTATGAGGACTCTCCATAGGCGTAATAGTTTTTATCCTGTGCAAACTATATATTCTATCCCCCTACACTAACGCAATCCCTAAACCTAACCATCACAGGAGACATGCTGCATTTTTTATTTTTTAATAAAATATTGTTTTTTATGTTTTTTAAGCCATTTGATTTATGAGGACTTTTGAAATGTCCTCATAAACCACCAATAAGTTGTAATACCAGTGTAATACACGTCATTATACAAACTTGTGTCCTCATAAGTCACATAAACAAACCCACACACGCACACACATACACACACCTTAATATTCCCATTTGTTCACAATGTCCCACCACACAATAAATCATTATACCATTTCGACTAGACACATTCAAAATGCAAAATGATTTGTTTTTCCAAACTGTTTGGAGCAATTTGTTATATTTTTGTATTTTTTTAAATATTTTTAATAATATAACAAAGAGTAGGCTATATTTGATGTGATGAATTGCTCTGTCATTTATGAGATTTACCAATTGTTATAATTTCAATTTGTGTGGTTTAATTATTAACAATGGGTAAAATTGGGGGCGGGATAGGTGGGGCGGGAATTCATTTGGGCTCCTCCCCATAACCGCATGTGATCTCACTCCAAGCTTTTGATAAAACTTGAGAACCTTGATCGGGTGAATAGCAGTTCCTAAATGGGAGGAGGGAAACCACAGTCATAAGTTGTATTTTGAAGGAAGAACCTGCAGATGTGCTTTGACACAGAAAGTGAGGATCTCCTCTCTGATGGTGGCATTGCTGTAGATGGTGTGTGATCAAATGCAGGGCAGTTTTACCAACTTTCCCTGGAGTTTCAGACTGGACCAGTACTCCATATTTTGGGCTATATGAATAAACAAGAGAGTCTGCCTTGATGTTTTAGGCCGGAGCAGGTGACCAGTGTTGTTATGGTACAGCCTGGCTTCCACGATGACAGATGGGTCCTCTACGACTGCATCAGAGACCTTTGTTTTCCAGCATAGGTCGTTTAAGTCTGGCCAGTCTGATGACACCAAATCCCTGCGCCCATCCATCCAGCTTTCCATTGGTCTTTCTTTTAAAACTCAGGAAGCTGTCTTCTGCCTTCCGCCTTTTAAAATCCAGCAATAACGATGCTCTGGCCGTTTTCCTCACGCTGACATCATCACAGTTCAACATGTTAGTGAGGTGAGACTGTCTTGTGGCTGTGTACTCCCATATGCAGTGTGGAACTCAAGCCCCACTGTTCTCTCTTTTCTGGAAGATAAAACATCTTCTGGAATGTGTTTTGAGACAATTTCCTAACCACGCTTATGGTTTTGTTGTCCATTTCACGCAACACACACACACACGGTGTGTACATGACCACTCTATAGGCGCAATGGTTTTTATACTGAGCTAATCAAATTTAGCCTACTTTAAATCCAATCATCACAGAAAAATTTTGGCCTTATTGAATTCTGTTTTTTAAGCCATTTGGAGTCAGATTTACGAACAGCTTGAGCTAGTGCAAACCATCTTTTTAAAAACTACTGTCAGGATTTACTAAGAACACGCTGTGAAAAATTGCACTGAAAAGGTGTGGACAGGGTTATTTTTGCGTTATTTTTGGGTTATTTCAATTCAATATGCCAATTTGATCTCAAAAGAGCATGTGACGTCATTACGTACAGGTTTTTATTCGCTTTAAAGCCGTTGGATGGAAACACACTTTCACCAGCTTTATTCCCTTGAGTTTTTTTAACCAAACTTCAGATAATTCGATTGACAAGTGGATGGAAACATGGCTGCACACACACACATCACTTGACAAGTTTTATAACTGAAGTGAAAAAAAATTTGGAATTTGTGAATATTTTGAATTTGCTAAATGTTGTCTGCATATACACCACAAGTCAGCGATGTGACAAAACTGCAACCTTCTCATAAATCAAGGCGCAGACAGTGTAAATGAGTTCATTCTGCAGTGTAGACGGCTTCATTTATTGTAGTAGTGTTGGTGAAGATTCAGGCAGTGAACTCTTTCTGAACTGCAGAGCTCTTGTTGTCGTGTGAAACTGTGAACGGCTTCAGTAATGTTTATGGGATGAGACCATTTTAGTACTCTAGTGTTGCTCACATTCTGCATAATTTATTCAGCATTAAAGGAGCATAACGCAAGTCTCAGAGTTTTTGCAGAACTACGCCCCCTCTGGCGATAAACGAAACTGCGTGCGCGCTCATGGAATACACGCATACACGCACGTTTGCATGAGCTGTTCATAACCAAAGGACTGGAGCATCAGCCGCACACTGTGCGGCACACATCTTTTGTTACAGTCATAATGAGGTAATACAGTTATAAATCTGCAAGCCATTTAAAATATATGAAAGGAAAGGCATTTGAGTAAATTACACACTTATGTAGGCCTATGTGTGTGTGAGGGGAAAACAGGGGTAACGTTAGTAGAAAACTTAGGCTTTTGTTTCCATCGATCTCCATGTTGAACTGTTTTATGTGCTTACTGTATCCACTTATGATTGTGTTATTATGGAAACACGTTCATGAACACGTTTGAGCCCTAGAGCAGACCGCCCGAGATCTCTCCGTTTGTTGAAAGCCTTCCCGATGTTGACTCTAGTCTTATTCCGACGCCTGGCACTGGACAGACAGAAGTTGTATTTTCTTTGTCTTACGTGGAGTTTGCGTTGCGGTTTGTAATGAACTACAAGCCGGTCTCTTTGGGGCTGTTTTTACACCTGGCCACAATGCGTTTTCTCAGATCTATCTGATTTATCAAAACGATTCCATTACACCTGGTCACATAAATGTGTTTTTGCAAAACGGATATTAATCTGATATTCAATTCCCGCGTTATATAGATTTCATGAAGTGCACGTCACCGAAAGCAACAGATGAGCTGCATTTATTGATCATCGGCTTCGGCTATTTCAAAATCAGCAAAGACAGCAATAAGAGAGAGCGGCAAAAGCTCTGGTATGAGATCATTTCATTTCTTAAGGCTACTTTTAATGAAGATAGTGGAGGTAGAAGGTAACTTAGTGATAATCGTATGCGTCTTACTTTCACTTTCATTTGCGATAGATTGCGGCGCGCTGGTTTGATGAATACACTCGCCTGCTCATCTGATGCACGTCGTCATATATGACTAAAACAACATGAAAAAGCCTGTTTTCAACAACCAGATGCATTTACACTTGTCCAGTTTCGTCTGGAATACGGCCCAGACCACATCCTCAAGTGGTTTGAGCTATCGGATTCAAATCCGTCTGGATTCAACCTGGTCTTTTCACGATCGAATAAGTTATCCGATCACAGAAAACACATGAAGTGACCAGATGTAGGCTAAACAGCCCCTTTGAATCCATCTTCTACTTTTGGGAAAGTTGACTAAAGTTGCGTCGCTCGAGTTGTCTTCTCTGATACGGAGAACGGCGGCGAATACACTAACCTGCAAAGCATAGGCACATAGCCAGGCGAGCGTGAACGCGCATGACGTCACGCCCAGGCTCAGATTCGAGCCCGAATCCCTCTTATTTATTTCACTGTACAGGATTATAGAGGCGATCGCAGTGATCAGAGAAGGGCTCATTCAGCCCATCAGGCGATTGTTTCAGCATGTATGGGTTAGAAAACGGCTATTTTTAACATAAAATGTTGCGCAATGCACCTTTAACAGTTTTGCTTGTCAAGCTGCTGAAAGTCTTAATGTGAATTGTCTTGATTCAATGTTTTGCTACATTATAAAGCTACAGTACATACATTATAAATTCTATTGATTTAAATAATCTAATTGTTAATACAATATCAATGGAAGTACTAACATTTGTGATAATCATGCTGCCTAGTTTTTTTTGTGTCTATGTGTAAATCTTGTATTTGTGTTTAAAATTAATAAAAGTCATTGCATTATATAGCAGTATATCAAAGCAAGTGACATTTATTTGAAAGAAAGCACACTTTTGGTTTTCAGGGTGCATTGTGGGACTTTTTTGTGAGCAAATGTTTCAGTGCACTGGTAGGATTTCACTTTGAGGCCCTTAAAATGGCCGACTCCTTGACAAGTGCCCTGACTTGAGCTATTTGAGGCCTCGTCCACACGAAGCCAGAGCTTCCCCTATCCGATTTTTTTTCCTCGTTCTAAAAAAGTCAGTAAACACGGCGGCGTCTCGAAAAATATCTGCGTCCACACGAAACCACTGAGAGCCGACTGAAACGATGTAGTAGACATCCCAGACCAGTATGTGGCGCTGTAATTCTGCCATAAATATCCACTAAAAATGCGAGAAAGACTTAGAGCATGCGTATAAAACCTTGTGCGCTGTAGGCGGTAAAATAAAAGGCTATGAAATATTACGCACAGTTGCTTATTTTCTTTTTTACCAAGATTTTTATTGAACAACCATAAATTGCCTGGAACAAAATATAGGGAGTCAAGATATTCGATTAGTTAGCGGACTCAGAAAGCTTGCCACAAAGACCGGCAAATGTAACGAATGTGTCAAATATAGACATTTGAATTCGTTATTAATAAACTAATGTTTTCTGTGTCATTCTTGACTGAAAAGAGGAAGTTGATGTTGCTGCTGATGATGTATTGTGAACGCGCCTTTGGAGTAACGTCTGCTAATGCACTTCATACGGATTAGGCTATAAGAGAGAGAGTAGCCTATCTGTTTCTGTTCGTTTTTAATTGTTGTTTGTCGATGTTAACTTAACTGTCACCGTCCCACAGGTGGGACGTTTGCCACTATATTTTTAAATCAATTATATCTTAGTAAATACCTTTAGTAATATTGACAAACTATATATCATTTGAAAGCTTACAATCTCTAGTTTCCATATTTGGTGACTGATTTTCAAAATATATTACAGAGGAACCATAATTTATCAATATGCAACAAGAATATTTTCATACTCATAAAGCGAGTCAGACCTTTATTTTAAAATAGCAGAGAACATGAAAAATCATGAAAAAATGGTAGATACCTCAGTTTGTTTTCATGCCAAAAGTTCTAAAGATAGCATCCATACAATTATTTTGGAAAAAAGGACTGAAAAGTTTGAAATATCAAGAGAAAATAAGGGAGGCGCCCTTATATGGGCAGTAATGGAGTCTGATTGTACCCTAGTGAAAAAGTTTGGTACTGCGCTCAAACAAAATCTTACTGAAAGCTAATTTTTTTAGATATCAACCTAAAATTTGAAACACAACTTGTTCAGATTTTTGGCTTTGATTTTTCTGCAGTTTTAGAGTAGCCCAGGTTTTGAAAATATATATTTTATGTAAAATATAAATAATTAATATTTTTACATTGTACATTTCCATAAACTCAAACTTCTATAACTTTTTTTCTGTTTAACTTTCTTAATTTATTTCACTTCTACAAAAAAATCTGCCAAATGTCTTCTTTAAAACAAGACCAATCACATTGTCTATATTCCAAAGCATTCTTGAATTACAACCATTTAAGTTTGAAATGTGCATTTAGTTAAGAGGTTAAACGTAGCTATTTCAAGATTTCTATATATTTCTGAGTTTTTGGTTCATTCATGAGACGAGCTCCAGTTCACAAGCAATGCAAGATATTTCACGCCGAGGCGTCCACGTCCTGATTATGGCTATTGTCTGCTATATATTTGCTTCTTATTTATTAAATCCATGTAACTAATTGATGAAACATTTATTAAAATAAAGATAAAATTGTTTAAAAAAACTAAATTCACTTCAAAGAAGGGCTTTATACAAAACAAAACTTAATGTGGTCAAAATTAGGTCTCCGATATAGCCTAGCCTATTGCGCATATGCACGCGGTTCACTTTTCATAATCAACATAGATTCAATAAAAGAATAACATATTTAAACATAAATATTAAACTGAATACATTCTTTAATGGATATAACATGTAGCCTACACCTAACCTACAGAGAAATGTAATGTTCGGAAGTGGAACGATGGGAACTATTAATCAAATAGTTCCCATCGATCGTCGAATTTTATTTTTGCTTTAAATCTCCATCCCCATAAAATACGAAATGTCTTTACCAGACAACAGACAAGCAGCATACGAAAGAAAGTATAGGCCTAAAAAAAACAAAAAAAAAAATCAAGTAAATAATAAATAAAAGGAATTCAAGAGGCTCAGAAGTTTCTGCCGCATTTTTATTATGTTATTAATATACAAGCAGTTCAGCAGTTGTCTGACAATTCGACACGTGGGGTGATGACAGCATCGTTTCACAAAATATACGGATTGGCCGTACACGAAAGCGCAAGGGTGTCGTTTTCAGATTGAGGCTATGTTTACACGGAAACGATTCTGAAGAGAAAACGCAAAAGTGGCGTTGCGTCATCATTTTTTATTCTGCGTTTAGACGAGCGTTTTTAAGCCTCAAAACGCCGTCGCCGTGTAAACGAAAGGCACATCCAATAAAATATTTTTACGTTTTCACCCGCGAGCGTTCTCGTGTAAAAAGGGCCTTATCCACCTTGGGACCCGATTTAAAAAAATAGCGGTTTCACTCTCCCAAAGCGCCGGATCGTGTGGACGAAACGCCAATACGATAAAAAATTTATACGGATCCAGCGAAACGCGTCTTCGTGTGGATGGGGCCTGAGACGCATTCATAGGCACTGTTCAAAATGAATAAATAAACTCTGGTTAGTGGATCATGTTAGTTAATGTGATGAACTACACCTATGCTTTCTCATGTAACTTGAGGAGGCAATGGCTTCAAATGCCAAAAGCTAGTTCTAAGATGTAATAATGTAATATTGTAATAATAATGTAATATTATTTGTTTGATGCAATTTAATTTATCTAATGCATTTATTATTTAAGTGTGGCTTCGGTGACTAGAAACTGTATAGCTGAAACTAAGAATGAATGCTATAGGCTGTGGTACCAAGTAAGTATTCTTAAGGAGAAGCAGATCCGGCAAAAATATGTCCTTGACATCCTCGCCCAAGGTTTTCTTGATAAATTGTCTGGACTCTTGGATATTGATGTTAGTGGCAGGACTCATACTCATGTGTCATGCTCAATGAATGTTTCAACACCTTTGGTAGGAGGTGCTTGAGCTCTGCTTATTAAACATGGTTGTTTTACCTCAGCCAATCAGGTGTCTTCACAAACCCCCGCTGTGAATCTCACTGCCCTACTTTGAGAAGCTGTGAAAATTGACTCTTTCTCTAGCTTCCCTTTTCCCTGCTCTTCATAATAGTATTTCTCCAGTCTCTGTCTCTCATTAATGGCTTCTCACACTCCATCATTCATTTTCACATACTCTCTTCTCGTCTTCCAATTCTGCCTGTTAAAATAAAGGATAGTCTTGCAGGTGATAAAATATCATAATATTGAGCTACATATTTTATAAACCACATATAATTCACATTATAAACTTATGATAATAAAAAGTAAAATTATATTACTGTACAAAATAGTTTACAATGTGGTTCCATTTGTTAAAATTATGAAAAATACTATTTTAAATATTAGTTAATTTCAACATTAATTAATACATTATTAAAATCAAATGCATTTGTTATTATTATCAATGAAAATAAGCAATGAACAGTTGTATAATAGGGATGCTCCGATCGATCGGCCAGAGATCGGTATCGGCTGATCATAACAATTTTTGACTCAATCGGTACTCACTAACTTGGCCGATCTTACAAACCGATCGCGATTTGATGACGTCAACGCGTGAGGACGTAAGTGATACGTATATTGGAGAATGTTTAATTAAACCTTCAGACTACATCAGACTTCTCCATGTTGGAGTTTAAATGTTTCTATTTATTTTATTCTCTTTAACATTGAACAATGTTTAATTAAACCTAATGAGTTGTATCAAACCACTTCAATTTGTTCTTTTAGGAGTTTAAATGTTGTTTGATTTTTTGATTTTTTTATTTTGTCCTGCTCAGACTTGTATTGGACGATGTTTAAGTTACATCAGACTTCTCCATTTTAGGAGACTAAATGTTTATTTTGTCCTCCACAGTATTGGAAAATGTTTAAATAAACCTTATGAGCTGCATTAAACTGTTCCATTTTGTTTATTTGTCTTATATTAAGTCAATTAAGCATTGGAATCGGAATTAATTTCGGCCGATCACCATGACAAGAAATCGGTACTCCGTATCGGCTACATCCCTATTGTATAAACTAACATTAACAAAGATGAATAAATGATGCAACAAATGTAACACTAAATTATGCATAATTACGAGTAACTAACCATAAACTATACCCTAACCGTAACTATATCGTAAGTACATGTAGTTAATTAATATTACACAGTACTTATTTGTGTAAGTACAATATAACTACATCACCTTAAAATTAAGTGTAACATTATATTATTATGCAAAAGCGTATTCATTTTATAATATTGTTATTGAAAAAATATGAATTTGTAGAAAGTCTGCCTGACTGTCTACATTAGTGATTGCGTCCCTGAGTTATGTAAATTATGATTCTAGCCCAGCTATTTTAATTAAACATCCAGGGCGCAGTTTCTGGGGTTATCTTTTGTCAACTTTACATCATTTATTATTTCATATCTGTGTGTGTTTTGAATAATTTGTTGTCTAGCACGTTTCTGATTAGGATATGGTCCCTTTAATTTAGTAAATTGTAATTAACCTGCAGGTCATCTCTGTGGACACACTCTGAGGAAGCATTAGTGTGTCAACATTTTTAACACCATTTTAAAATCCTTTACTGAAAGGTCATTTAAATAAAGGTGTTTTTTTTTATTAAACACCAGACGTGCCTCAGATATAGTTTAAATAATATAGAAAATTGAAAACCAACCTGCTTCTGATCCTCCTTTGTTGCTTATCAATTCCATCTGAAACATTAAAGACTCTTGCAATGTCACAAGATATAAATCAAAATGTTAATTGCCCTATTAAAAGCAAATGAAACAGCCTCCAGCCATTTTTTCACTCTAGGGTGGGAAATGATAATTCTTATGTGTTAAAAAGACCTGGCGAAACACAAAGACTAATTAATCATTATGCATCTTCAATAGCAGCCATAAAGACATTTTAGATGGATTGGCTAGTATGGTTGTATGTTTTCCAGATTCTTTTTTTATCAATCAGTGTTTCATTCATCCGTCCTCATCAGAGGCTCAAGTCTTGGCAGCACTGAACCATTCTTTCCTCCTGTAGAGGTAATCATGATTCTATTTTCATCAAGCTATAAACCATGAGCCCAGGCATTCTCTCACTGCTCAGACCCCTGATCAGTTCATCCGTGCCAATGTCAGAGTATCGAGCCAGGAGAACGGGAGTCCTGGCTCAAAATGATATTTCACCTGGGTCTAATGATAATTGATTTCCTGTCTTGCTTTGTGAGGTCTGTGCAGTGTAATACACCTCTAATTATCCACTGTTGAAAGCCTCATAACTCGAATCTACTGCAGTGATGCTCTGACGGCATATGTCTCAGTGCATTTACACAAAGTGCTTGTTTTCTCAGTATTGCATCATTTATTTTCCTGTTGTTTTGACCTATAGTACCATAGGGTAAGGCTAAACAATCATTTCCCAGCTTTTTTTGTGTTGCTTCTATATAATATATGTTATTTATTTATTTATTTATCTCTTTGTCTATGTTCGATATGAGGAATGATTTGATTCTCTTCGTTCATGAGAGGCGCTTTCTCATAAAGAGGCTTTTGTTCACTTTCAAATTTTGAGTTCATGCACTGTGGAGTATCTGTGTGTTTGAATAGTTCTACTGAATTTATTCAATTACACAATTTTACAGAAATTATCAAAACATGGTTAAACTTCAAAAACATTGAAAGTTTTTCTGGTTGTGAGGGGAAACCTTTTAAATGAATTTAAATGTGGTACAACATGAATCCCTAAATAAATGGATTTATGAGTGAGTGAGGGAGTGAGTGAGTGATTGAGTGAGAGGGAGAGTTCAGTGAGTGAGTGAGTGAAAATGAGAGTTCAGTGAGTGAGTGAGAGTTCAGTGAGTGAGTGAGATGAAAATGAGAGTTCAGTGAGTGAGTGAGAGTTCAGTGAGTGAAATAAGTAAGTGAGCGAGGGAGTGATATAAGTGAGAGAGTGAGTTCAGTGAGTGAGCTGAGTTGAGTTGAGTGAGTGAGTTCAGTGAGTGAGTGAGTTGAGTTGAGTGAGTGATATAAGTGAGAGAGTGAGTTCAGTGAGTGAGTGAGTTGAGTTGAGTGAGTTCAGTGAGTGAGGGAGTTGAGTTGAGAGAGTGAGTTCAAGTGAGTGAGTGAGTTGAGTTGAGTGAGTGATATAAGTGAGAGAGTGAGTTCAGTGAGTGAGTGAGTTGAGTTGAGTGAGTTCAGTGAGTGAGGGAGTTGAGTTGAGTGGAGTGAGTTCAGTGAGTGAGTTGAGTTGAGTGAGTGATATAAGTGAGAGAGTGAGTTGAGTTGAGTGAGTTCGAGTGAGTGAGTTCAGTGAGTGAGTGAGTTGAGTGAGGGAGTTGAGTGAGTGAGTCGAGTGAGTGAGTTGAGTTGAGTGAGTTGAGTTGAGTGAGTGATATGAGTGAGTGAGTGAGTGTCAGTGAGTGAGTGAGTTGATTTGAGTGAGTTGATTTGAGTGAGTTGAGTGAGTGAGTGAGTTGAGTTGAGTGAGTGAGTTGAGTTGAGTGAGTGATATAAGTGAGAGAGTGAGTTGAGTTGAGTGAGTGATGATTTGAGTGAGTGAGTTGAGTGAGTGAGTGAGTTGAGTGAGTGAGTGAGTTGAGTGAGTGAGTGAGTTGAGTTGAGTGAGTTGATTTGAGTGAGTGAGTGAGTTGAGTGAGTGAGTGAGTGAGTGAGTGAGTTGAGTGAGTGAGTGAGTGAGTGAGTGGAGTTGAGTTGAGTGAGTTGAGTGAGTGAGTGAGTGAGTTGAGTGAGTGATGTAAGTGAGATGAGTGAGTTGAGTTGAGTGAGTGAGTTGAGTTGAGTGAGTGAGTGAGTGAGTGAGTGAGTTGAGTGAGTGAGTGAGTTGAGTGAGTGAGTGAGTGAGTGAGTGAGTTGAGTTGAGTGAGTGAGTTGAGTGAGTGAGTGAGTTGAGTTGAGTGAGTGAGTGCAGTGAGTGAGTGAGTGAGTTGAGTGAGTGATGATGAGTGAGAGAGTGAGTTCGAGTGAGTGAGTTGAGTTGAGTGAGTGAGTTCGAGTGAGTGAGTGAGTTGAGTTGAGTGAGTTCAGTGAGTGAGGGAGTTGAGTTGAGTGAGTGATTTCGAGTGAGTGAGTGAGTTGAGTGAGTGATATAAGTGAGAGGGTGAGTGAGTTGAGTTGAGTGAGTGTATGAGTGAGTGATATAAGTGAGAGAGTGAGTTCAGTGAGTGAGTGAGTGAGTTCAGTGAGTGAGTGAGTGAGTGAGTGAGTGAGTGAGTGAGTGAGTGAGTGAGTGAGTGAGTGAGTGAGTGAGTGAGTGAGTGAGTTGAGTTGAGTGAGTGAGTTGAGTGAGTGATATAAGTGAGAGAGTGAGTTCAGTGAGTGAGTGAGTTCAGTGAGTGAGTGAGTTGAGTTGAGTGAGTTCAGTGAGTGAGTGAGGGAGTTGAGTTGAGTGAGTGAGTTCCAGTGAGTGAGTTGAGTTGAGTGAGTGATATAAGTGAGAGAGTGAGTTCAGTGAGTGAGTGAGTGAGTTCAGTGAGTGAGTGAGTTGAGTTGAGTGAGTTCAGTGAGTGAGTGAGGGAGTTGAGTTGAGTGAGTGAGTTCAGTGAGTGAGTTGAGTTGAGATGAGTGATATAAGTGAGAGAGTGAGTTGAGTTGAGTGAGTGAGTGAGTTCAGTGAGTGAGGGAGTTGAGTGAGTTCAGTGAGTGAGTTGAGTTGAGTGGAGTGAGTGAGTGAGTTCAGTCAGTGAATGAGTGAGTGAGTGAGTAAGTGAGGGAGGGAGTGAATGAGGGAGGGGAGTGAGTGAGTTGAGTGAGTGAAATAAGTAAGTAAGCGAGTGAGTGATATGAGTGAGTTCAGTGAGTGAGTGAGGGAGTGAGTGAGGGAGTGAATTAAGGGAGTGAGTGAGTGAGTGAGTTTTTTTTATTTATTTATTTATTTATCTCTTTGTCTATGTTCGATATGAGGAATGATTTGATTCTCTTCCGTTCATGAGAGGCGCTTTACTCATAAAGAGGCTTTTGTTCACTTTCAAATTTTGAGTTCATGCACTGTGGAGTATCTGTGTGTTTGAATAGTTCTACTGAATTTATTCAATTACACAATTTTACAGAAATTATCAAAACATGGTTAAACTTCAAAAACATTGGAAAGTTTTTCTGGTTGTGAGGGGAAACCTTTTAAATGAATTTAAATGTGGTACAACATGAATCCCTAAATAAATGGATTTATGAGTGAGTGAGGGAGTGAGTGAGTGAGTGATTGAGTGAGAGGGAGAGTTCAGTGAGTGAGTGAGTGAAAATGAGAGTTCAGTGAGTGCAGTGAGAGTTTAGTGAGTGAGTGAGTGAAAATGAGAGTTCAGTGAGTGAGTGAGAGTTCAGTGAGTGAAATAAGTGAGTGAGCGAGGAGTGATATAAGTGAGAGAGTGAGTTCAAGTGAGTGAGCTGAGTTGAGTTGAGTGAAGGTGAGTTCAGTGAGTGAGTGAGTTGAGTTGAGTGAGTGATATAAGTGAGAGTAGTGAGTTCAGTGAGTGAGTGAGTTGAGTTGAGTGAAGTTCAGTGAGTGAAGGGAGTTGAGTTGAGTGAGCTGAGTTCAGTGAGTGAGTTGAAGTTAGTGAGTGATATAAGTGAGAGAGTGAGTTGAAGTCTGAGTGAGTTCAGTGAGTGAGTTCCAAGATGAGTGAGTTGAGTGAGGGAGTTGAGTGAGGGAGTTCGAGTGAGTGAGTTGAGTGAGTGAGTTGAGTTGAGTGAGTTGAGTTGAGTGAGTGATGTAAGTGAGAGAGTGAGTTCAGTGAGGTGAGTGAGTTGAGTGAGTGAGTTCAGTGAGTGAGTTCAGTGAGTGAGGTGAGTTGAGTTGAGTGAGTGAGTGAGTTGAGTGAGTGATGTAAGTGAGTGAGTGAGTTGAGTTGAGTGAGTGAGTGAATAAGTAAGTGAGTGAGTGAGTGCAGTGAGTGAGTGAGTTGAGTGAGTGAGTTCAGTGAGTGAGGGAGTTGAGTTGAGTGAGTGATATAAGTGAGAGTGAGTGAGTTCAGTGAGTGGAGTGAGTGAGTGAGTGAGTGAGTTCATGTGAGTGAGTTCAGTTGAGTGAAGTGAGTTGAGTTGAGTGAGTTCGAGTGAGTGAGTGAGTGAGTTGAGTGAGTGATGTAAGTGAGATAGTGAGTTGAGTTGAGTGAGTGAGTGAGTTGAGTTGAGTGAGTGATGAGTGAGTGAGTGAGTGAGTTGAGTGAGTGAGTGAGTTGAGTGAGTGAGTTGAGTGAGTGAGTGAGTGAGTGAGTGAGTGAGTGAGTGAGTGAGTTGATTTGAGTGAGTTGATTTGAGTGAGTGAGTGAGTGAGTGAGTGAGTGATTGAGTGAGTGAGTGAGTGAGTGAGTTGAGTTGAGTGAGTGAGTTGAGTGAGTGAGTGAGTGAGTTGAGTGAGTGAGTGAGTGAGTGAGTTGAGTTGAGTGAGTGATTTGAGTGAGTGAGTGAGTGAGTTGAGTGAGTGATGTAAGTGAGTTGAGTGAGTGAGTTGATTTGAGTGAGTGAGTGAGTGAGTGAGTGAGTGAGTGAGTGAGTGAGTTGAGTGAGTGAGTGAGTGAGTTGAGTGAGTGAGTGAGTGAGTGAGTGAGTGAGTGAGTGAGTGAGTGAGTGAGTTGAGTTGAGTGAGTGAGTTGAGTGAGTGAGTATGAGTGAGTGAGTGAGTTCAGTGAGTGAGTGAGTGCAGTGAGTGAGTGAGTTGAGTTGAGTGAGTTCAGTGAGTGAGTGAGTGAGTTGAGTTGAGTGAGTGAGTGCAGTGAGTGAGTTGAGTTGAGTGAGTGATATAAGTGAGAGAGTGAGTTCGAGTGAGTGAGTGAGTGAGTGCAGTGAGTGAGTGAGTTGAGTTGAGTGAGTTCAGTGAGTGAGTGAGGGAGTTGAGTTGAGTGAGTGAGTTGAGTGAGTGAGTTGAGTTGAGTGAGTGATATAAGTGAGAGAGTGAGTTGAGTTGAGTGAGTGAGTGAGTTCAGTGAGTGAGGGAGTTGAGTGAGTTCAGTGAGTGAGTTGAGTTGAGTGAGTGAGTGAGTGAGTGAGTTCAGTCAGTGAATGAGTGAGTGAGTGAGTAAGTGAGGGAGGGAGTGAATGAGGGGAGGGGAGTGAGTGACTCTGAGTGAGTGAAATAAGAAGTAAGCGAGTGAGTGATATGAGTGAGTTCAGTGAGTGAGTGAGTGAGTGAGGGAGTGAGTGAGGGAGTGAATTAGGGAGTGAGTGAGTGAGTGAGTGAGTGAGTGAGTGAGTGAGTGAGTGAGTGAGTGAGTGAGTGAGTGAGTGAGTGAGTGAGTGAGTGAGTGAGTGAGTGAGTGAGTGAGAGTCCAGTGTGTTTGAGTGTGTGAGTGATATAAGTGATTTGTGAGAGTGAGTGAGTGAGTGAGTGAGTGAGTGAGTGAGTGAGTGAGAGAGAGAGTCCAGTGTGTTGAGTTGAGTGTGTGAGTGATATAAGTGATTTAGTGAGAGAGTCCAGTGAGTATGTGAGTTCACTGAGTGAGTGAGTGAATGAGTGTGTGTGTGTGTGTGTGTGTGTGTGTGTGTAGAGAGAGAGAGAGTTAGTTGAGTGAGTTTAATTGAGTGAGTTTAGTTATTAAGTTGAGTGAGTTAGTGATAGAAGTGAGTGAGTGAATGAGTGTGTGTGAGCTAGTTGAGTGAGTGATATAAGTGAGCTAGTATAGTTAGTGAGTAGAGTGAGTAAGTTGAGTGAGTTAGTGATATGAGTGAGTGAGTTGAGTTGAGTGATATAAGTGAGTGAGCGATAGAGAGAGCTTTTTATGCTATAAAAATCTCGATGCAGATTGTAGAAAAAAAAAACTATTGGAATTTGACAAAAACATTTTAGGGGTTCACAGTAGCATGTCCAGGGCTGAATTAGGCTTGTACTCGCTAAATATTGAGATCCAGAAGAGATGTGTTCAGTTCTGGCATCACCTCCATCAGTCCGATCCAGATTCAGTCTAATATAAAGCCCTCCTCACCAATGAAACCTCAGGCAGAATATCATCCTCTAAACACACTCACTCTTCAACTAGTCCATCAAACTCAACTCCCCATTGACTACAGCTACAACCCCAAAACTATTATTAAAGAAATCTATACAAATCTAAAAGACACTCATGATGAATCATTAAAGGGTAACTAAACCCCTGGTCAGAGCCTGACTCCACCCACTGGCGATATTTGAAAATGCTGAAAAAGTGGGCTGACCCCAACGGAGATAGAGGGGACGAAATGAGATGCTAAAACACTCTATCCTGATCGTTTTCAATAGTCACAATTCCAATTCCTGACACCCTTCAGTGGTTTTGACGACACAAGATGGTTTTTATACTGCCAAGGGCGTAGCTCGCGTGGTGAGCTGAAACCTGCATATGTCACGAAGTGCGGAACATCCAATAGGAAAATTCAACTGCAGTAGCCACCGTTCAACCAGAAGAGGGCAGCACTAAGACGTTTTTACACCATATATTGTAGAAATAGAACACTTTATAAACAAATGTCAAAAAAGTTACTCGAATCAATGACTGGTATTAATAAAGATCCATTCTTACAGATCATTAACTAAAAAAAGTTGGTTAATGCCTGGTTCAGATTACACGTTTTTAGCCCGATTTTGGCACGATCCGTTTGACGTAGGGTGTCGTGAGGATTCGTAAATGACAACGAGCGTCGGGACGCAAGATTCAATCGTATCATCTCGTATAGTGTGTCATAGTGGGAGACAACCTACGTCGCGTCTGCGATGCTTCACGACATCACGACACAAAGACTAGCATGTTTAATTTTTTTAATGGTCGTTCACGACGGTTCCGTCACATCTATGAGGTTGACCAATAGGAGCGCATCTTTTCTGTACACAACTTTCAAAAATAGCTAAACGAAGAGAGACTATGGTGCTAACGTTAAAACTAAAAGTAAAAATATATAAGAAAACAATAGTTTACCTCAAGTTCTCTTTGGAGGATTGACAGCCCATACTGTCCTCTTCGAGCAGGGTTCTCAAGTCTCACGCAATGGCCGTGAGACACACGCAATTCAACCAGTCCACACGCTCACACGCCACACCGTGTATTTCTCACGCTGAAAAGGCAATGCCGAGCAATCCAGGAACGTGTCCATTGTCGGGTTTTCTTTCTTTATTTTACTTTTTTCTGAACACAGGACAGCCAATACAACACTCACCGCTTCATCCATTGTTTGTTTACGTTCGTTTCCGGAAGTCACTCGCTACTAAGTTTCGCCTTCTCGATGACATCACGCGCCGTTAAAGACGGCATGCGATGACTGGTCAGGAAGCAACGTGTAGTCTGACATTGTGTCTTGTCCACGACACGACAAGATTTTAGTAGAGCTACAGACCGATATATCGGCAGACCGATATTATCGGCCGATATTAGGCATTTTCCAACCTATCGGTATCGGCAGTTAAAATGGCCGATAAATGAATATTTAAAAATATAAAATAAAACGGACGGACGAAGCACGCTTGAACCATGTCATGAGTGTTGGAGTTGTATAGTTTGTCCACCAGAGGGTAACTCGTTGAGCTGGTCACGAGACATACATTGCTTGAATAACAATTAAAAGAACATCCGCATCAGTTCTCTTAACTCAAATAAGAATGACAACATTTGTGACTATCTTGTCCAGTTTTGCTGCTGTTCAATAAGCTTAGAGTGAAGCGAAATTAGCTAGTAATAGTTACGTTACATTGTTACAGTGTAGTTGACTGACTGTCCTTTTAACTTTCGACAATTATAGACCATTTCACAAGATGTAAACAACACTGGTCCAGAAGCACTTCCTGTTTCAGTTTGTTACTGTTTTCTTTATTTCACATGTAAAGAAAACATCTTAAAGATGTTTGTTTAACTTTTTGATTCAATTTTAAATGTTCTGTTGGTTGTATTTTATCCCAGCTTTTATGTAGTGTTAAAAAAAATGAAACAGGAAGTGCTTCTGGACCAGTGTTGTTTACATCTTCTGAAATGGTCTATAGATATTAGAGCGTGACAGTTATAGCAATGAGACGTATCATCTCTCCTTGGCCTGTTGTATTGAAAATGTATGTTTTACAATTTGCAGTATGACAATCCATTGCTAAATTATGGCTCATCATAGACTAGCTAACCATAAAGCTAGCTAATGCCACTATCATCAGTCTGTTCTTGTTGTGACAATAAAAGAAACAAGTTTCTTTTTAAAATGCATTATCATATTATTTTAGTTAAATCTCATAAATAACTACAAATAACTAATGTTAGAAAAATCTGTTAATGTTTTGTTGCGCGATTCTGAAGTAAATAAAAAATATCAGCCAATATATTCGGAATATCGGATTTTAAAACCAAAAAATATTTGTATCGGTATCTGCCTTCAAAATCCTTTATCGGTCGGGCTCTAGATTTTAGTAATCAAAATCGCGTAATCTGACAGTGACTATTGTAACAGACAAAAAAACATGTAATCTGAATCAGGCATTAGTGTTTAGTTACTCTTTAAAAGCATATTTTGACCAATGTTGACCAAACTCCAATGTAATACTCTACCCTAAAAAGAACCACTAAATTGGCCAATCATCTATTAATTAAACAATTTAAAGAAAGACAAATCCTCTCCAAATACAGATTAAGTGACCATGATATAGAAATAGAGAGAGGAAGACATAGACAAATAGGACAGAGAGAGAGAGCAGAGAATCTGTAGACACTGTGATCTTTCTACTGATCTGTACTAAATATATCAATGTAAGAGAACCTTTTCTGCGCAGATTTGAAAAATGCATTTCATCATTGATAGATGAATGATACTGAGAAAATGCCCTTCAAACTTGGAGAAGATGATAGCACAGCTGCACTAGCTGCTACAGTAAACATGTGTAAGCCATCCACAATGTCAGACCATTAACACTCTTTGAGAAACCCGCTTTATTTATTCATTTATTAAGATGGATTGTATTTATTTATTTACTATGCTACAAATGACATGATCTATACATATATGTTTTGTCTGTTTGTTTGTTTTATACACCAATATGTTAATTCGTTGGCAACATTGTGAGTGAGTGAGAGAGAAAGTTCAGTGAATGAGTGAGAGAGAGTTAAGTCAGTGTGAGTGAGGGATTAAGTGAGTGAGTGAGTGAGTGAGTGAGTGAGTGAGTGAGTGAGTGAGTGAGTGAGTGAGTGAGGATTTGACTTAAGGCATAAACCTTGTACAGTGTTCCAGGTTTTGGTTATTAGACGAGAAAATGCGAAAAAGCCAGAAAGTGCAAAACAAATTACAGCAAATTGCCAACACAATAGCATATCGAAAAACAAAATATAATATATTCTAAGATTGGAACGGAAGCTATGGTTTGAATGCTAATTGGCATCTGACTTTTCTGACTGCAAACTGAACAGCTCTGTACGTTATGCTATGTTACGTGTCACACACACATTGTGTAGGAGGTGCTAAACTGCTGTTCTCTGAATTATTTCTGATCGTAACTCTTTTGTCATCATTCATCCATCATATCCCTCGCTGTACATAAATTAGACTTACATGCACTGTTGTTTAAAAACACACAATGCTGGTACCTTGCTTCCCTTCCTCCTCAGATCCTTCCTAATCTCCAGCGTTAGCAAGCAGTGGGTAACATATTAAAGTCAATCTCTTTTTGGCGTTTGGTTAATTGAGTCTTTCATGTATTGAATTATGGATGATTCTCCTAAGCAGGTTTGATTATCAGACCCTCTAGAAGCTCAAATTGCTCATCGATGTAAAATCACATGCAACAACCCTCTCAGCATTAGATATAGTCACAGGCGGTGCGCTACTCTAATTACTGTTTACTGACAAACGTCACAGTTCAGCTCCTGTACCTGATCGATGAGCTGTTCAACACACAAAACGATATCTTAGTATGTTCAGAGTACTAGCATAGTCACTGCATACTGTGCAGTGTACACTAAATATGGCTTACTGTTTATCATTACTCCATTTTCAGTCACATGATCCTTCAGAAATCAATCTAATATGATGATTGCAGATGCATACCGACCCCAACATTTTAAATGATGTGTATTATTAAAAATAATATACAAAAATAAACATTTCTTTATTCAACACTAATATGCTACATTATTGTCACATAACCTATACGTCTGACACAATACCTTTTTACATGCATGCATGTTTAATTCTGTGAGTGGCATCCAGTTGTAGTTTTAAAAAAATACAATTATTTTGCATTTCAAATCCAGTTTAGTAAAAAAAATGTCTTTATTTTTGACAGTAAATTATAATGAGTTAGAAATAAGAAAAAAAACAGGTGATGGTACTTTTTGTGGTTGTATACTGAACATTTGCTTTAATTTAGTTATAATTAGGGGTCTAACAATATATCATATCTTGTCGCAATATATCACAATACAAAAATGCAACAGTATGTATAGTTGACCCAAAATAAAAATTACTGTGTGAGGAAAACAATTTCAGTGTTTTAGTGTCAGTACTACATTAAATTACTATATAATGTTGAATATAATGCATAATAATGCAATGGGGGAATATTTTGGGGTCCTCATAATGCCACATGTCAGTAAAAATTGGCCTACATTATTTAAAATACACTCACCGGCCACTTTATTAGGTACACCTGTCCAACTGCTCGTTAACACTTAATTTCTAAGCAGCCAATCACATGGCGGCAACTCATTTAGGCATGTAGACATGGTCAAGACAATCTCCTGCAGTTCAAACCGAGCATCAGTATGGGGAAGAAAGGTGATTTGAGTGACTTTAAACGTGGCATGATTGTTGGTGCCAGAAGGGCTGGTCTGAGTATTTCAGAAACTGCTAATCTACTGGGATTTTCACGCACAACCATCTCTAGGGTTTACAGAGAATGGTCCGAAAAAGAAAAAAACATCCAGTGAGCGGCAGTTCTGTGGGCGGAAATGCTTTGTTGATGCCAGAGGTCAGAGGAGAATGGCCAGACTGGTTCGAGCTGATAGAAGGGCAACAGTGACTCAAATAACCACCCGTTACAACCAAGGTGGGCAGAAGAGCATCTCTGAACGCACAGTACGTCGAACTTTGAGGCAGATGGGCTACAGCAGCAGAAGACCACACCGGGTGCCACTCCTTTCAGCTAAGAACAGGAAACTGAGGCTACAATTTGCACAAGCTCATCGAAATTGGACAATAGAAGATTGGAAAAACGTTGCCTGGTCTGATGAGTCTCGATTTCTGCTGCGACATTCGAATAATAGGGTCAGAATTTGGCGTCTACAACATGAAAGCATGGATCCATCCTACCTTGTATCAACGGTTCAGGCTGGTGGTGGTGGTGTCATGGTGTGGGGAATATTTTCTTGGCACTCTTTGGGCCCCTTGGTACCAATTGAGCATCGTTGCAACGCCACAGCCTACCTGAGTATTGTTGCTGACCATGTCCATCCCTTTATGACCACAATGTACCCAACTGCTGATGGCTACTTTCAGCAGGATAATGCGCCATGTCATAAAGCTGGAATCATCTCAGACTGGTTTCTTGAACATGACAATGAGTTTGCTGTACTCAAATGGCCTCCACAGTCACCAGATCTCAATCCAATAGAGCATCTTTGGGATGTGGTGGAACGGGAGATCGCATCATGGATGTGCAGCCGACAAATCTGCGGCAACTGTGTGATGCCATCATGTCAATATGGACCAAACTCCCTGAGGAATGCTTCCAGCACCTTGTTGAATCTATGCCACGAAGAATTGAGGCAGTTCTGAAAGCAAAAGGGGGTCCAACCCGTTACTAGCATGGGGTCCCTAATAAAGTGGCCGGTGAGTGTATATCTAGTCAGTGACCGAGTGCAAGCATATTCATCTAAAATAATTCTGTATTTTCAGCTTCAGGATCATGAATATTTTTTTTCTGGTGTCACCATTGTCCTTTGGGTTATCAGCACCAAGTACAAGCTTATTAATTTACGTCCACAATGTAATATCAAATTTTGCATTTTGATCAACAGTACATTTTTGTTGTTAAACTTTTACCATATGTTTTGGAGTATTGCAATATTATCGATATCGTGAGTTCAGTATCGTGATATGAATCGAATCGTGACGTGGGCATTGTTACACCCATAGTTATTAGTATTATAGAATTCCATGCAAGGTTTCATTGCACACAGTATACATATTATATAATGCAGCAATAATAAGTATGCTAGAATGCTATTCCAAACATATATATGGATAAAATACAAGTAAAGCTCTATTGACATCGTGTGACATGCTAGAGCTTGTTGTACAAACTTGAATATTCCTTCAGTGTTTCATTTGAAACCTGAAAATGAATGCTTTTTAGTTTGTTGTTGCATTATTTTTTGTATATTTGTATTAGTTATATATCTTTCCACTCGCAATAATCTGCTTTACCTTCTTACCTTCCTCTTGTTGAAGACTAAAGGATTTTGTATCTTACAGTTGCATGGAATTACTGAAATATTTTTGGTCCCACTTTTGAATACACTTGTGCCCAAGAGCATAAATTTGTCCAACTTCTGGTGTAAATATATAACCACAAAAAAAAAAAAAACCCCACTGTGGTGAATTGTGTTCTTTTAGTGGGCACTATTAGACACTAATGTGGGTGGATTGGTCCACCATACCTCTCTCCCCTCAGGCTGGACACGGCCCACAGCTTCACCTCCACTAATCAGAACCTCTCATCATCACGGGCACGGCAGTGTAGTTTCCAGGGAACTGGGTCAAACTGGCTCCGCTCCAACATTCACCACTCCCGTGTCTCCTTAGAGGCAATGCTGACTGGGCTCAAGCTCAAAGCTATAGAAAAATCAATGCAGACCGATCATTTACTCAGATCCCCAAACCCTGCCAGCCAAGCATATTCATCATTTTCCCTTGCCTTTTTACCCTAAATACCTAGTAAACTAAGATTTTTTTTCTTTTTGTCAATATAATCAAAATCTGACTCTATTATTCCTTCTCATATTGTACAAAATTCATTGAGGCATGTCAATCAAAAGAAAATGTAATATTTTGGTTCCGTTCTGGAATAACTTTCTTTCCACTTTTTAATTAAAAAAATTATATTTATTTTATTTAGTTTTTATTTAGTTTTAATATTATTGTTTCTCCAATTTTTTCTCCAAGTAATTTTTATGTCATGGGTCAGATTACAATTTCTTGTGTATTAGTCATGCTTATAATAATTATTATATAATAAAATGTAATAAAAGCAAAAAACAAGCCAACTTAATAAAAAGTAAATATTTTACAGGTAGTACCATATACATTTATAACATTTTTATTTTTGGGGTCAAAATGTTTTGTTTTGTTTTTTATTACATTTTATAAGGATACATTAAATTGATAAAAAAGTGTTAAAGTGTTATTTTCAAATAAATTCATTTCTTTTGTAATTCCTATTGTTTTCTTCAATTTCTTCTTATTATTGACAATATTGATGCTATTGATAAAACATGTTTATTGAGCAGCAAATCATCATATTAAGAGTGATATCTGAAGGATCATGTGACACTGAAGACTGAAGTAATGATGCAAATTCAGCTTTGCATTACAGGAATAAACTGACGCTACCAAGGTGGTCAAAATTGATGGCACCCCTGATAAATATGATAAAAACTGGCTGTAAAAAATAAATCTGCGTTGTTTATCCTTTTGAACTTTCCTTCAAAAAATTCACAAAAATATAACCTTCCATTGAAGTAAAATAATTGAAATTGGGGGTAAATCACATTATGAAATAAATGTTTTTCTCCAAAACACACTGGCCATAATTGTTGGCACCCCTAGAATTTTTTTACAAGTAAAATATCTCAGAATTCCCATTCATTTTCTCCATTATTTAGCACACCAGGGTGACCAGGAACATGAAATTGTCCAGCTATGACTTCTTGTTTCACAGGAGTTTAAATATGAGGAAACACAAAGGCCAAATTCCCTGAATCATCCATCACAATAAGTAAAACCAAGAATATAGTTCTGATGTGCAGCAAAAGATTGTTGAGCTTCACAAAATAGAAAGTGGCTGTAAGAAAATATCTAAAGAATTGAAAATCCCCATTTTGACAATCATGGACAATAATTAAGAAAGTTATAATAAACCTAAAGATGTTACAGAATCTGCCTGGAAGAGGACGTGTGTCTATATTGTCTAATGGCTCGTTTCCACTGAGCGGTACGGTCACAGTTCGGTTCGGTACGCAATTATTTGCGTTTCCACTATCAAAAGTTGTGAATGGTACCAAAAAGCCGAACCGTACCACTTTTTGGGTACCCTTCCGTTGGGGTACCTAGCACAGTGAAAGGGTACTAAAAGGTGGAGCTAGACTCACTGCAGAACGGTGATTGGTGGACAGAGTATCGTCACTCGCGCGTGCTACAAGGGCATTAGAAGCATACAGTTGAAATATAATTCTACTGTTATTGTGTCACGAAATGTAGTTTTAAGAGTTTTTCAGGCGAGAAAGTAGTTTTTTAAAGCTCAAATCTGTGGTTTATTTATAGATTTATGATAATTTGACTGAGATCCATTCCAAGCGATCACCGGACGCTCGCGCTCGTGTCCCCGCCTGGAACAGCCTTTCCTCGGCTAGTCATCCTGACGTTTGCCGCTGACTCTGGACGTCTCTGTAGTGGTTAAACATGAGATATAGTTCGTCTTGTATAAACCTAACAGGTGATCTTTGGTCTCGTGAATCTATAATTCGTTCCCTGGCCAATAGTTTTGGCAGAAGGCTACGTGAAGTTTCATATCTTTGAGCGCTGAATTTGTATATTTGACTGAATTGTTTCTTGATGTTATTTAAGCTTTACTGTATATCTGTTTGTACCTTTTACTTATACTTTTATAATGGCTATTATTGATAAAACTGAAATTCAACAAAAAGAGATAGTTTTGTCATTTTTTATTTTATTTTATTACAAGATCATCTGTAATGTTGTTTATTGCAACATTTGTACCAATGCGATATGCAATACATTACATATTGCCTGGAATATGTTTAATATTTTTAAATTTAAACGAAAAGAGGCAGGGTTGTGTTTTATATTTAGTTTTGTTATAAATATAACGTTACATACATGCAGTGAATATAATCAAGGCTATGCGTTGCCTGAACCACATTTGTGTGCTTTAGAATGTTTAAAATGTATTGAAATGAAATCGAAAAGAAGCAGAGTGGTGTTTTATAACATATTTCGTTTTATTGTTGCCTAAAATGTACATACAGAGATAACCGGAGTCGCAGAGCCAGAGCGAGCTGAGTGCCGCGGTCAAGAACGCGCTGTTCCATTAGCAGAATTACTGGACTCGCGTCCTCGGGATCATTCTCCTGAGTCGGACTTTGTGTAGGCTACTTGGTGTTATGAAACGCCTAATACCAGCGCTTGTTTCTTGTGACAAACATGCCGAGAAGCAAGAACAAGATCTGCTGTCTGTCATCCATTGTTGTTCACTATGTCGCTTTCTTCACGCGAAAATGACGTCGATCGCTTCTTTCCAGCAAACACCACGCCTATCAAGTAAGGGTACTGTTGGCGGTGGAAACGCAAGCATGATCATGGTGTACCCAACCTGTACTGTACATAAATGGACGGTGAGGAGATGATGAGCCTGATGAGTGGTGAGGAGGTAAGTTTGAGTGGCCGAACACTCTCCAAGGATCACAGATGGAGAATTGCAGAGATTACTTGAGTCTTGGGGGTCAGAAAGCCTAAAAAAAAATATGCGTGCTGATCCAGGCCACAAAACAATATCTGGACTTAGGTTAGTGGAGGCAATCTCAGGTGGAAAAATAAGCGGTTGATCAAGATCAGCCAGCATCTTCCAGTCCCTAGCAGCTTCCAGTTGTCCTGGGCGAGAATTGGTTTTAACACCTTTTCTTGGTGGTTGCTCGCCTGGGCGTAATGTTTTGCTAGAAAAGGCAATAACTTATTTGTTACACAACTCTTGCCTTGCAATGCTAAAGCCAAACAGCATATACATCAAACATAATTTATAATATCACTGTTTTTGTTGTTGTTGTTGTTGTTTTTTAGATATAAAATAAATGTAGGCTTGGTGAGCATAAGCACTATGTACACATGCCTTTATGTGTAGACTGTTCCCCATGAATGAATCTTCATCCCCTGGTGTTTTCCGGCCGTGTTTCAGGAGGCCAATAGTTCAGTTCACTACAGTGGGTGTCCCATTCCAGACTGACGTCAGGTCTGAAATGCAATTATACAGTGTACATCAGTGGTTTTCAATCCTGGGATTTGGGATTTGCATTGTTTTACTTTGACGTTAATGGGTGACTTTAAAATATATATAAAGTCTGTTTAGAAATAAGCAATGGTTAAATTTGGACCTTTCTGCCCAGGAAAAATCTGGCAAATTCTGATCTGAAACAGGGTCAGATCATGAGGAATATATATATCACTGTGTGTTGTACTATATGTCCAAGAGCTGTAGGGATTTTGCCTCCTGACTGGAATAAATGAATCATCTAAATGAAGGGAGTTTTGGCAGAGTGAGGATAATTGCCTGTTTCCACACATTAATCTACACTTAATCTAGGCTAATCTCAAGCCAGAGGCCTTTATACTGGAGCTGCTCACATGATTCACAAATCTCTTGTACATACATTAAATAAAGGACTGAGAGATAGGATCCAGTTGGAGCCTATAGAAAAAATATTTGTTGGATTGGATAGACAAATAATAGAGATTTGTTTATATATTTAAACCTATAAGTATAAGCTATTGTAGTTGATGCGTACCTTAGTAAACACCTCTATTATAAAACAATCTGTAAATTAAACTTATATGTTTTTTTAAATTGATTTTTTCGTTTTGGTGAATATGATCACATTAACTAGCTACGAGCAAAATGCTTCATTGTCTTTCTTAATTTCATGTATCCCTCCCTATTATGCTCCCTTTGTGTTCCACTCATGATCGTCAGGTCCTTCACTCTGTTTTTATGTGATCTTTTAAGACCTCTTTATTAAAAAAAAACATCTCTATACTGATCTCTATTTGAATTCTGTGTGTTTGTCTTAAATCTCCCTATAAGAATTTAAATAGATAGTTCACCTCAAAATGTACATTTGTAAAAGTCATCATTTAATCACCCGCATGTTGAGTGCTTTCTTCTGTGGAACATGCAAGAAAATTATTTGGAAAGTTTCTGTTTTTTTTTTTTTGTTTTTTTTTTCATTCCAATAAAAATCATTGGGTCTACTAACAAAGGTTTTCATATTTTAATTAAAAAAATAAATAATTCCCATAAATTCATATATTTAATATTGTTGCAGCACTAGGGCTGTCGCGATAACCACAATATTGTAGTACCGCGCTTCTGACAAGTCAACCGCAGAGGATTGCACGTAACCGCAGCAACCGCGATATTCACGTTTTTCTTTATAAGGCTATACCCTTCTTGTTTTGAACTTAATGCATGTGTATTGAATGTTAAACAAGTTCATAATGATAACAAGACTGTTTATCGTGGTGATGTGTAGCCTATAGGCTTTACACAGACAGTGAATGATCATTATTGAACGTGAACGTGCATTACCTGCGCCTGTCTTTGAAGTCGTGAAAAGCTTGTCGTGTCAAAGGGAAGCGAAATATTTGTCGCATCATCATTTTAACGTTCTTTTCACGGGTATTTTCCCACAAAGGCACGTCAGCAGCAGCGCTGGTCAGCATCCCACAGCACAAGGAAGCCGCAGGGAAATAAACTCAGTGAGTCACGCATTGAATCAATGCTATATTGGTCTCTAATAAGTGAAGCATCAGCTTCAGCGTTGCCCATGCGACGCATTGCTGCTCAGCTGAGCCTTGAAAAGTTGAACCTCAAAGTTAAAAATAATTAACATCTTGTTTCATTACATCTCTTTTAATGAATCAGCTTTTTTAAACGTGTTCGTTGAATGAATGGTTCAAAGACTCGCTCAAAGTCCGTTGTCATAACAATATGCGCGCTGTGAAAGTCTTTCAATGCGCATATACTGTAGACGCTGTTTAGTTTCGGTTACACTGGTTACTGATAATGTCCTCGTTTTTGTCCACACTTTATTTATACAGCAACAAATACATATAAATTAAATAAATAAATAAATGGCGGTAATACCGCATATCGCGCTATTGAGCCACTCAACATTACCGCAACGAAAATTCCATAACCGTGACAGCCCTATGCAGCACCTCTCTTCACAGTCTGTCAGTAACGTTCTGGAGTGCGTGATTTTCTCGTACAACGACGTAATTTGCTGCTTAACTACCATAGTGATATAACCACACAACTTTGTAATGCTGTTTGCGATTGTTCGCTTGAACTATGGTTTCGGGAAACACAGACTCGTTGAACTATTCTGATAACGACGGAACTTGCGAATATAGTTGGCTAATGATACTTTTAGGAAACGCACCCTGTCTAGTTCCTGTCTCTATGAAGCCCCTCCTTCTGAAAACGGAATGTGCTCTGATTGGTCGGCTGGATCAGCGTGTTGAGATTGGTCAACCTCTTTGAGTGTGTTTGGGAAATGTCACGCCCCTTACTATGACCGTGAGTTTCAACACACGGAGTAACGCAACTCAACCAGGCCTCTCCCCTGTATTTTGCGTATGTCTTGGGGAGGAACTATTTAAATAAAGAATATTGTGACATGCACATTCTCTGAAGAAAACTAGAGACTTCATAGAGGAGTTTCATGGCATTCAGAAACAGTGCACACTGATACAGAGAATAACTCCCTTTGGAGTGACTCTGTGTTTTGCAGACCTTTTTCATGCTCAAACAGCAACATTACACACTAAAGTTAGTTGAAAGTGTCAAAAAGCCAAATAGGCCTTCTTTAAATTTAACAGGCACAATATCGAGTCCATCATATGAACACATCTGTAATTGTGTCTCTGTTTGCTTTGAGTTTGAGCATTGCCAGATCCTGGCAAATATTGAGATGTGCCCCCTGCTTCTGCAGATCTCTGACATGTGCTCAATATTTATGGGATCGCTCTTCATTCTCTTGCCCCTTCATTCCTCACGCGGGTAAACGTCTGTGAGCCCTGTGCTTTACTTTCCCGCCCCCTCTCACTTCAGCTGCTATCTGTCTGCTCCACAAACACAGGAGAAATGTGTGCCGTTGAAAAGTCTTTAAACCTGTTAGAAGCAAAACATGTGGCTGGGATGATAATGACATCTGTACAAGTACAAAAGTACAAGTGAAGTGAATTGAATTCTCAAAATAAAATATAATATACGTTTCTCTAACATACAGTTACTGCTATTCATCCAGTGTTACTATTCACCCTGTTTGTCTTTTGTATTTGTAGTTTAGAATTTATTATATAGTATTGTTTTTTTTATGTCATTTATTTTGTCAGCGAGGTCATGTCAAAGTATGTTTAGAATTAACTAAAAAAAATCAGTGAAAACAGTTATTTTGTGAAATATTTGTACAATTTGAAAATATTTGAATATCTTTAATGTTTTTGAATTTTTATAAAATGTAATTTCGAGCAAAGCTGAATTTTCTGCATCATTACTCTTCAGTGTCGCATGATCCTTCAGAAATCATTCCAATATGATGATTTGATGCTCAAGAAACGTTTATTATTATCTATGTTGAAAACACAACTGCTTAAAGGGTTAGTTCACCCAAAAATGAAAATTCTGTCAGTATTTACTCACCCTCATGTTGTTCCAAACCTCTATCAGTTTATTTGTTCTGCTGAAGATATTTTGAATAATGTTTTAATCAAACAGATCTCATTCCCCATTGACTACCATAGTAGGAAAAATACATACTATGGTAGTCAATGTGGATTGAGATCTGTTTGATTAAAACATTCTTGCAAATATCTTCCTTTGTGTTCAGCAGAACAAATAAACACAAAGAGGTTTGGAAAAACATGAGGGTGAGTGAATACTGACAGAATTTTCATTTTTGAGTGAACTAACCCTTAATATTTCTGTGGAAACCATGATACATTTTTCAGGATTGTTGGATGAATAGAAAGTTCAACATTTATTTGAAATATAAATCTTTTGTAACATAATACATGTCTTTACTGTCACTTTTGATCAAATGAATGCATCCGTGCTGAATAAAAGTATTAATTTATATAAAATATAAAAATCTCACAACCCCAAAACTTTTGAACAAGGGATGAAGAGGATTTTAAATAGAGGAAATGCATTGACGTCACTTTCCCACCGAAGCAATCCAACTCAGCCAGACTGAGTGGCAAAAGATCTGCTGCGTGACTGGATTTAATGGGGAAACTGCGAAAATGCGACTAAAACGAACAATTTGATCAATTTAAACTAAATGTTGGACTCAATATAGTGTTCCTTACAACTTACTAAAGATCCAGTGATCCATGGATATTGACATGCAGCAGGAATCGTGTTGCTCTGACATTTATGTTTGCCTGATTTCGACACCAGGGAAATAAAAGCAATATAGACGGTAAACATAAAGCAAATTTGCCTATGAACGCTTTATATAAATACAATATAGGTTTAAATCTGGGTGATCACCTTATATTAGTGTTATATATAGCCTATATATCATCATATCGTCCAGCCATAAAACTTTACAGTTTTTTTTTTTTTTTGGTCAGTGTTTATTAAGAAACATCCAATAATGCAGAATATGCAATGATAAATATTTAATTGATGAGTTGTTAATATATATATAACAATACAAAATATATGGGTATGGTTTTCCAGCTAAATTCAGCATATTGACACAAAATGATAACTGCAAATCCACCTTCTCTGACTGTCCAGTTGTTTCTGTGAATTGCAGCGATACATTTGCTCCTCTTTCTATCGCAGTCTGTAAAAATATTCCTCCGATTTTTAGTCAAATCTAGTTGTGCAGTCAATCGCAAAGCTCTTTCCCACTTTATATGTGTTGTGTTTGTTTTTTGCGGCATTCACGCTGAAACATATACAGCCGCTCGTCTTTATGCCACTCACTGTGAGAAACTGCAGGCACGTGACCGGACGTTGACGTCACACGCATTCCCTCTATAGTAAATTATTTTAGTACCATTAATAATTAGCCTCGCGAGACCATCCTGATCTCGCGAGCTTTCAAGGTTTCACTCGCAGATCAGTCTGGATACTTTCCGTTAAAGAAAATTTGGGAGCAGTTCACCAAACGAACGTCCAATCAGCGTTGGCTTTGAGGCGGGTTGAGGTGTGACGCAATCGAGCGGAAACAACGCGATCTAGAAACATTTTCAGACAGCGGTAGTCCTAATTCTTTTAGCCGCTCGCTGATGCTTTTTCTCTTGCATCCTTCTTGTGAAATATGGACCGGGCAGCTGAAATGGTGCCTTTTATTCGCAAATTGTAGTTACATAAATGGCAAATATCCTTTGCCGACATGTTGCTTAATTGCTGAGCTAACGAGGTTTACCTGTAGCAGCAAGTTAGTACGTCATGTGCTTCGTTGATCTGATTGGTTGATTTGGCCCGTCTATCACCAACATAGGCCAATCAGCTAACCAGTATTTCGCCCCTTACCAAAACTACTTCAACGGAAGGTTTCCAGATGGATATGCGGAGCAAATCCATCTGGCGGAGTCAGGTTAATTAATAATAACACTGGTATTAGATTTTTAATGACACTGGAGTTGGATGGTGAGTGTAAAAATGGCCTTTGTTTTCATCTGAATAACATGACACTAAGCAGGACATGTGGTTGATGGCCACACATGTCAGTTAGATCTATATCATCTATATTCTTCATCTTCATTGATATATCTTCTTCATTTCTGTTTTCCTGTTCCCAGACGCCCGGTCCTGCTCAGCGGGGGAGTTCCAGTGTCGGAACCGTAAATGTTTAGCACCGGTCTATGTGTGTGATGGTGACGATGACTGTGGGGACGGCAGCGACGAGGAGAAGTGCTCTCCGCCCACCTGTGGGCCGCATGAGTTTCGTTGCGACAGCTCCGAGTGTGTGCCTCAGCCTTGGACCTGCGACGGAGACCCCGACTGCTCTGACGGGTCTGACGAGTGGGCGGTGCGATGCGGGGCCGGGTCCGGTCGACTCGGTTCCTCCACCCGCCCGGAGACTGCAATGCAGTGCTGGAGAATTTCGTTGCGGCAGTGGGGAGTGTGTGAGACTGACCTGGAGGTGCGACAGGGATCCTGACTGCAAGGACAAGTCGGATGAGCTGGACTGCCGTGAGTTTGCACCATCACTTCTTCCTGTAGGATCTCACTGTACAACATAGTGGCTCCCTTAATTTGACAATAATTTGGCAGTTTGTCAACTTGTGTTTTAGTTGGGATTCATTTTATCGAATCAATTGGTTCAGACAGTTTACTTTAGGGAATTGGTTCATTCAAATGGTACTTTTAGACGTAGTTTAACTTTCCCTCAGACACATTTTTCACCTACTGAACTTGTTGGATGCTGCATTGATATACAAAAAAAAAAAACACTTGGCATCACCACCACATTTATGGAAGAATCTCAGCTGCAGTTCTCCTTATGAGGGTCACATGACCCCAACAATGTTTCTGAAGGGCATGTCACACTGACATGCTCCGATGGGAATTCAATTTCCTCAGATATTGTAAGGTTTCACCAAAGATTGAAAGCGACAGTTCTAGGCAGATCATTTTTTTCTGACTCTCTGCCATTTATTATTATTTCCACCCACACAAAGATAATTCTTATTGCGTAAGCCATTATTGCCACGTGAGTCAAAGCATTTGGTGGGAAGACGGATTTAATCCAGTTCGACAGTGATGGAAGGGAGCACACACATTTACATGCATGTTTGCAGTACACTGTAAAAATGAATATGCTTTATCTAATCAATAGAATTGTGGCAACAGATTACAAGAAATATTATTCATTAAATTTAACAAATTTGAATTGAGTAATAATTAATCAAATTATTTCTTAAAAGTTAACCATTTCAAATTAGTAAAATTTACACCAAAAAATTTAAAGGGCGGGTTTACTGCGATTTCACTTTTTTCATTTTAAATAGTGTGTAATGTTGCTGTTGGTGCATGAACAGTATCTGCAAAGTTGCAGCGCTGAAAGTTCAGTGTAAGCAGCAGATATCATCTTTTAAAAATCAGGAAGTAAAATTGCCTACAAAAACGACTCGATTTTGGACTACAGCAGGGTTATGGTATGTCAAGAAACCAAACACATTTGCATCAACCACTCCCTCCGGAATATGCAGGAAAGGGCATGCGTCGAGTGAGTTGTGTTTCCGCAGCTGTCAGGTCTTCTGTGTTTCGGGCGTCCCACGGACGCTATACTCCGACAATAATGGATACAATTTGTGTTTGATTATATTCCTGAAAGTGACGATCATAATCTAGCTCTCTGTGCTGCGCATTTCACGAGACAGCTTCCAGAATCTCCACGAGTTCAACCGAATTCGTAACGTAAACAAGAAATCCAACTTTAAAACCAGCAGTTAAAAGTCAGCAGTTGTTGGACACAACCTGTAAGTAGGCTAAGACTTCATCATTTTAAATGTATTTGCATGTATAATTCCCGACGTAGCCTTGTGTTTTTTTTTTTTCAAATGCCAGCGCTGGCTTTGTAGGCTTTATGGGCTACTAGTTAGGCTATTTTGTGTCTACGGCAGACGCGTACAAACATTATGGACCTGAATTTTGTACTAAGTTGCTAGTACTAATGTTGTAAATGTATTTTCATATATATATGCTTTATGACTTTATTTTCGATGTGATCAAGTACGTAAACCTGCGAACGCTGTTTGTGTTTAACATTAGTAGCCAGTCAGTTGCTATCATTGCCAGTCAGATGCTATTGTGTAATACAAACGTGTATAAAGTTAAAACATGTAGCAATTATCATTCAGAAAACTTTATTAAGAGCCGTGTGCGGTGAGGTTCTGCTTGACTTGATTCATCGCGGCTTTCTCGGTCTGATTCTGCCTCAGCTGATACTGCAGTCTCGAACATCATTATTTACGTGTATCCACCGTCTATGGTATCCACATTTGGCATGCCCATTTCGCCCGGTAAAGGTCATGGGCGTTCATCTTCCGGACAACGTGAGCGACAATCACAACACACCGGCCCAAACGAACCAATCTGAGCCCACAACGTGTTTCTGAGGGAGTGTTTTCATGAGAATCAGGAAGTGAACCACTCATTCAGGGGACAGAGGAGAGCACGGCTTATACAAGAAAGGTGAAATTTATAAAAAATAAGACTTTTAAAAAAAGAAAAACCACGGATACATGTTATATTGCACCCCATAAACACAATCATGCAAAGAAAAAGAGCAGTAAACCCGCCCTTTAACATATATATTTTATATCTCACAAACAGACACACTCAAAAAAAATATATGTTGGCTTTAATTAATTTTAATTTGTCAACAGGTTCCACATAACTGGATTACTTTAAACAAACATAATTTGTTCATGTAACTTCAACATAATAGAATTATGTAATTTTAAATTACCCAATTTAAGTAGTCTCAACGTGAATTTTTAAAGGCTTCCTGACATGATTCAAAGGCATTTTACTAGTTCATTATCATTTATATTTAGTTATTCAGTGACATTTAATTAAATTGATAGACTTTAGCTAGCTATTTGCTAGCAGAAGCACATATTAGCATCTTGAATGCTAAGATTTACATGCTCCTTCATTCAAAGCAATTGAAAATAATGAAATCAGTCGACAGCCAAACAAAATGCTCCACTCTTCTCCACAATGGTAACCCACTGTAATTTAAATGGTTTAATAATTCCAATATAATTTAACATTAAACACTATTACACACTATCAAGTCTTCCCCTTTTCTAAATTTCTCAACAAAAAAAAAAAAACATATAATAACACTTAATTTTAACATTTCATTCTCTTAATTCAACCATATGCAAAGCATGCTGGGAACTAAAAGCACTGCCCAGTTTCAGTTAAGGCAACACAAATCAATCATGTAATCCAACACAAACGGATTAAGTAAACTTAAGTTGTTCGTAGATTTAAGCAGATTGAACACAATAAAAATAAGTTTGGGCAAAATGGCAGTCGGCTCGCACTATACTGCCACCCTCTGGATGTACACTTTTTTTACTTAACATAAATGGTTTGTGTTTAGACAACACATTAGGATTTTGTACTGTCAAGTTGAGACACAATTACATAGACCTTAATAGAAAAAACATGTAAAGTCAAAAAACACAATTATTATAAGTAAACTATATATAAATATATTATGTAAAGTGCACAACCTCCCTAGTTCATTTTTTTGACATCAAAGATTAATTAAGAACTATTTATTTTATATTGCCAACATTGAAGACACCTGATGTTACCAAGCAGAATCACTGAAGGAGAAAACCGTCCAGTAATTTTAAAACAAACCTAAAACAAACACTGATCATCATAATGGTGACTTAAATGTATGTATTTTTTAGTTGTTGTTGTAAGTTTTACTCATTTTAAATGGTTAATTTTTAAGGAATTAATTTGATTAATTATTACTCAATTCTAATTTGTTACATTTAATTAATATCATTGCCTGTTATCTGTTGCCACAGTTTTTTTTTTTTTTATTAGATAAAGCATATTCATTTTTTCAGTGTATGTTAGCCCTCCCTATCTCACGACCAATTCGTACGAATTTGTACGAGTGATTAAAAAAGTGGCTAATTCGTACTAATTCGTACGACCTCACTCGTACAAATTCGTACGATTTGTCTAAACCCACGTGACGGTTAAGTTTAGGGCGGGGTTAGGGGTGTTTAGGGGCTTAGGGGCTTAAGTTTAGGGCGGGGTTAATCGACATATTTTACGAATTGGCCAATTCGTAAAATATGTACGATTTAGCAAAATCGTACTAATTTGTACGAGTGAGGTCGTATGAATTGTTACGAATTAGCCACCTCGTAAAATTCATACGAATTCCCGTGAGATCGGGTTGGTTAGCCAAGTATTTGTGCATTCGTGTAGAGTACAGTATGTTTCTGAGCTTACAGTGCACTTAATACATCGATAGCCCACTGCAACATCTTAAGGTTAACTGCTGCTCAAGGGTGATGCTCAAGGATGTACAGTAGCAACTACCCAGCACAACCTATACAGCATTTCATTTTGTGCCACATTTAATTTGTAAAAAAGGATTTGGCATACAACTACAGAGGAGGCGTGTATAGTAGCCTTTGATATTACGCAGTTTGGGTAAAGAAAATGTAATTGTTTAATTCAAATAAAGGGATATTTGAAAAACCTAAGGTTCTCGCTCATCAGGTAAGCGTGATTGACATTCTGCTTACCATAAATTGAATCTGTTCATCATACAACATAATTGCGTCTCATCAGAAGGCTTGGATTAAACCACTTTTTTAAAATATCTTAGTGTTTTGAAGATGAAATAAGTCGTATGGGTTTAGAAGAATAGGCCTTGAAATAACCCTTTCACTAAATTCCCTAATTTATGTTTTCAAATATATAGATATCAGATATTAGGCTAATAAAATATTTGCTATTGTTATGACTAAAGTTGACTAACTTCTTCTAGATCTTTGACATGAACCAGTTCCTTTGTAGTAACCTTCATAGAAATCAAACCAAATAGTTTAGAACCAAAACACACACAGTATATAAAATGTTTTTTTTATTGCCAAACATATGTTGCCTAACCAACCATGTAGTCATTCACATATTTTTTAATTAAAGAAAATGAATTATTATTATTATTTTTTTTTTTGGATATTTAAATTTTTCTTTGGATTTTATGTATACTGATTTAATGTACACAAACCAAAAGGTTGTGATTAGTCATAGCAAATTAAGTATGGAAACAGCTGTATCACATTAATTTCCGAGACTCAAACAAGTGATACATTATTAATTTGTTTGGACAAGTCACATATCTGAAGCCATTTTAAAGAGCTGATACATGTAAATCTGAATTTCTAAATTAATGCATTTCTACTGCCTGGCACTAGTTATTGCACAATTTAATTTCATACCAGCAATGACTTTGATGTGCATCAGAAATCAGATTTGTCAAAATTCTGTCACATCATCTCCGCATCACATCATTCCCTCAAAGCTTGGAAAATTCACATGTCACATCTTCCGCTGTCGTGCTCGTTCCCCAGGCACCTCTGACAGAATAGAGCCTCCACAAGGTGTTTGTTATCTAACATAACAGAAAAGCGTCTTTAGTAAATAAACAAGATCCCAGGAGTATAAACCGACCTCAAGATCCCAAGAGTCATTGGAGAGAGACAAGGTGCCCAGGAGAGGGCCTGCTTTTAATTACGATGCATTCTCGTTCTCTGAGGTTGACTTCATGGGCCTGATAAGTTCACAGAGTGCTTGTTTTAAACCTGCTTCCTCTTTCTTCATCCCCACTGTCAAGTAACATCCAGGTCAATTACGATGTCACTTTGCCCAGGCCGGAGGGAAAACGGGCACGCAGAGGTTGCTAGGCAACTTGAGCACATGTCCTTGAGCATCTTAGAGCCCTTGAAGCATAGGAAGGGTACATCTACCACAGACTGTTCTATAATCACATTAATCCCTTGTTCTTATGCAGAGTTTCAGGGGGCTTTACTTTGAACTTCATAATGGACAATATTGTTTGTGTTCTCAGATGTGTTTGCATAATTAAGCCTCTCTAATTCAAAAGCAGCTCTCCAGAAACACTCACTAAAGAGGTACACTTTATTATTAGATCACGATTATGTTTTTAAAGATTTTCTTGGACTGTGAAAGTGCCTTTAAACTGTCATGCCCATCACGCAAACATTTAAATCAGGCTGGATTTTTCTCAAATCTTACTGCAAACAGCTTCATGTTGCCAGTTGAAAATGTGGAGTGTTGTGCCTGTGTGTTTGGGCTTTGTATAAATGTACTCGCACACACACACATTGGGTTTCCATGATTTATAGGGACTTTCTATAGACATAATGATTTAAAGGGGGGGTTGACTGCAATTTCACTTTTTTCATTTTAAATAGTGTGTAATGTTGCTGTTGGTGCATGAACAGTATCTGCAAAGTTGCAGCAGTGAAAGTTCAGTGTTTCCAGAATCTCCACGAGTTCAACACCGGATTCGAACAAGAGACTGTTTCTAAAACATGAAGCAGTTCCAACTTTAAAACAAGAGGCAGCAGTTGTTGGGCCACAACCTTTAAGTAGGCTAAGACTTCATCATTTTAAATGTATTTGCATGTATAATTCCCAACGTAGCGTTGTGTTTTATTTTTTTCTTCAAATGCCAGCGCTGGCTTTGTAGGCTTTATGGGCTACTAGTTAGGCTATTTTGTGTCTAAGACAAACACGTACAAACATTATGGACCTGAATTTTGTATAAGTACTAATGTTGTAAATGTATTTTTCATGTATGTATGCTTTATGACTTTATTTTCGATTTGATCAAGAACGTAAACTCTGCGTAAACTTGAACGTAAACACAGAACGCCAACGCTGTCTGTGTTTAACATTAGTAGCCAGTCAGTTGCTATTGTGTAAAACAAACGTGTATATGGTTAAATTTTGCAAATTATCATTCAGAAACCTTTGTTTCTGGAGCCGTGTGTGTTGAGGTTCTGCTTGACTCGATTCATCGCGGCTTTCTCGGTCTCGATTCTGCCTCAAACTGATACTGCAGTCTCAACATCATTATTTACGTGTATCCACCGTCTATGTTATCCACCTTTGGCATGCCCGTATCGCCGGTAAAGGTAATGGGCGTTAACCTTCCGGACAACGTGAGCAACAGTTTAGCCAATCACAACACACCGGCCCAAACGAACCAATCTGAGCCCACTACGTCATTCTGAGGGAGTGTTTTCATAGAATCAGGAAGTCAACCGCTCGTTCAGGGGACAGAGGAGAGCGCAGCTGACAATAAAGGTGAAATTTATGAAAAATAAGACGTTTAAAAAAGAAAAACCACGGATACATGTTATATTGCACCCCATAAACACAATCATGCAAAGAAAAAAAGCAGTCAACCCCCCCTTTAATACTGTAAAAAACTGTCTATCCCTCAACCAAACCCTAACATGACGGTCTAGAAGTCCGTTCAGTTGAATCATCTTTACTCCACAACAACTACATTTATCCCAGCGCAGTCTCATCCCATGAGGTCATACAACTGACGCTTTTGACCATACGTCAACATCTGCCATTTTACGGTACCCTTTAACGTCGGTTAGATGACGCTATCTAATCCTAACCCTACCCAACCTAGACCTCCGTCACCTAACTGACGTTAAAGGTAAAGCGTCATTTGGATGACGCCTTTACAACACAAGTTGTAAAGGCTCCGCCTTCTCTGGAAAGCGGTCTAGGAGCAGCAGCTCATTTGCATTTAAAGGGGCACACTTACAAAACATTTTTTTATTGCTCACCCCCAAATAGGGGGGACACATTCTGGGATTCTGGGTAGCGATTTATATTACATCTTGTATTAGGTCCCCTTTAAACCCACTCTTTAAACACAACCTATCTCAGAAAACCTTCTGTATTTTTACATATTCAAAAACAAAGTATTTAGGATAATTTATAAGCTGTTTTCCATTTTTGGGGACCAAAAATGTCCTGACAAGATCAAACATTTCTGGTATTACTATCCTTGAGGGGAAATTCCTGAATCACACACACATATATACTGATTGATATATCAATATACTGTAGATGTGTAAGAATGAGTGAACTATCAGTATTTTGTGAAAAGACTTTAAAGGGTGATTCTGGAGGTTTTCAGAGGAAGTAGAAATGTGACTATGCTAGTGACATGCATGTACTTTAAGTTATTAAATATAAAATGGAATGGATGTGTATATAAAATGTTTATACATTTTGTACTGAGTCACAGACTACATTTGTATTCATAAGGGTGTTTCCAATTATGGAGCTCCAATGCATGTCCCCTAAAGATAAAACCTCATGAAGGTCTGTTTGGCGTCTTTGTGTCAGCGTTTGACTGATGTTTGTGCTCATCTGCAGCTCTGCTCACATGCCGACCTGATGAGTTCCAGTGTGGAGACGGATCCTGCATCCACGGCATTAAACAGTGCAACAAAATACACGACTGCCTCTAACAAAGCGATGAGGCTGGCTGTGTCAATGGTACGTCTTGGTGTGTGTGTGTGTCCTTTCCACAAATTTTTTGTGCTGCTTATTCAGCTGGCTGAAATGTTTCCCAGAGATCAAATTGGTTCCGCCCTTTAATACGACACCCTTCAAAGTTTAATGAGTTCAGACCTGTCTCCCCATAGTAGAAGCGTGTCCTGCTCAAAGAGGGCTGTGTCTAAGCGGTAATAAGCTTTCATGTGTGGAAATAAACTGGCCAATCCTTTTGATAATGGCTTTTATTCGGAAGATGTGCAGAGACTTCACCCTAAATGACCCACGTCTGTTAAAACGCTAGTCTATATCTGTGCACTGAGGACTTCTGAGTTTTGTTATGCTTATGTGAGAGGAAACAAAACAAAATTGAAATCACCTGCCATCTGTAAGCATCTTCTGTCTTTTTCCCCCATCATGCTATAGCCACAAAGTGTGAAGGACCTCTGAAGTTCCCTCTGCAGGAATGGGGAATGCATTGACGGCAGCAAGGTGTGTGACAACGTGAAGGACTGCAAGGATTGGTCTGACGAACCCAAGAAGGAGTGCAGTAAGAAACTTATTTGTTGACTTTCAGAGCAAAGAGCTGTAAAATGAATGTGGATTTGTGGGTTTGGTTCAGATTGTTTGGTCTGCGAAGAATTTGATTACAAACATTTGAGTTCATCCTGAAACCTTCATACTGACTTTGATTGTCCATCTGAGACACTTTTTAAGTTTTACAATCGTTCTTGAGGTTTGTGTGTCAAGTGTTGAGGGCTATTTCCAACATTCTGAGAAATTATTTCCCAGATATCTTTGTTTTGTAAGCTGATTGCACCTTCTCAAACAACGATTGCATAGTTCACTTCACATATTAATTGCTTCTATAAAACTATATGCACTGACGAGCCAAAACATTATGAAGCAGTCACAGGATGAAGCTTATATTGTTGATAATCGCTTAAAAGGTCACATACAGTATTAAGGTCTTAAGTAGATTATATGGGAAGCAAACAATCAGTTCCAACAATCAACATGTTGAATGCAGGAGAAATGGGCAGCGAATGAAGAGATCAATTCAATTCAATTCAAAACACTTTATTTGTCCCCAGGGGGAAATTTGAAGGCACATTCCAGTAGCTTACATAAACACATTACACACCAACACTACATACCACATACCATTATAGATAAATAAATTGTAGAGATCGGAAAATTAGCTCCTATTAAAGTTCAAGTTCATAAGCTGGACAGCCCTCGGAATAAAGGTTACTTTCCTCCTCTGTGTCCGACAAAGCGGACAACGGAGTCTACTTCCCGAGGGTAGCCATTCAAACTCCAGAAACAGAATATGAGAGGGGTCATTAATAATCCTGCGTGCCACCTTTAAAGTCTGTTGGTCACATAAGGCAGTAAGAGTTCGGACGGGCTGGTCAATGATCTTTGAACAGACCTTAACCACACTTGACAGGCGATTCCTGTTTTGGAGAGTGATGGAATGAAACCAGCTGATGAATGAAAAAGTTATTACATTTTCAATGAAAGAATAATAGAATGTGCTGAGAATAACTTTGTTGACCCCAAATGAATTCAACTTCCTAAGTAGATATTGTCTCTGATGACACTTTTTAAGGATCTCCTCTGTATTGGTGGAAAACCTTAGCAGATTGTCAAAGGTCGATCCCAGGTATTTATATGTCTCCACTATTTCCACTGACTCCTGGTGGATAATAGTGGTGACAGCCTCTGCTAATTCTCTTTGTTTGGGAGAGAAGGTAACAATCATGTCCTTGGTTTTATCTATGTTCAGCTCAAGACAAGACTTTCCGCACCAAACTAAAAAGTCCTGCAGGGCTGGGCCGTGATGTTGTACATTACTGGAGAGCAGAGACAAGAGAACTGTGTCATCAGCAAATTTCACACAATGGCAGTTAGGCTGGACGGATCTACAATCATCAGTGTAGAGAATAAAAAACAGCGGAGAGAGGACACAGCCTTGTGGAGAACCCGTGGAGGTGAATAGGTTGTCGGATAAAGTGTGGTTCACCAATACCCTCTGTGATCTTTTGGTAAGGAAATCAATAATCCACAGGATGAGTTGGTGGTTGAGGTGGAAGCGTGTAATAAGCTTCTCTGCCAATATATGTGGCTGCATTGTATTAAATGCCGAAGAAAAGTCTACAAAGAGAAGTCTGGCTGAGGTGTTAGGTGTTTCCAAGTGCTTGTGGATGATGTTTAAGATGAAAATTTTTGCATCATCAACACCCCTGACCAGCCTGATAAGCAAACTGCAATGGATCCATCATCGAGCTAGTTGCCTTGATGATGTATTCCTTGATGATCCTCTCCATGGCCTTCATGACCAGGGAGGTAAGAGCGACTGGTCTAAAGTCGTTCAGGACCCTGGCGGTGCCCTTCTTAGGGATGGGGATCACTACTGAGGTTTTCCACATCGCTGGGACTGTGCCGCTGTTCAAAGAGCCCTGGAACAGATGCTGGAACACACCTCCCAGCTGCTCAGCACAGTGCCATAGGGTCCGCCCACAGATGCCATCTGGCCCAGGAGCTGTGTTCTTTTTAGTCCTTTTGAGGGCACTCACCACCTCTGATGTATTAATACTAAAGCCATTATCATCCGATCTTAGAGTGGAGATGATTGATTCTAGCTGAGTACGGTTGTCTTTTTCAAATCTAGTGAAAAAGGTGTTGAAATCATTCGGGAGTGAAATGGAACAACTTCCTGCTACCTGGATGGGTTTGCGGCTGGGGAGAGACAGAGTTCACTGCTGCCATGTTCTTAATACCCTGCCAAGCCGCGCGGAGGTCCCCTTTTGCAAAGGTCTGCTCCACTTTGTTCTTGAATTTCAGCTTGGCAATTTTTATGGCTCGCTTGACCTCTCTATTTACCTCCTTCTTCTCCAAATTCGGAACCAGTAAAGAATAATCTCTTTTCTTATTCAATATGTTTTTTAGATCTTTGGTCACCCAGGGTTTATTATTAGGAAAAATGGTAACCCTCTTAGAGGGGATTATACTGTCAACACAAAAGGTGATGTATGCTGAGACTGTATTGACTCGCTCACTGATGTTAGTGGAGCAAGATGTAAGAGTATTCCAGTCTGTGATTTCAAAGCACCCTTGAAGCCTGTCAATACTGTCTGGTGTCCACTGTTTGATATCCTTGACGACTTTCTCTATTCTCTTAACCACAGGTGTGTAGGCGGGGGCAAGCAGTATGCTGCTGTGGTCTGCAGAGCCTAAGGGTGGGAGGGGAACGGCTCTGTAGGCATCCGGAACTGACCCGTAGCATTTATCCAGTGTTTTCCCTAAGCGGGTAGCGCAGTTAACATACTGAAAAAATCCTTTAATTGATTTATCTAAAGGACAGTTATTAAAATCACCCATGATAAACTTGGGGGCATCCGGAGATATCAGCTCTAGTCTGTCAAGCGTATTTTTAATGTAACCTGTAGCAATGGATGCATTTGCCCTGGGGTGAATATAAACCAGAATAACAAACAGTTGTGGAAATTCCCTGGGAAGATAGAAGGGACGTAGGGAGACAGCCAAGAGTTCGATGTCATGATTACACAGTTCTTCTCTGACAACAACTGTTTTACACCAACGTGGATTAATGTAAAGACAGACGCCACCACCATGGTGCTTACCAGTTAATTCATTATCACGGTCCAGCCTAACAGGCGACCCGAAGCCATCTATGTGCATACTGTCACTGTTTTCACATCCAGTTAACCACGTTTCAGTGAAAGCAAGAATGGAGGCAGTCCGATATTCATGCATGTGATAAACATTAGCTTGCAATTCATCAATCTTGTTACGCAACGAGCGCACATTAGCAAGAATCACTGAGGGAAGCGCACGTTGCTTAATTCCTCCTCGCCTCAGTTTTGCTTTAATTCCACCCTTCTTTCTTCCTCCCCGTCTCGTTACCTTTTTTCTGTTGTTGTGCAGAATGTCTGTCCCGTCGGTTGGGAGTTTACGTTGTAGTTCTTTTGGCAGCTGGTCGATGCCTTGGTGGAAGTGAAATTGCAACTGCAGTAAAGAATCCCTGGAATAAGTAATCCGTCGAGTGTCCGGAGGGTATATCCATACGATGCAGTAAGCAGATAATCCAAAACAAAAAATAAAAGCATAAATGTCCATAGTGTCCATGTTGATTCCATACTTAGCAGCAGTAAGCGCAAAAGCTAACTTAACTGATTTAGTTAGCGTCGGCTTGTTGTTCCCAGTATGTGAGGGGGTGGCAACACCCTCACAAACACACCACGAAAATACTAAGCTGGAACTATACTATAGTAGTTAACAGTCGATCAATACAAAACACTCACAAATACACGTTACGGAGACAAACATTCAAGCTACTGTTCTGCACCGACCGGTCGACTCGCACGAGCCAGTGACCCGGAGATCAGAGTGACTTTGACAAGGGCCAAATTGTTATGGCCAAGCAACTGGGTCATCTCTGAAATGGCAAGTCTTGTGTGTTGCTCTCAGTCAGCAGTGGTGAGAATTTACCAATTCTCAGAAGAGGGACAAACCAAACACCAGCAACAGGGTATTGGGCGCCCAAGGCTCATCGATGCGTGAGGGAAACAAAGGTTATCTGGTCAGAGCAAACATAAGGTCAACCGTGGCAAAAGTCACACAAAATTTGAATGATGTTAATGGGAGTGTGTCCTAACACACAGTAACTGCTGGCCATGATGCCTATGATGACACCTGTCCATCACCAAAAGTGCCTACAATGGACATGCAAGTGTTGGAACTGGATTTTAGAGCAGTGGTAGATGATCGCCTGATCCGATGAGTCCCTTTTTCTTTTACATCACGTGGACGGCCATGTGAGTGTGTGCCAGGATGGACTGTGGAATGACGACAAACCGGTGGAGGGAGTGTGACGCTCTGGGCAATCTACTGTTGGGACGGGCCATTTATGTGGATGTAAATTTGACACGTGCCACATTGTTGCAGATCAGGTACAGCCCTTCTTGATAATGGTGTTCCCTGGTGGAAGTGGCCTCTTTTGGAAGGATAAAGAAGCCTGACACACTGCACATATTGTTCAGGAATGCTTTGAGGAACTTGATGAAGAGTTCAATGTGATTCCTCAGATCTTAATCCAACTGAGCATCTGTTAACCAAGAAGTTTGATCAACTAACAAGACTTGAGGGATCTGCTGCTAACTTATTGGTCCCAGATACTACAGGACACCTTCAGGGCTCTTGTAGAGCCCTTGGTGAGTCACTGCTGTTTTGGCAGCAAGCAGAGATCTAACAGCACATTCATGAGTACACACTTACAAATAATGTCACAAGCTGCGCTTGAATAGGTGTGTAGAGTTGAGTGTTCTACCACTCAGCCACAGAGGAGGTAATGTTGGAGGTTTGCCTGGAGTATTACCTTGAGTGTTTCTTTTGGGTCCAACATTACCTCCTCTTTGCCTGTAGGCAAAGTAGATTTATATTTTCTTTTAAAAAAGGTACTTTGCAAGTAAAAAATAAATCCAACAAAATTTCTTATCAGAAAGAGGTATTACTAAGTAGAGATATTGCAAACAATAACAGGAGAGAAATAAAATAGCTCCACAAGGGGAGAAAAACAAAATCAAATAACTAAGAACAGCTTGGGATAGCTTGGATAACTTGGAAGGACTCAGTGGGACACAGCAGGAGACACATAGCCAAGACTCAAAAACCGAGGAACCGTGAGGAACAAGGGGAAAAACACAGCTGAAATACTCTAGGGGAAACCATGGACAGTAAAAGAAATGGACACAATGATCTCATAGACTTCAACTGAGAAGCACTCACTTCCTGATGGCCAAGCGTACTGCGCAGGCTCGAAACTGAGCTTGGCGGTGTAGATGTGATGTGAACAACCTGTCTGACAGTTATAAGTCTTCAAGTAGCTGTGCCAAGAGGAATCTGAATCATTCCCTTCCGAATCTGACAGAGAGCGTGAGTATTAGCTGTCCATGAGCTAGCAGCAGGATCAACTTTATGACTCTCTATGGGCTTCTCCCTTGACTTTATGCCTCCACGTCCCCCTGATTGCCTGTGAGCTGCTCATCCTGTCTATACACAATCTTTAGCCTATATAAAAAACGGCTTCTACTGGGCCATAATGTAACATACAAGGTAACAGATTCTTTTATACATTTTAGTGTTTCATTAGAAACATATAATGAACAAGTCTTTAAAAGCCACTGTTGTTCAGTTATTTTCTGTCAAAGTGATGCCAAAATGAATGGGAGTCAATGGAATGCTAACTGCAGGTGATGGCCACTGGCTGCCCTCATGGCAGGCACGCTTTCCTGGTGCTGGATTATTCCCTTGGGGGAAACAAGGCACAGGCATAGACAGTATAAGAAATGGACAGAGCGATCTCATTGGAGGTCCATTGAGACGATTGAAGCCCGCTTTTGGCGATTTTTTTTTTTTAGCACTTCCGTCCCTGACGCGCAGACTCAAACAGAGCTTGACGACGTAGGTGTGACGAGAGCAACCCGTCTGTCTTCTAGTGGCTGTGGCATGAGAAATATGAATCATTCCCTTACGAAACTCGCAGAGGCAGAGAGTGTGAGTAGTGCTGTCCATGAGCTAGGAGAAGGAGACAATTTTGTTAGGTATATTGATTAATTATTTTGTCATTTTGCCTCCACGTTTCCCCGATCGCGTGCAAGCTTCTCCTCCTATCCATATGGTAATCTCTCTACTGTGCGACAGAGAGTCACGTGGGTATGACGCAATCGTTAGCCTACTTTCACTAAAATTGCTTCTACGGCCATAACATAAGCTACAAGGTAATGGAGCATTTTATACATTGTCGTGTTTCTTTAGAAATAAATAAAGGACGAATGGGGTCTTCAAACGCCTCAGATGTAAAGTTATTCACTGTCAAAGTGACGCCAAAATGAATGGGAGTCAATGGAAATGCTAACGCAAGAGAAGTTCTGCTACAAGATGGCAGCTCCCGCGAGACTTCCACTTCCGGTCAATATATTACCCCCTTAGGCACAGGTGACCTGGATAATGCTAAAAAGGACACACGAGGAAGAGAACATGAGGAACACTGGTGACCTCTATAGGCCTGGAGACAAACAACAGAAGGCAGGATGCTAACACAGATTGAATTAAAGGTATGCGTATTTGGCATGCTGTCTGAACTGGTTAGGATAGTAACCAGGCGAGTGTGAAGAGACAGGGTGGTGGTGGGATGTACTGTAGAAAACTGTCAATGAACATAGGTGAGTCTGTATGTAGGCCTCATTTCTTGCTGATTGGTTTGGCAATTTGAACATGTTCCTCCCGAACTTTGTTAATAAAACATAATGGTAATGATGTTTTGGCTCATCACATGTCAAATGATAGATCAGTTTATTGTGTTACCAAGTGAAAATTTGTTAAACAAGAAATCTGTAGTTGCCTTAAATTAGCTGAATGAGGCATTTGGTGAACAAACAAATTCAAACCTAAAAAACAAAGAAAGGTTAGTAAGCACAATTTTCAAGACAAATATTTGTCAGAAACTAAAAATCTGAATGCATCAGGTTGCATTGCATTTTTAAGCTGTTTATTGAGGTGAAATAAGCAGATCATTCTGTTTATTTGCAACTTCTAGCAACATGCTAAAAAAGCCCAAAATCAAATGGGTTACCCAGGATGCTGCTGAAGAAATGTTAAAAGTGTTTCGTAATTTATACAGTTGTTCAAGGAGGGAAGAGAAAACAGGATTTTTTTTTCACACTCATACATCCCCAGCACTATCTGGGGCAGAGCTGATGTATCACCATCTTCCTCTGATGAATAGAAGACAAGCTTTCCATAGTCTCAAAGAATGCATTAGCATCAAAGAGGAATGATGGCCTGTTGTGGCTGTTCTAGAGACAGGTGTGTGTGTACTGTATGTGTGTCTCCTCACCAAACCTGCACCCTTATCCTCCTCCCGTAAATGCCACCTTCACCCGTGTGCCACAATAATCGCAGTCTCCAGAGAAAGAGCTCATAACTCTGTCTTAATGGCCTCTGTGTCTTCTTTAATCCACGCGCCTCTGCTGCTCATTTGGCATATGGCTGGCTCCAAGCAACATTGCCTTGCCCTAAATTGTTCACTTCCATGTATTTTGTCAGGATGCCAGGACCTCCTAATAAACTCAGAGAGCTAGAAAGAACACCTGGTCAAAGAAAGCAAAAGCACACTGTTGTTTGTTTCTGGCCCACATAGCCGTCTCCATTTTGCCTCATTAAATTTTTGTCCACAGAGTACACAATATGTTCATTCAAGCTCTCAGACACAATATGTTCCTGGGATCCAACTGCAAATAATGCAACACTAGCTTCCACAGACTGAGTCATGAGATGATTCAGAGCCTGAAAGTTTCAACGCTGTCTTAATAATCTCTCTGTTATGTCACTCGCACTCATGTGTGTTTTTAAAACGGACCCTTGAGAACGTTGATGAGGCATGAAGCTGGGAATTGTGCTGGATGTATTTACTTTTATACTGCCACTCTCACTCAAAGCACAGATTGCTGGATGAAAGGGAAAAACGTATGACTAATAGTATGTGTGATTTTAGATCATGTTCCTTGAACCAGCATTCCAGGTTTTCGGATAGCCTAATAAAGCCCAGTGGTATTAAACAAGTGGAACAAATTGAAGTGATACAAAAATTATTTCTGGCAATATGGAAATGTGTTTAAGTTATGTTACTAAACATGCTTAGCTCAAGTTATTATTACTAACTACATTGCCTTAATACTATTACTTGTATTATTACTAATTATTGCCTGTTACAAAAGTAAAAAAATGAAATTATTATTATAACATAGTATATTAACATTGCACTGCATACGAGTGAAATTTGTTTTCAAATGGTTTGTATTTTTTGCATTCAATTAAATTAAATCATGTGGTAAATGATCTCTTGTGAACAAGAAGTACACTTTATAAAACTTTTAAAAAGGGCACTTATTACCAAAATATTATACTTTAAAAATATGTACTTAAGTGCGAACTACATTTTATGTTTTCTGACACTCTGACACTGAATAAATAAAAAATAAGCATTTTAAATGTAAATTTATATTAAATGAAATTAACTGATTTTTAGAGTGTGTTTTTTTCTCTACCTAGTTAAGGGATTTAATAACATCTTTATATGGGAATTGGTCATTATTTTGTGAAATATTGTTAAAAGTATACTCTCAAATTTATGGGAAACTGATCTATACTTTGATGTATACTTTTTTGTTATGTATTTAAAATGATCTGTAATTATACATGTGTAAAACTAATGATGAAGGTGAAATTTAGTACATTTATAGTATCATATATTCTAACTATTAATGTTGTATAGAATGACACAGTTAAAATTATTAGTCAAGCACTTTGCATGGGCTTTAGTATAGTCCACACATAAAAATAGATGTAAAAAAGCATGATGACATATTATTAAAACATAATGACTTAAATTGTACTTTAAATGACAACTTTCAATTTGACATTATTACAAATTGCACTTTTCAAAAGTCTTAAGAAACATTAATGAAAAGTGTACTCTTCTAAAGTAGCGTTTTATTTAATATTGTATTATCTGCAAGTACAGTTTTTTTAAATATCTTTTTTTAAGTTGCCTACACTATTGCTCATTCAGTACAATTAAGCATGCTTCATTTTTTCCATTCTTATGCTTTAATACAAGGGAAACTGTTTTTTTATTGTGCATTAAATTGTTATTTGTGATGTCCAAAATGTCACTTTATCTAGAATTTTTACAAACCTACATTTTAAACCATCCCTTCTCTGTTTCTTAGGTCTGAATGAATGTTTGCTAAACAACGGAGGCTGCTCACACATCTGTGTGGATCGTCCCATTGGATACGAGTGCCAGTGTCCTGCTGGCTATAAGCTGCTGGACAAGAGGACATGTGGAGGTCAGGCCTGACTCAATGATGAGATGACTTTGACAGTAAAATTAAAGCTGATATAATAGACTACTTCACTAATATTTTTCAACTATTACAACTCCAGGCTCGTGGTGCCAAGTTATGTATATTTCAGTGTGCTGACGCAACTTAAAATAAGTTTCCACACGATGATTTAAAAATCTGCTTTCCAAGACATGAAGAGATGTTTAGCTGTGTACAGAATTTTTCAAACTCAAAAGTACTTGAAGTTTTAATCCAAACAGTTTTAATCCGATCTTGAAGTTTTAATCCGATCCCGGACGAGCCCCCAATTCTGTTACGAACCTCCCCTGTCTAGGGTAAAGGAGAACAAACAGAAATAAATAAAAAAAACATAATAGTCTTCAGAGCCCCGATCTCCTATCCCAGTACTGATCCAACATTCTAAACATTTTCCAGTTCAGAAGGAATTTATTAAAGGGAACATGAATCATCAGTATTCCAGAAATGCAAAACTTTACAAAGGAAGGAATTTGCTTCAAGAGGAGGCTAATGCCAAAATATCAAACAAAACAAGTCTAACTATTTTAACCACTAAATAACCTAAACCCCAACGTAATGATGTAAATAAATGACAATACTAAACCTAACTTCCTCTATAAGAATAAACAGGAGAAAAATGAGGCAAATTAAATGGCGCCTACCTCCCTACGGCTTCCTTAATTGAAAAATGATAAAGAAACATTACAACACAAGTAATAAAATAACTTTCCGTGCACTCAGAGAGTAAACAAAGACAGCTTTCAATCTGAGAAAGCATTTGCTGGAACAGTAAACATACAAAATGATTTCAGTGTCAGTGTTGTAAACTAGTCACTGCAGTGTGTGTGAGACCTGATTAATATCAGAACACACTTTTATTTATTTGTATTAAATGTCTATTCACTATTCTGTGTATTCTGTGTATAACAGCCTTCTTTAGAGCATACAATGTAGCCATGATATTCAGCTGTCTTGAGTGAGTGATCATCTGCAGTGTATTCGTTTACTCTGCAGATATTGATGAGTGTGAGAACCCTGATGCCTGCAGTCAGATCTGCATCAACCTGAAAGGAGATTTCAAGTGTGAATGTCATCCGGGGTATGAGATGGACCCCGTAAGCAAGACCTGTAAAGCTGAGGGTAAGATAAAAACAGATGTTTATGATGGTTTATGATGGAGCGATCGTGTCTCTTCAGAAATTTTGGACTAGACCACTCAATTATGGATTAGTTTTACGATCTCTTTATGAACTTTTTGAAGCGTCAAAGTGGTAGTTGCGTAGACTGTCAATGGAGGGACAGAAATCTCTGAGAATTGATTAAAAATATGAAGATGAACAAAAGTCCCACGGGCTTGAAATGACGTGAGGGTGAGTAATTTTAGGTGCACTTCCATTTTAATACAAATGTGACAGTAAAGACATTTATAATGTTACAAAAAATATAATTTTTCAAAAAAATGCTGTTCTTCCTATTCATCAAAGTCACGGTTTCCACAAAAATATTAAGCAGCACAAGTGTTTTACACTTCTATAATAGTAAGAAATGTTTCTTGAGCACCAAACCACTAAACATGTTAGAATGATTTCTGAGGGAGTGTCATGTGACACTGAACATGTGACATGGATTAATTATGCTGAAATGATTTAGCTTTATAATCACATGAATAAATTAGAATAATATTACAGTTTTTACTGTATTTCTTAAAGGTGCATTGCGCAACATTTTATGTTAAAATTCAGCCGTTTTCTAACCCATACATGCTGAAACAATCGCCTGATGGGCTGAATGAGCCCTTCTCTGATCACTGCGATCGCCTCTATAATCCTGTACAGTGAAATATATAAGAGGGATTCGGGCTCGAATCTGAGACTGGGCGTGACGTCAGTGCGCGTTCACGCTCGCCTGGCTATGTGCCTGCAGGATAGTGTATTCGCCGCCTTCTCCGTATCAGAGAAGACAACTTGAACGACGCAACTTCAGTCAACTTTCCCAAAAGTAGAAGATGGATTCAAAGGGGCTGTTTAGTCTGACATCTGGTCACTTCATGCGTTTTTTGTGTATCGGATAACTTATTCGATCGTGAAAAAATCCGACAGCTCAAACCATTGAGGACGTGGTCTGGGCTGTATTCCAGATAAACCTGGACAAGTGTAAATGCATCTGGTTGTTGAAAACAGGCTATGTCATGTTGTTTTAGTCATATATGATGACGTGCATCAGATGAGCAGGCGAGTGTATCATATAGCCAGCGCGCCGCAATCTACTCGCAAATGAAAGTGAAAGTAAGACGCATTCGAATGTAACACTAAGTTACCTTTTACCTCCACTATCTTCATTAAAAGTAGCCTTAAGAAATGAAATGATCTCATACCAGGGCTTCTGCCGCTCTCTCTTATTGCTGTCTTTGCTGATTTTGAAAATAGCCGAAGCCGATGATTTATAAAATGCAGCTCATCTGTTGCTTTCGGTGACGTGCACTTCATGAAATCTGTATGTAACGCAGGAATTCGAATATCAGATTAATATCCGTTTTGCAAAAACACATTTATGTGACCAGGTGTAATGGAATCGTTTTGATAAATCAAATAGATTCTGAGAAACGCATTGTGGCCAGGTGTAAAAACAGCCCCAAAGAGACCGGCTTGTAGTTCATTACAAACCCCAACGCAAACTCCCACGTAAGACAAAGAAAATACAACTTCTGTCTGTCCAGTGCCAGTCGTCGGAATAAGACGAGAGTCAACATCGGGACGAGAGGCTTTCAACAAACGGAGAAGATCTCGGTGCCGGTCTGCTGTAGGGCTAGAACGTGTTCATGAACGTGTTTCCATAATAATACAATCATAAGTGGATAGGCTACAGTAAGCACATAAAACAGTTCAACATGGAGATCAATGGAAACAAGAAGCCAGAGTTTCTTACCCTGTTTTCCCCTCACACACACATAGGCCTACATAAGTGTGTAATTTACTCAAATGCCTTTCCTTTTCATATATTTTAAATGACTTGCAGATTTATAACTGTATTACCTCATTATGACTGTAACAAAAGATGTGTGCCTGATGCTCATTTGGTTATGAACAGCTCGTCGCAAACGTGCGTGTATTCCGTGTATATGTCTACTCATAAAGTCTATGGTATTCCATGAGCGCGCACACAGTTTCATTTGTCACCAGAGGGGGCGTAGTTCTGCAAAAACTCAGAGACTTGCGTTATGCTCCTTATAATCAAATAAATGCAGCCGTGGTGAGCTATAATATGTGTAATACACAGTATTTAGGATAAATAAATATATTCAAATGCATGATATATATTACATATTATGTATACATGTATTTAATTTAAAAAATAAACTTTGAATTGCCATCAATGGAGAAAGAAGCTCTTTGGAGCCCAACATTAACGCTTTACACTGACCCATTTCAGCTGGTCATCTTACATTAGATGAATCACAATGTAGATATGCTTTCTTTAAATAATTCTTTTAAATTTGCCAGCACGTTTCATTCAGCTACTGTAGACAGTCCAATTAGATCTTATCACATATCTGACTGCTACTTCCTGTGCCCTCTATGGCTCATCAGCCTTCAAGAAGAAGACACAGTCCCGGGGCACTCATACATACAGTGTGTGTGTGTGTGATGTAGAGGTCTAGCTGAAGAAATGTAATGCTTAACGATTTTTAAGAAGGATAAAGATAAGTGAATCCCACAGTGGGCTATTGCTTCTCTTTCTGTGACTGTAGTTATTGTGATCTTTATGTATGCTCTCAATCTGCAGTATACGTGAATGCTAAAGATGTCATTCTCTCTGCAAATGGCTTTTTGTACAGTATTTGTTATCGTTCAGCAGACACTGCTTATGCTGACTGTTACTTATGAATCATTGTGTTAATTTAACATAGTTCTACAGGAATATTCCGTTACATGCAGGTTAAATTATATAAGCATTATCTGTGACATGCTCTTGATTACCTCTCTAATAGTTTCTGAACAATTTTCAATTTGTCTCAGTTTGTAGAAACACAAACAAACTGATCGTACAGCAAAATCTAAAGCACCTCAGTAAAATTATCATTTTTCAAATAATATTTATTAGGGCTATCAAAACGATTAATCACATCATTAATCGCATTCCAAAATAAAAGTTTGTGTTCACATAATATATGTGGGTGCTCTGTGTATAATTATTTTATATTTATAAATACACACACACATGCTTGTATGTATTTAAGAAATATATTTTCATGTATATACATGTATATAGATTTATATATAATTTATATAATATGTAAATATAAATATTTTATATATAAATATGTTTTTCTTAAATATACATGTTTGTGTATTTATATATATATATATATATGTATATATATATATATATATATATATATATATATATATATATATAACAAAATAATTATACACAGTGCACCCACATATATTATGTTAACACAAACTTTTATTTTGGATGCGATTAATCGTGATTAATCGTTTGACAGCCCTAATATTTATTTGAGTTGTGAATATGAGTTTATAGTTGAAATGAAATGAAATGAGATGGAAAGACAGTCTGAATTATTGCAAAATACATCTTTCCAGTTTCAAGTTGCCTTTAAAGATTATTAAATGTTACCTTAATATTTATGCATCCAAATAATTGTGACAACTATTTGTCAAGTTGCAAGACAGATTATATATATGTGTGTGTGTACACGTTCTGTAATAAATTAATTTATTTATAATAATGTTTTCTTAAATAATTCCTTATGTCTTTAAATAAATATTGTTTATAAAGTAATATTAAATTATAAATTTAAAATAATATTATTTATAAAGATGTGTAAAGATCATTTGCAATTTTCTGAAGATATAATCTCTCTGTTTCAATCTTAAATCATCTATTACTCTCTGTGATCATCTTCCTTCTATTTTTATTTTTATAATTTAGGAAAAAGCCCTTACCTGATGTTCACGAACAGACACGAAATCAGGCGTATTGACCTGGTGAAGAGGGACTACACACAGGTGGTTCCTACTCAGAAGAATGCAGTGGCCATTGATATAGACGTCGCTGCCAATCGCATGTTCTGGTGTGATCGTTTTCAACACAAAATATACAGGTGACCTCATATTGACCTTTCAGTTGTGCTATAAATATGAAAACTGTTTGGCTGTGCACTTAAAAGGGAGCCGTGGCCATTACTATGAGAGCCTGGCTTTATTTAACAGTAAATTGCTGCTTCACATGCTTGTGATGTGTTAATTATTTTGAACTCAGGAGATACTGCTCCATTTATTTACATATCTCTCCCTCACAGTTACTCTCTGAGACAGCACACCATTGAAATCATTCTAATGAGATGCAGAGAGGCAGAAAACAGCACTTAAGAAACATTTCAACTGCCATATTACATAAACAAATATTATGTGGGTGTTCCGTTCAAAAGCCTGTGTTCCTTGAGAATATGTGATGCACACTGTAATCTGCAAAAGTCCAGGGTCGTTATGCTCACCAAAGCTACTTTTATTTGATTATTGTCTATTTTAATAAATATTATTGTAATTTACAATACAATTTCTTCAGTGTCCCATGATCCTTCAGAAATAATTTTAATATGATGATTTGCTGCTCAAGAAAACATTCATATGCTAAAAACAGTTGTGCTGTTTAATATTGTTGTGTAAACTATTATAAAAACAATCAGGACTGTTTGATTAATAGAAAGTTGTTTTTTTATAATAATGATATATTACATATTGTTTTTATTTTAATATTAAATATGTGAGCGCTATTAACACTTTCATCTTTTCATACGCTTTCAATTGTTTTCAATGGGAGCACCGCGTTTTTAAACGCCATGAGCGTAACAAGGCGCTGAACGCTTTTTCACGCTGAAGCGCTCGAGCGCTCTGCGTTTTTACAGGTCGCCGAGCGTTGAAAAATGTTCAACTTTGGATAAAAACGCAGCGCTCATCACTGTCACTTTTTACCCACCCGTCCAATCACAGTGGGAGGAGGGGCGGGACTAAACAACACTGACCAATAGGGGTGTAACGGTTCACAAAATTCACGGTTCGGTTCAAGACGATACACTTGTGTCACGGTTTCGGTTCGGTACGATTCGGTACGTTTCAAATACAGCAAAAATAAATGGCAGAGAAATTTCCTTGATTTATTTTTTTAAATTATATTTTTATTAAATAAACTAACGTCATAAAGTATGATATTTTTTAACTTTGAGCAATGATGGAACTATACTTGACTTTTCTTAGGAGCATATAAAACAAAACAGCTCCTTGGTCAAAATGAAATGTAATATTGTAGTAGGCTTAGTTATAAACAAAGGTTTATTTTAGTTTAGATTAACATTTGAGGGAAGCAATTGTATTGATAATGTCAAAATACAACAGACGTGATGTTACTTGAAAGCATTATAGCCTACTATTCCGGCCAAACTTACAGATAGTCGTGTTATACAGTAACGTTAAATCCATGGTGATGTTGCTGATCTGTGGACACTGGATAGTTCATTCATGGCACAATGTTTGTTCCTGGTTTCCACGTCAGCGCTGTTTGATCCGTTAATAACGGAGAAATATGAATGTTTCTCACTAGATCTCGCAGCGATGTTATTACTTCAGTGGCGATTTCAAATGTTTTCTTCACTGGATTTAGCTGTATAGTAACAGTGCTGATGATGAAGATCGGCTCGCGCTGCATTGGTCCAAACTGATACACGGTCCGTGATTCAGACAACCACACAATAACGAGTAGCTCAGGTTCATTCCGCTTACATTACATTTGCCATTTGATGTTGGACAATGTTGTAGTCACGCCAGCGTCTCTTACATTATGGAACGGCGGCAACGCGCTTGCCACACGCGAACGCGCATACATTTGAAGTAACAAATGTTGGAACTGAACCGTTCGGTTCAAAAATGACGTCACGAAAACCGAACCGAAAGCCTCGTACCGAACGGTTCAATGACGAATACGTGTATCGTTACATCCCTACTGACCAACTGTCACAACATTCTTTTTGCATCAACCAGCAGAGCTAACGGAACAAAATGGATGAAAAATAAAGTTTTAGTATGAAACAAATTATCTGCGAATTCAGTTATAAATAAACTGTGCTGCGGATATTCTGTATCATAGCAATGAAACGTCTCAATGGAAAAAACACTGCCGCTGCCAAAACGCTTCAAGCGCTCAAAGCTCGGCGTCTTCAGCAGAGCGCCTAGCGTTTTCAGCTGGATAAAAACGCTTTGGTGGACACATGGCCTAAAGTGTCCATCATTTGATCCCTTTAAAAAAGTTTTGGCTTTTTATTTCTGAACACGGTTTGAAATGAGCTGCCATTACCATGCTTGTTCTCCCTTCAAAGTGCCCTGTGTAGGCATCAGGTCAAATGTAATACAGGATATATTTTGACTCTTGCCATTTAGCCCTGTGTCAAATTCATTTAAAACTCCCAAAGAAACTCTTGACTAATTTTTCTACAGTCCATCTCTTTCCTCCTAATTTCACATTCCATTTGATCTTGCTAATTGGGGACATTCACTTTCCTAATAATAGACACCTCTGCGCTGCACAAAATTATATGGTATCTTATTAAATGGCAGTACTCTGCCCCTGCCCTCTCTCTCTGTCTGTCTTCTGTCTCTTTTGGACTTATAACTGAGGATAAAGTGCAAAGTCATTAGCCGTAACTTCTCCACTGTGAGCTTGAACTAGTTTGGGATGGAATGGAAGCTGATAATAGAAGGCTATGAGGGCGAGGGTGGGTCATTACTTTATTGAGACACCTGTGACACTTACGAACACGTCAGATGGTGTGAAGATCATGTGATCTGTGAAGTTTAGTTTGAGTATTAGAAAGCGATTTTAGACAATCATAACATATTTGATTGAGAGTTTTTTGAACCATTAAGATTCTTATCAAGTGTCAGACAAAATTTTTATGTTTATGGTTATTGCCGTTTACAGCATACTGCACATTACAGTATGTACTAATTTTTTTGTATATGGAAACATCTAAATTACACAACATGCAAAAATAAACTTTTCCAACTGTAGTGCAAAGAATGTACAGACCCCAACATTGGATTGGGAGTATTTTTACGTTAATTTTGGAATAAATGCTGGATTGGAATGAAAAAAAAAAAACAAGAAGTAAATACAATTTCTAAAATGTGCAAATATGTATAGTCACTGATGTTACATTTATTTACAGTGCAAAAAAAGTCATGTTACATTCACTTATAGCTTTTGTTCAATACAAACACTAAATAAAGGTTCCATTTGGGGGTTTTCATAGCAGTGCTATAGAAGAACCTTTTTCCACTTAAAGGTTCTTCATAAAACCAGGATATATTAAAGTGTAAGTTCTTCATTTTCAGGGCAGTTCTGAAGAATTCTAGGTTGTATGTGAACACAAATGTTCATTTCTGCTGTGATCCAGGTTAGATCTTTGTGGCCAGAGGATGTTTCCTCATTCGGTCACAATATATAGTAAAACAATCACAACTGAGGTTATTTGATTTGACTAGTGTCTAATAGCAGAACCTCTAATTGTCTGCACGTCTCTGCAGTGCTTATATCCACGAGGCGAGCGACCCGTCTCGACACGTTAACTCTGATCGACTCGGATCTGCATTCCCTGAAGGGCTGGCACAGGACTGGGTTCAGCACAACCTCTACTGGACCGACTCGGGCGACAGAACCATCTCTGTGGCTTCAGCGGATGGCAGCAGGAGACGCGTGCTGATCAACACCGATCTGAGCGAACCACGGGCCATCGCTGTGGATCCAGAGAGAGGGTGAGCACGTATCTGACTCTACACTGCCAGTCAAAAAAACAAAACCTCAAAAGGCCAGACTGCCTTTAAAGGTCACTGAGTTGATAAGAGAAGCTTTCAGTGACATACACATGGAGGCTGTGGAGTATAACAGAGGAAATGTTATTGAATTCTGCTAATCAGTAGAGATAACCTGACCACATTTATATGAATAGCTGCATACATGCTGTTGTTTAATCACAATAGTGAATGGCACAAAATAGACAAACCTAGTTTAATAAGACATTTAATACTGTTCTGCGATTGCCTTCACCCCTGAAAAAAAAGTGTTGACAGTGAAGAGAAAAATCGTTTAAACATCTAGTTTCAAATAAATTTGGCAAGTTTGAAATTTGACCTTTGTGTTCATGTTGGTTTTAATTTGGTTTTGAAATACCATTTTCAAGAAAAGTTTAAATGTAATGACTAAAAACGTTACGTAAAATGAACACTCGCCAAGCGCCACTATTGACAATTGAGAACGGTGCCAATCGCCAGTTGGCTGGTAACAATTTTATGAATTCTAACAATGCCATGTTGTGAGAACATGAATGTGAACAAACGTGAATGGCGCTCGGGACACTTGGCGGGTCAGCGCTACATCGTCACGAAAGTTTAAGCTCTGCCAATTGCAATATTTAAGGGCAAGGAGATGCGAAGGGAACTCATGTCGTTACTCGCTGTGTGGGAAGTTTCCTGTTAATTGAAGATAAACTGAAATAAAATAAATAAATATAAATATTATATGAAAAACGTAAAACTTAAAAAGAGAAAATGAGCAATTGGCAACTAAAAAAATGAAAAAAAAGTTTAAATTGAAGTACTAAAGTTACTAAAACTGAAATACAAAAATAAATGATAAATTAACTAGAAATATAACACACACATATGTATATGGCAAAAGTACAAAACTTAAATCAAAGAAAAATGAAAAACATAAAAAATATATTACAATTCAAAACATTAGTATTTGCTATAATAATAAAGAATACTTATTAATAAGTTTATCATTTCAAGAATTAAATTGTTTTAATGATGCTTTTCTATTCATTTTGACATTTTCAACCAAAAAGAAAGTTTTCCAAAAAAAAGAAATACTAAAATCAATTTGTATTCAAGTCAGTTAAGAATCACATGCATTTTTAAATGACTGTCAACGTCAACATGCAACTCAAAGCATTTTTACTGTTATCATGCCTTGTTGAATTTATGGAGGTTCAAACTAAGTAGCAGTAATGATTTTTATGTCATTTTTTTCTGGTGAACACTTCTTAACAGGTTCATGTATTGGTCTGACTGGGGCATCAGGGCCAAGATTGAGAAGGCTGGCATGAACGGTGTTGATCGGCAGGTGTTGGTGTCTGAGGATATTGAGTGGCCCAATGGAATCACACTTGGTAGGAATTATGGACGTCCTTTTTCTAAGTATGGGGTGGTGATGGCGCAGTGGATAAGACACATACCTTTGGTGTGAGAGACCCGGGTTCCAATCCACTGTGAGACACCAATGTGTCCCTGAGCAAGACACTTTACCCCTAGTTGCTCCAGAGGCGTGAGACCTCTGACATGTATAGCAATTGTAAGTCGCTTTGGATAAAAGCGTCAGCTAAATCAATAAATGTTAATGTAAACCATTTGAGCTTCATGCACTCTTATGAATCAGGATTTTTAACAGTAGTGTTGTGTATCTGAATGCAGATGTGGTTGGTAAGCGCTTGTACTGGGTGGACTCAAAACTACACCTGATCTCCAGTGTGGATTTAAATGGGTCCCATCGCAGAGTCATCCTGTTCTCCAGCGAGATACTCGGCTACCCTTATGCCCTTGCTGTGTTCCAAGGTGAGCAAGCCTCCTGAAATACCTGTGTCTTTGTTTCTTCTATTTCCACACAAACTGTATGTGTGTGTTTACATGTGATCAGCTAGTCGGTAAATGTGTGTTTGGTCAGTAACTTATAGCCGAGTTGGCATTAAAGCCTTTCTCATTTTCTACTTTGAGATCTATTTATATGGCAGCATTTTCAGAGCTGCAGGACTTGTTTTCTTCAGAATGGTAAATGGCACTGCATTTAAGGAACATAATTAGGGCATATTCAAATTAATTAACCAATCAGTAATGCCCTTGATCAGCTCTAACCAAACATGGATGTTTTTCCACTAAAGAACGTAACATTGTTATTATGTTTTTGATTGATACTGTGAAGCTACTTTGCAATCTATTCTGTGAAAAGTGCTGTAAATATACTCACTTGACTTGGCATTTAGTATATAAGCTTTGACCCATTCGCTCACTCATTCATACACGACGGCGGTGTCAGCCATGCAAGGCGCCATCCAGCTGGATATCAAGAATTTAAGATTTTCAGATCAGATTTTCCTGGGCAATATATCATCTATAAACTAAAACATCTATAGAAGTGGCATGTGTAGGTGAGTGGCTGACTATGGGCTGTGAAATGCTGTGGTAATCTATCTAGCTTGTCTGAAGCCACTTTAAATGTAAAACTAATCATGCTCAGATCATTCGATGTACAACATCCTATTTCAGATGACTAGTATCCAATATGGGACAATTCCCTTTATTGTTTTGCTGCTTAAGCTCAGTGGTCCCATGGTAACATGGGATGGGTTCTGGGTGGGCACACGCAGGAAGAAAGAGGATTATAGTATTTTCACATAAGCATGGCTCAAGAGTGTTGAGCACATTAATCTAAGATTGACTTTCATTACAGCAGAGGCGGACTGAATGCGTGAAGGGCTGTTATCGTATACACCTACACATCAGCCGTATAATTAATGGTCTTGTTGTGGCAGCTGTAGTTCGGACATAGGATCCTGCTGTGATTTCACCCCAGCACACAGAGCTTCCATACAAGAATGTGTGACTTTTTAGTATGCAGAACTTTTCTTGGCAGCCTTATTACTTGTGAGAGACTAGGCACTAGGCAGTTATTTGGTTTATCCAGGTTGCCCTTTTTGAATTGATTTTCATTGTCTGAAGCAAACTTCAATATCCTGTGATGCAAGCAGATTGGTGAAGGTGCTTTGCCTGGGTTCCTCTAATTTTTAAGTGGCATTTGCTATTTCCTGAGTACTATGTTTGCTGACTGCATCTATTCATACTTTGCTGTCATGTGACTATCATTCGATACCTGACGCACAACAATCTTGTCAACAGTCCTGTTAGGAATCTGTTAGGCGGTACTGTAGATAGTAATAAGTGTACAATTATAGTATGCATGAAAAAAAGAACTTATCCCATCACTTTGGCTACCCTTGTTTCAGTGCAATCCTTGGCCTTGTAAATCTGTTTTAAGGGCCAAGGGGTACACTCCAAAACAAGGGGTAGGGCCCAAGGGGTGAATTGGGATGAAACATTGGGTTGGAATATTCCCCTACGAAAATGGAACAACCCTTCATGAACCTGATAAGTCATCAGTCGTCAGGGATGGCTCTGCCGTTATGAAGTTTTTACAGGATTTCTCACATGACAACAATGGACAATCAGCGCAGCTGCTCTTAACTTTGAATAAACATGATGATTATAACATCCCTTCCTCGTCTTTTCTGATCGGAAAGGTAATTTATTATACCATTTCTTAATTTAAACAACTATAGTATTATTATAAGAGTAAATAAAGTGCGTTGTGGAATCATCTGGCACTAAAATTAAATGTTTAACCGTTTGCGATCCATCTTGCGGTGATTTGTGATGCATTCCGTGAGCTTTCCTCCAGCCCTTCCGTCGGAGTGTGCTTGTGAAAATTCGTTTGAGGGCTATGTAGCCTAACCCTTTGCCCTACCCCTCCAATCTTAACACAGAATCGGGACTTCCTGACCCCAAGACGTGAACGCGCAAAACGGAGGGGAATGGCCAAGGGTTAGGGGCAAGGGGTGAATTGGGATTGAGCCTGACCTGTATGTAAGTAATAAGTAGATGCAGTACAATAGTAACGTGTCATTCATCTCCTTATATCATATCAAATTAAATTGCGTACATATGAACGCGTCTCCGCTACCTACTGGTGAACGTGTAAGCACAATTATGTTAAGATTACACGATTCGACATCCAATAGCACAACAACTATCTGGCATGTCGTTTGTTTACACCTCAAAACACCAACTTTTGTATATCAAAACTGGCGACGTCCTGGCAAGATCCTTAATTAGTTTACTGGGTTTCGTTGCTAGACAACGACGTTCTTGCACGCCAGCCAGTACTTGTGACGTCACGTGCAAAGTATGAATTGCTGACTGTATCACAAGCCACCATGCATGTTGTGTTAGAGGGAAGACCCACTGTCTTTGAGGACTCCTGCCCAAAAAACACTCAGAACACCTTAGCAACACCATAGAAACCACTTAGGACACTCTACCAACACTCTAAACCCTCTAAAAACACTCTAGCAACCACCTGGCTACTGTATGCTCTAACACCCCCCAACACCCTAGCAATGCCTTAAAAAACGAAACCCTAGCAACACTTTAAAGTTTTTTCTTGGAGGGTTTTAAGTTTAAACCATCCAAGAACCCTTAGCACAGGGAAAGGCAACTTCAGTCCTGGGAGGGCCACTGTCCTGCAGAGTTTAGCTTCAACCCTAATCAAACACACCTGAAAAAGCTAATCAGGTCTTCAGGCAATTACTGAGAAAGTTACAGGCAGGTGATTTTTTCTTCAGGGTTGGAGCTAAACTCTGTAGGACTGTGGCCCTCCAGGACTAATGTTGCCCATCCCTGCTCTAGCAACCACCCACAACACCCTAGCAATCTCCTAACAAAGCCCTAAAACCACCCAGAACACCCTCGTAACACCTTAGAAAACACCTAAGACACCATAGCAACCACCCTAGAACCAAACAGTACTATTTAAAGCCTCCAATAACACTCTTGCAACCAACTAGTAATGTTCTAGCAACCTCCCCCAAAAATTCTAGTTACCATCTAGCAAAGCCTTAAACCACACAGAACACCTTAGCAACACCTTAGAAACCACCTAATAGACCATAGCAGCACTCTAAACCTGCCAAGCTCTTAGCGACCAACCAACAATTCTCTCACATCCACCCACAACCCCCTAGCTACCACCTAGAAAATACCCTAAAACTAGAGTTGGGTACCGAAACTCGGTGCCAATAGGGAACCGGTTCTGACATAAACGGTAGTAACCATACTGAATAAGAATGAAAACTTCGATGCCTGATTTCGGTGCCTGAGTCTGTGGCATGAGGCGCACAAGAGACTCCCGGAACGTCTGCTGATAACGAGGGGATTAATGAAGATGCCGAAGACAAAATGCTGCAAGGTTTGGCTGCATTTCACGTGTAAAATTACGCGTCAGATCGATTGTTTGAAGCCCATATAGAATCACGATTCGCGCCGCCTTGACACTCACTTCAGTAATATCATATTATATTAGCGCGCGCATCATCTGCTCCTCAGATTTCTCTGCCGAAAAGGAAGCTTGTCAGTAGCGCGAGGAGTTTGGCAGCGAACGCAGCGTCTCGTTCCCTATTCAGAGAACATGGGTTACACAGAGACGTTCTCTTTCATATGTTTACTCAAAGCTGCGTAGCTAAGACGCAGTGGGAACGAAATGATCAAACTGGCTAAGAGCTTAGTAAATGACCAGATAACTTACATGACTAGTTCAAGCAGACAAAACATGGGAACCTGTAGCCATGTCAATATTAGATTACCCTGGTAGTAATCTCTATTAATCTCCAGTATAATTACATTGTTTGATACAATATTGTTTTATTTGACATTATGTAAATGTGAACTTTTATTTTATATTGGTTTATTTATTATTACCATATGTTTCTTGTATTTATATTGTAAGTTAATATTGTGTCAGTTTGGCCCTGAAAAGGGGTATTATTTTTTGACAAAGTGTGTGCAGTTTCGGTTTCTTAAGTACCGTTTCAAGAACCGTTTAGGCACCGGAACCGTTTTAAAAAATACTGAGTAGGTACTGGTATCGGATAAAACCCAACCGATACCCAACCCTACCTAAAACCACCCACAACACCATAGCAATGTCTTGGAAACCACACAAGAATCCTTAGCAACCACCTAGCAACACTCTAAAACCTCCCAGAATACTCTAGCAACCGCCCAAAACACCCCAGCTACCAACTGAGCAATGCCACCCAAAACACCCCAGCTACCAACTAACTATGCCCTAAATGTCACCCACAACACCTTAGCAACCAACTAGCAATGCCCTAAATGTCACCCACAACACCCAAGCAACACCATGGAACCACCTGAGATCCAACACCAAACCAGACAGAATACCATAGCAACAGTATAAACCCTCAAAGAACATTCTAGCAACCAACTACCAATGATCTGCTGTAGCAACCACCCACAACATCTTAGGAACCACCTAGCATTGCCCTGAAACCACCCAGGAAACCCTAGCAACCCCTTAGCAATGCTCTAAAACCACACAGAACCCCCTAGCAACCAACTAGCAATTTCCCTTTCTTTTCTTGAGGATATGTACTTTAAAAGTCTTGTGTTGACTCTTGTGTCTCTCAGGATCGGGTGTACTGGACGGACCGTGAGAAGGAGGCTGTTTACAGTGCAAACAGACTCACAGGACAGGATGTGACCAGCCTTGCCGAGCACCTCAATGACCCTCATGATATTGTGGTTTTCCATGAGCTGAGCCAACCTGGCGGTGTGTGGACTTCAGATCAGCTATATTTATTCATTTGTCATCCTTTAATTTGACATTTTTGACTAATGGCGTACTAAATTAAGTTTTTAATACACCTTATGAAATCCACCCACAATCGGATTTCTTCCTTTTGTGATCCATCTCGCCTACCATTACTGTTTTAATAAGCTTGTAAGTCATTTTGACATCAGAATCTGGAACCAAAAAGTCTCCACAGACTGAAGATGAAGTATGTTTGACCCATATGGCTCAGAGGTGATGGTAGTGACGTCTCCTCTGATGGATGATTAATCATTGTGTGTGTGCGCAGCTCCTGACAGCTGTAACCTGGGCGGCGTGACTAACGGAGGCTGTGACTTCCTTTGTCTACGAGCTCCTCAGATCAGCGAACACTCACCCAAATACACCTGCGCTTGCCCTGACGGCGAGGAGCTCAGTCCTGACACACGCCAATGTGTACCAGGTGAGCTCATCACATTGTGCCTTACACCGTGTCCTGGCTAGGTGGGACATGATCCCGTCCAGTTTTAGTTTCAGGTCTTCAGGAGTTTTGTCCTAACCACATCAATCAACAGAATGATTTGTTGATTACTGTTGATTTCTCACTTTAAACATCAAATGTCTTCTGATTGACTGTGATTTAGTCACAATATGCAAGTTTTAAACAGGGGTGTTTCTAGCCTTCAGTGAATTATTGAATCCGCCTTTGCTCCTCCCTCTTTTGAAATAGCAAATAGCATTTTGTTTACCTCATAAACTGCAATTTGTCCTCGACAGCACCATGGAAGCAAATCCTAGCGCTGATATTGTACGTTGGATTCAATAGTTAAGTAGAGGTGTGAATAAATTCTAGCCATTTCATTCTTAACCAACGTTCAGTTGTGAAACGGAATACAACTTTATTGTTTGAGCAACCGGACACACATCTCCAACCCATATTGATTCTGTGACGTGTCAATAGACGCTTTGGCCAAGTGGTTTTTATAGATTAGTGGGCTGGACCCTTTAGATTCTAGAGAGCATTTAATTGGACAGAAGATGTGTTTAATGCGTATATCTCCTAAATGCGAAATTTTGTCATTGTTTTGGTACACGCCAGCTTATTCATAACTTTTAGGCTAACAAATTCATACTTAAAGAGCAACATGCAGGTTGGACACCCCTATATAGCATAGTGTATGTTGACGATAAAACAACTAGATTTTCTGAACTGGAGTAATATATATTTAGCCATTAACGATATTTTGAGAAAAATTGTGATAAAATAACTCCTGCGTCTACAGAACCGGAAATGATGATCACCGAGGGAGTCTGTTCAAGTTCAGGCTCAGGTTACAATGGCACGAACGACGAAACCGCGTTCCTGCGATGTTGAAGAATATGCCTATGATGACCCACAGGAATATAATTATGAGCCTTCTAGGCGAGATAAAAGTCAGGGGAGATCGGGGGACGAACAATGGGCAGAGGAGAGAAGTAACGTTAGAGTTGTGGTGTCGAGAAAACCAGTGGCGAATAGGGCAAGTGAGTTCATGTAAGTTAGCACCGTGGCTAACGCTGGTTCATCTACTGTATGGCTATACCTTGGTGTTTTGTAATAAATCTGCTTTAGCGAACATACATTCGACTTTGTTCTTAATTAAACATCCATTTAGATTGTCTTAATTTAAGCCAGCAACATTTTGTCTTCTCATATTCTACGCTGACAGTGATTATGCAGTCCATCCAAGCTGGTTAGCACTATCCACATTTACTAATGACCATGCCATAACAACAAATAAATAATGCTTTTCAAATGCAGTTAGTGATACCATTTAAAGCGAGTGAAATGTGCGCCACAAACGACCGAGTGTGCGTGGTAACAGACATGGCAGTGAAGTCTGCTCTATTCACCTACACAAAACGCACCCAAGACCAAAAAGCCTTGTTTTTCCTAGAAGGAAAATGATGGATATGATGTCCTGACAGGCTGAAATTCGTGCAACAAGCGCAAACACAATAATTTACCATTATGGCTTCTCTAAAACTCGATCTAAAACTTTCTGTCTCTCACTACTGCTCGAACTACATCAACACCCAGCAATGAGAAGCGTACCGCGAGCTCATTTGTTTTCCTCGGGCTACGTCATATGACGCGTTGCTTGGGGGAAAGGCGTATTCCAGAGCCTAGCACATTTTCATCAAAATCTCGACATCAAATGAGATTTCATTCAAAATTTTTACATACGTTTTTTAAAAGACCTCTGCAGACAATTTAATGTATTAATTCAGAAATAAATTCAACCTGCATGTTGCTCTTTAAAGCTAAAAAACGGACATTTTGATTTCAGGGGGCCTTTAAGAGCTTGCTAGCCCCTCACTTTATTTAGGACCGCATGATTCGAGCTGAGCAAAGCTTTATTAACTTGACAACATATTTGTATTTACTTTTGACTAACCAATAACTTTTCATTGTCGCACCAGTCCAAAACGACACTGCCGTAACATCTACTGTCCCCTTCAGCAACACCGCGAGACAGGAGCTGGCTGGGCCCCAGAGTCCCTGGAGCAGTGACTTCTCAGTCCGATAGTGTGGCTGAAACCACTCTCTCATCACTCCTCACTTCCAGCCCAGAGGAAGCAGCCATCTCCTCTAATACTACAGTAGAGCGCAGGCCAACACAGGCATCCATCACCACACCAGGAGACCTGAGCAACCTGTCCCATCACTGTAAGTGTGTGCTTGTGTGATTTCCTGTACAGGAGAAACCTTGGTCAGTTGAGCCTTCACTAAGCCATCCTAGTTATTGCTGATGGGTCGGAGGAGTTTACAGATTATTTCAGAGGACTGATTTCCCTGAATGATTTTTGCTAAAACATGCTAATTAAGTGGAAGTTCATGTTATTATGTGGGTTGGCGTGAAACACTTTGACTGCAAAAAAATGCAAATCAGCTGACAGTTTCACAGTGAGAAGATGCAATCAATGTGATTTGGTTACTGCACATGAAGTTTTATTGAGAAAGTTTTCAACCTCAGGATGTTGTTTTAAAGGTCCCCTGACATGAAATTTTCATTTTCTATTTAACATTAATATGAGTTCCTCTAGCCTGTATTTGGTCCCCTCGTGTCTAGAATTTTCAATCGGTGTAAACCGAGCTTTGGCTATTGTTCTCTTCTCTGCAGCTCAGACGAGCTGATTCTTGAATATCCCCTATATGACGTCATGCGGGGGAAAGGTTACCTCCCCTTTCTCTGCTTTGCCCGCCCCAGAGAATTTGGCTGGCCCCTTAGGGCCAGGAACAGGAAGTACGAACAAGCAGGCGTGATTTTAGTTTTTCCTAGAGAAACAGCTTTGAGATTTCAGTGTTTCCTCGAGAGATATCATGGCCTGCAAACGAGCGAAGCATGGCAGTTGATCAGTGATTGGATGTACAAATGAACACAAAATCATTTTTTAGTTCCTTCTTCCGAGCCTCTGAAGAAACAATGGGTTCATTTTATTTTTTCTGGAAATGCACTGACTCAACTCCCAATGTTTTGTATGGTCCAAACATTTCACCAACAACTGTTTCTCGATGAACGTCTGAAAATAAATTGATCGAGCTAACTTTACCCAGCAACAATTTCTAATGTAGCCTAATTGTTCAAGTTCAGACAGTTAATCTTTCTCTCAAAATCGTTTGATACTGTTTATGCAAGTCAAGCCAGTGACTAAAATATCCACTTCACATTGTTTCTTTTTGTAGGATGTAAATAATCTTATTTAAATTGTGAACAAATTATACAGAAAGAAAGCGATCAAAGAACAATCTTTCCACACAGCGCAATTTATCTGGACAATTCGTTATGAAATCAATGACGCAAGTTACACTGCACAACAAAGCTCTGATTGTATTATACATCATCGTGTCTGCATTGGTGAAAGCATTAGTGAGAGCAGAAACTGCGTTACAATAAGATCTTCATTCTCACGATCAACAGACTGTCATCTGCTTGCTTAATGCTCATCACAGCAACATTTTATGTGATGGGAATCTAAATACTTCAAAAACTTCTCACGATTCATTAATCTAGATAGCTGTAATAGTAAAAACGTATAATAGCTGTAGTGAAAGTATTCAAGTGAGTTTCACATGTAATATGTAGCTATTTCATATGGAAGCATGTCAGCCAATCACAGCAGTGGGCAGTTACACTGAATCCCACAGCAGACACGCCCCTTCAAACAGAGCGTTCAAAGCAGAGGCTAAAATCAGGCTAGCAGTGTTGTAGTCAAGACCAGCTCACTCGAGTTCGAGACTTTGAGACCATAGAGGGTCGAGTCCCAAGCTCTGAGACTTTAGACCAAAGACAGTCGAGTCTGAGCTCGAGACTCGAGACCAAAGAGTTCAGATCGAGACCAAAGCGAGTCTCAAGTCTAGACCAGAGACAGTTCGAGACTCTAGACCATAGAGGGTTCGAAGTCCTGAGCTCGAGACTCGAGACCAAAGACAGTCGAGTCCGAGTTCGAGACCTAGACCAAAGACAGCTTGAGACTCGAGACTCAAAGACAGTCGAGACTCGAGACCAAAGAGCAGTTCTGAGTCCAAGATCAGAGAGTCGAGAGAGACCAGACCAAGAGAGTCGAGTCCAAGCTCTGAGATTCAGACCAAAGACATTCGAGACTTAGACCATAGAGGGTTCGAGTCCGAGTCTTAGACTTGAGACCAAAGACAGTTCGAGTCCGAGTTTAAGACTTTAGACTAAAAGACAGTTTGAAAGACATTTAGACTAAAGAGAGTCTGAGTCCAAGCTTTAGACTTTAGACTCAAAGACAGTCTTAGACTGTTAGACCATAGAGAGCTTCAGTCCAGTTCGAGATTAGACTAAAGACAGTCGAGTCCAAGTTTAGACCAAAACTAAAGAGAGTTACGAAGAGAGACTTGAGACTCAAAGAGAGTTCGAGTCCAAAGCTTCAGACCTGAGACTCAAAAGACAGTTCGAGACTCTAAGACCATAGAGGGCGTCGAGTCCGAAGTTCAGACTTTAGACCAAAGACAGCTTTGAAGTCCTGAGTTTTAGACTCTAGACTAAAGACAGTCTTTGAGACTTTAGACCAAAGAGAGTTCGAGTCCAAGTTCGAGACTCGAGACCAAAGACAGTCTCTAAGACTTAGACCATAGAGGGTTCAAGTCCGAGCTCGAGACTCTAGACTCAAGAGACAGTCGAGTCCGAGACCATAGAGGTTGAGTCCAAGCTTGAGACTTAGACTCAAAGACAGTCGAGTCCGAGTCGAGACCGAGACCAAGAGAGTCGAGTCCAAGTTCGAGACTTTAGACCAAAGACAGTTCGAGTCCGAGTTGAGACATGAGACCAAAGACAGTCGAGTCCGAGTCGAGACAGAGACCAAAGACAGTCGAGTCCGAGTCGAGACCAGAGACCAAAGACAGTTCGAGTCCGAGTTCGAGACAGAGACCAAAGACAGTCGAGTCCGAAGCTCGAGACCGAGACCAAAGACAGTCGAGTCCAAGTTCGAGACTGAGACCAGAAGGGTTAGATAACCTGAAGGATGGGTCTCAAACCAGACTTAAAGATATCTTCAAGAACATGTAAAATATTTGGTGGTAACAATTAAATTGGCACCATACTCAAACAGTAAACCAAATATACCATGGAATCATGTGCACTGTAATGGTAAAAAGGCCACATGGTGTAAAGGTAATTTTATTATAAATATGACTTACAATTATTACAATCAGTAAGTGCTCTTTCACATAACATTACTGCACACGAATTCTGTGTGGCTCTTATATGCAAACTGAATTATGGATAATAAGGCAGACATTTTCAATACATAGTTGAGCTAGAGGCTCCACATCACATCTGACCTGGGTCCTGCTGCATTTCAACTGCAGTCATGCGCAGTTGCACACAAGAAAGTCAGCAATCATTGGACGTTTCAATCAAATAACAATTTTAAGAAATATTAACATACAGTAATAATCATGACATATTTTGAATGGGACTCAAGTGGACTCGGGAATAAGTCTGAGTCCTGACTCTCAATATGTTCGAGTACGAGTCAATATCCGAGTCAAAATGCACACGAGTCCATGACAAGACCGAGTCCATTAAAATATGGTCTCGATACTCGAGTCTGAGACTCGAGTCTCAAGTGCACAACACTGCAGGCTAGGAAAAATGCCTTTTATTTCAAAATTATGACTATTTTTGATTTAAAAAAACATACTAACATTATAAGGGCAACCCAGGAAACATTATAAAATAATAAAATAACCCCATGTCAGGGGACCTTTAAAATTTTGGAAATATACTTCCAAATGGCCTATATGTACAGTATGTATGAATGTACAGTATGTATGAATGTATGTATGTATGTATGTATGTATGTATATATTTTCTTGTTTGTCTGTCTGTCTTTCTATCTATAATTTGTCTGTCTGTCTGGATAACCCCAGATTTTTTTTGCATGTTGAATCCTAAAGCCTTTATTTTGGTCAAATGCTGTGAACTGTGTCCACAAAAATGTTGGCGATTGTGCAAATATGAATGTAAATAATATGATTCAGTGCACAAATGCACATTGTGCAAATGCTGTTGCAGAAATGAAGAGCGTGAGAAGCTAAATTTACTGATTTGGTAAGAGTGTTATAAGCTGTTTGCATGTAAATGAATACAGTGCCACTCTTCACTCTAAAATACACAATGTAACAGACTATATACTTCTTTAATTTGATCACATCTTTTTATTTCATAATTTAAAACAAAATAAAAGACTTGCTATTACCATTTTATTTCGATTAAATGCGTTGTCCCATTTGTTTTATGTTATTTTGCTAATATTAATTAGGTTAAACAAAGGTTAAACAAATGTGTAAGTGATGCTCCTCTCTTTAATTTTCTTCTAGCTGGCAATGAGTTGTTCTCTCCTTGGCCTGTAATCTGACAGTGGCAGTGCTTGGTGTCGTAATTCCCATAGGTATGTACATCTTCAACCTCTCTGACTCCCAGGGGCCGCTAGGGTCCTGCTCTGTGCTATTTTGAGCACATTATGACACCAGTGTTTCTCACCGATGCTCTAACTGCAAGGTGAGTGAGCCCAGGGCAGCAGACTCAGCTGTATGGAGATGCTTGTGTGTGTGATGTCTGCATGAATTTAGATTTATTCTACTTTATTGTATTTGTGAACCAAGAAAGAAATTCCCCTGGTAATATTATGACAAATTTGACTAACATCAAGTGTGCTGCATTGCAGATGGAGCAGATGTTAAGATTTCATTTGATTTATATTTGGTTACATTTCTAAGAGCCATGTAAGAATGTTCTCAATTTGCTTCACTGATGAACATGAAACGTTTGAGTTTTTGCCTGTTCTTCATTCCCTATCAACCCTCTCTCTGCGGTTTTAGTTTTCTTCTGCTCTTCACATTTTCTTTTGCGGTTTCAACCCAGCCAATTTAAAGGAACTGTTCACCCATAAATAACAATTCTGTCATCATTTACTCACCTGTTGTTTCAGTCTGTTTTGACTGACTGACTTCTGTGGAACACAAAAGGTGATGTTTGGTAGAATGGTGATGCTGCTCTTTTCCACACATAAAGTCTACAGGAGCTGTCAGTATGGTGGCCGAGAGGTTCAACGTGTTGCTACCTAAAGAAGACGCATGCAAATATAAAAAACGTGTGCAAATATAAAAACGTATGCAAATAGAAAAAAAACATCCACAAATTAAGAAAAACATCATCAGTTCCACAACACACGTGTGCTCCAAGTACTCACAACACAACCAAATACACAAAACGCGCTGCAAAAGCTCACAACACAACCAAATACAGAAACGCTGCAAGTAACACAGACCACAACAGAAATGTTTCCGGGGAACCAAATTAGTGACGTACCCGACTGGGACTTGCTTAATGCTCGTGAGCTTCCCTATGCCCTACTCCCTTCAAAGGGTAGATGACAAAGCTCTTCAAGTGGGACTTTGGCATGAGCATGGCACATTTATGTAGCCGTTTGGAACTTGATGAAGGGAGCAACAATAGACGTAATGTAATTATTTTTACCGAGGATGTTCCTATGACAACGCAGCACTTTGTCCATCAGCTGTATAGCTGTTCTGACGACAGAAATATAATGATTAACATAACGGTTGCAAATATATATATATATATATATTTTTTTTTACTTTACAAAAATCTGTTAAAATATCCGTTTTATATATCTGTATGTCAGTGCCATACATTACCTAACATTTTTTAGGAAACTTTTCTTATGAAAATTTAAACATAAAATCAAACTATTTGTATGGTGTAACTGATGTATAGATTAATATCTTGCCTTTTCTTGTCTTTTCTATCTTTTTTTTATTTATTTAGTTTAGTTTTCAGATCATTGTTCTTTTCTCATTTGTATTGTGATGATATTGAACATATTGTTAACACATGTTGTATATTGTACACAAGTTGTATGTCATAATAAATTGAATCTCTGTGTTTTGCGGGGGAAAAGTCAAAAGAAATTAAATTAAATAAAGTAGAATTTTGAGTAAGCAAGGAGTATAGACGAACTATAAAAAATATATAATATTATTTATATACAATATTATTTTAATAGTATAGTTTATTTATAAAAAATATAGGCTTTGACTTCTTGTCAATAAAGGTTTTTGCTGTAAGCACGTCCTGTGTATGCTATGACCCATACAGCAAACTGACATTGAATCAACGTGGAAAATCGATGTCTCTCATGACATTCAAAACAACGTTATCTGGCATTGTTTTGCTCATTCGAATTAACGTTGAACCAACGTCAGATGCGGCATTCTTCAAAGCTAAATGAAAATCTAAAATTGGTTTGCTTTCATAACGTTGAAGCAACGTTGATTTCAAGTTGATTTTCCGTTAGTTTTGAAAGAATGACGCTGTCTGACGTTGTATATCAACGTTAATTCGATGAGCAAAACAATGTCAGATCAACGTTGTTTCGATGTCATGTTTCCACGTCTGATTCAATGTCAGTTTGCTATCTGGGTGAGGACGTCCCAGTCGGGTCCGTCACTTATTTGGTTCCCGGAAACATTTCCGTTGTGGACCCTTGCAGCGCGTTTCTGTATTTGGTGGTATATTGTGAGTATTTGGAGCACGTATGTTGAGAGACTGATGAAGATTTCTTCATTTACGGGTGTTTTTTTCTGTTTGTATGCATTTTTTTGTATTTGCATGAGTTTTTTTTCTGTTCGCATGTGTCTTCATCAGGTTGCAGCGGGGTGAGCTCTCGGCTACCGTACTGTCAGCTCTAAAAATGACAAAAGCACCACAAGAGTGATCCTTCTGACTCATGCACACTTGTGTGTGATTACCAGAGCATTCAAGTATAAGGCTGAATAAATAAAGCTGAATAAATGCCATTGTTATTTTTGTGTGAACTATTCCTTTAATTTTATATTTTCATCAATCTATCTATTAGGGGTGTAACGGTTCACAAAATTCACGGTTCGGTTCCAGACGATACACTTGTGTCACGGTTCGGTACGGTTCGGTACTTTTCAAATACAGCAAAAAGAAAGAAATGGGAGCGAAATTTCCTTGATTTACATTTTTTTATTATATTTTTATTAAAACTAAACATAAAGTATGATATTTTTTTTAACTTTGATCAATGATGGCGCTATAGCCTACTTGACTTTTCATAGGAGCTTATAAAACAAAACAGCTCCTTGGACAAATTGAAATGTAATATTGTAGTAGTTATAAACAAAGGTTTATTTTAGTTTAGATTAACATTTGAGGGCAGCAATTGTATTCATAATGTCAAAATACAACGGACATGATGTTACTTGAAAGCATTATAGCCTACTATTCCTGCTAAACTTACAGATAGTAGTGTTATACAGTAAATCCTTGGTGTTGTTGCTGATCTGTGGACACTGGATAGTTCATTCATGGCACAATGTTTCTTCCTGGTTTCCACGTCAGCGCTGGTTTGATCCGTTAATAACAGAGAAATGTGAATGTTTCTCACTAGATCTTGCAGCGATGTTATTACTTTAGTGGCGAATTCAAATATTTTCTTTACTGGATTTGGCTGTGTAGTAACAGTGCTGATGATGAAGATCGGCTCGCGCTGCATTGGTCCAAACTGATAAACGGTCCCACATCCAAACAAACAACCACACAAAACGAGTAGCTCAGTTTCGTTCCGCTTACATTATATTTGCCATTTGATGTATGTTGGGCAATGTTGTGGTCACGCCAAAATCTCTTACTCTTACATTATGAACGTGCTTGACACACGCGACATGCCTACATTTGAATAACCAAATGTTGGTCGGCAGGAAGAATGAACCGACGAACCGTTCGGTTAAAAAATGCGTACTGAAAAACCGAAACGAAAGCCTCGTACCGAAAGGTTCAATACGAATACGCGTAATCGTTACACCCCTACTATCTATCTATCTGTCTGTCTTATCTATCGATAGAAACTATCGATATATATATCTATCTATTTGTCTGTCTGCCTGTCTATCTATCTCATAGTATATCTGTTTGTCTCTCTGGCTGTCTTGTCAGTCATTCCACCGCCAGTCAATCGTGTGTTAACATGTCCCCTCACGCTGTATGTCAAACACATGCAGTTCCTATTGTTGCCACAGTGGTCTTCGGGTGCTGTGTACCGGCGTTTATCTCATTTACCGCAACTGGAGGAGGAACAGCACCAAAAGCATGAACTTCGACAACCCAGTCTACCGCAAAACCACAGGAGAGACGGAAGAGGATGAGATTCATATCGGTTCGGACTGACGGGCTCGCTGGGCATCACCACCCTTACCCTGGGCCCGTGGTCGGCATGACGCCAGTCGGCACCGGGACGTGCCCGCCATTCATCGCTCCTGCCTCTGGGGACCGGTTTACCAGACCCTTCCACACACTGGTACACAGAGCAACCCACCATCTCTAGTAATAAGTGAAAAGGAGACGACTTTAGAAATACTGTGACCGCAGGGAGAAGGACCGACGTGGCTGCCAAGCTATGCAGGAATAGCGTTTTATCGAGCTGAATCATTCTTAACGTGGCCATGTTTCAGAGTGAGCTGCAGAATGCTGGAGTGCAAATACTGGATGATTACTAAAGGAAAGTGTTATCATTTCAGTCCCGTAATCATCTAGTCCATTTTATCATCATTTATTGCTGGTTGGAATCACCAGGCCAATCCTTTTCAAACCTCCATTAATTATATTTATCTTATAATAATAATAATCGTGACATTTATATAACGCTTTTCTCTGGTACTTAAAGTGCTTTACATAGAAGGGGCGAATCTCCTTAACCACCATCTTATAATCCTAGACAAATTTAGCACGGTAACTGGTATTAAATTTACTATTCAAATATTGTAACTAGTCTATTTGACTATCAGTGTCCAGCACTTTAGCTAAAACTGCAGAGAGAGAAAATAAATCCTTATTTCTAACATTGCTTTGTTTATTTAGGCATGTTTTAAAAGTGAATTAACCAAATCATTAAAATTAATTAATCTATTTATTAAAATTTAAATTCCAATCAATTCTAATGGATAAAATCAAGTCCTGACTTTTATTCCTTATGAAATATCTCGAATTCCACTCAGAAATACGTCACATTATGAAAGTAAAATGGGCTGCAAATGTTGACTTTAAAGTGCCCCTATTATGCTATTCTTAAAGCTTCCTAATTTTGTTTAGGTCTAAAAACCTTTCATTTTCTTATAATATAAATTGCACATCACCTCATTTCTCAAAAAGTCTGAAATCAGTTATTTCGAAGAGTCAGTTCTAAACTCCTCTTTACTAAGAGCTTACTCTGCTCTGATTGGTCAGATGGCCCAGTATGTTGTGATTGGTCTACAGCTTACACTGTAAAAGCCCATTAGTTCAGTTTACTTAATTTTATTATGCAAAACTCGTTGCCTTAATTCCATTAAGTAAGTATAACTTAATTGCATCAAGTTATTCTCACTTAATCCTTTTAAGTTTTGTCAACTTAATTATGTCTGTGATCAGAGGAAGTGTACTCCTAGAGTGCATTGAGGCATGAATAAATTAATTGCTTTGTTTTTCTATTTTTGGCTTTATTTTACCATTACAATTTTATTTGCTATATCATTATTGGGGTATTAAACCAGTCAAGTAATGTTTACAAGGTTTTTCTGCGTAACGAAGGCGTAGCATGCAAACACTACAGATTACTAAGAAATTTTAAGTAAGTTCAACAAATTATTGGACATTAAGTAAAGTTAACAAAAAAAATTCTTAGTAAGAACAATGTTAGATTTTATGTCAGAAACAAAACGCCTATTACCATAACTGAATTTCATATCAATTCCAGCACAAGTCTTTCTAAAGTGCATGTAAAGTGTATTCACAGCGCCTGAAAACAGCTTGTCCGGCATGTCAAGCATGTATACACAAACCAAACTCTACCAGACCTCAGCTAAAACTACAGTGTTCGTGGACGGATCAAATAGACGTCATTTGTTGGCATCATGCAAATGCATTATATTGTTACATATATGTAACAGTAAGTGAGACTGGAATAACTGAGTTTCAGCAGTTCAGAATCTACCTTTTTCTAAGAGACAATAACTTTATTTGTCGTCCACTTTGATCTAACTCTTTGCAGACTTTTTACATTCACAAACAGCTATATTGCATGCGTGAAAGGAAATATTCAAAATATGCATAATAGGAGCACTACAATACTAATTTATAATAAAATATGCCCCCACCCCCACCGGAATGCATCTACAACTTGGCAAGACACTGAAACTGGCAGAGGACGCCTGGCTGAGTGGGAGCATAGCACAAGGCTATTTGACACTTCAAATCCTGATCTCACCAGAATTCAGACCACTCTCACGAGGTGGCTGAGTCCGGAGCAACTCGCACGACCTCACTCTGGACGAATTAGTACGTTTTTGCTAAATCGGGCAACACACTCTACCGAATTGGCCAATTCTGTATGAATTTGTACGAATGACCTACCCTTGACGCGGGTTTGGACAAATCGTACGAGTTCGTACGAGTGAGGTTGTATGAATTAGTACTGACTCAGCCACTCGCACCGAATTCCGCAACGAATTGGTCGCTAGATAGCGTAGGATATTTACATCTGTGGGAAGACGTATTTTAAAGAGTGTTCTGCTACATCTGCAAGACGCTCTAGGAATCGTTCCTGCCATATGTCAAATAGACGTTTACAAGATGTCAGTTTAACATGCATTCTAAAACGTTACATCTTAGAGACATCTTCTAAACGTCTATTTGACATCTGACAGGAAACGTCCTGACACGCCCTTGCAGATGAGCAAACACTCTTAAAAATCAGAGCGGGTCAGAATAAATCGGGTCAGAGCGAGTGCATTACGCATTGAGTTGAGTTCACATTGAACTGCGTTTCGCTACACGTAGCATGCAGCTGTCATTTCTAAAATTTCACACGTCTGTTTCTGTTATTGGGGTTGTTGCATGCGGAACAGGTTTGCCGTCCGCCCACTTGCATTCATCTTTCATGTTGTTGTTTATCTCCGAGTGGAGAAACGCGGTGAAACATAAGCTGATAGTTCGCCCCAAGGGTCTAGCATAGCTACAGGCGCTGAGCTAAAGGTTACGTAAGCACTATGCTTGACGTCTAAACACATTAGAATCATGTTAACGTCGGGAAAAAAAGTATCCCAGACTGGCGTTTGTGCAGACAGCCTTCTCAGCAGATCTAGTGCTCATGCCTCACTGTAAGAGACGTACGACCTTTAACGAGCGCTCTGAAAGGCCATGCGTTCCAAATGCTGGACATTTATTCATGCGGTTGGTTTTTTACACAGGGGTTCCTCTGCATTTCTCCTGTCGTGTGCTGTGGGAATGTTTCGTTTTGTCTCAGGGAGATGGTATAGAGACGGATCAGATTTCAGTTGATAAATTCATCTTGCTTGCCTTGCGGTGACATTATGTACAGTGGGTTGAAGCAGGATGTCATGCATAAAGAGTGGCTTGGGAAAGAGAGATTTCTTAGAGGGCTACATTGTCAATAAAGTTTGAAATAGAAACTGAAATGAATCGGATTGGGTTCTAGTATTGTTGTCTAGGTCACATTTCACCCTAAAATGAAAATAAAGATCATTTGCATATAGATTTTTTCAAATATTTTTGAAAGATTGCTCTCTGATAAATCTTAAAATATTATTACAACAGTTTTTCTATTTGGATTTATTTTAAAATGTAATTTGTTCCTGTGACACAAAGATGAATTTTCAGCATCATTACCCCAGTCTTCAGTATCACATGATCCTTCAGAAATAATTCTAATATGATGATTTGCTGCTCAAGAAACATTTCTGATTATTATCAATGTTGACACCGAAATGTTAACTTATTTCAATCGTATTAATTTCTTTCTAAATCGTACTTACCTCAAACAAATACTATCATGATACAAAAATTACACATAACATTTGAATGAATACAATTTTTACTGATTTCATACAGTAATGAGAATAGAGAATTACCAGGGGCAAATGTGTTACAAAAATCTTAATAGTCCTTGGTTTTCTTTATTTTAAAATCTTATTTAGTTATTTATTTCTTTTGATTTTGTGGTGAAATATGACCTGGATGTGTTCTTGTCAGGTTTCATGAGATTCACTCACTGAGGCTTTTCCCCCCTTTATACTTTATATTATGAAGGTGTCTAGAGTGTTGTATACTTTGAATACATTTTTAGACAAAGGACAGATTTTTTTTTCTCATTAGTGTGTGAAGACCAGCTGTTCATTCACAGATTCTGCATTCAGATGTTACCTCATTAATATGATAGAGCATCGCTCTAGGATTTCAAATGAAGACTCCCTCATAAGAGAGGAGCATTAAATATCATGTGTGTGTGGAGGGTGTGTGTGTGTGCGATGGATATTAATATGTGCATTCAGAGTGCATGTTTTTGTGGTGTGGAAGTTAAATCTGTGTGTAATGTGATTATGAAATGAGAAGTGTAAATATGTTTTCATACAAATACTTTTGATACACCTTTGTAAAAATGTATATAAGATTTTAGATAACAGTATTGCCTATGAACTAATTTATTTGGAATATATGATCATTGTTTTCTGATGGTAAAATATTATATTCTGCCAAAGTGTTTGTGCGATTTCTGTGTATTATTAATTTTTTGCTGTTGATATTTTTTTACTTTTCTTTGAATTTGCTTTTTTTTACATTTTTAAATGTTCTTTAATGTCAGAACATTTTAATTAAGTAGTTTTATTAAACAACATTGTTATTGCACTATATTTTGCAAACACGAAATTCCATCTTTTTTCTTTCTTTTATTTGGTGCCTTGTTTTGTGATTTTTACGAACGCTGATTTGATTATGTCTGATCTCACACTGCATAAATTCTCATTGTATTTCAAATGTTTCTCTTATATGTCTCTATAAATTGGTATAAAAATTAATGAATAAAAAAAAATCTGCTGCCATTTGGAGTTTCATTGAAGTTGTATCTTTTAGCAAGAAATTATAAATAGCTACCCAAAGGTAGTGTTTTAATTCAGATCATATGTTCTGGTCATCCGCCCCCTTAGTTACTGTCACTAAGTCCGACAAGCTATGCTGCTCACACACCATGTTCTCACGCAGTGAGAAAAATACATTGCCGATTGACAACATGTTGACGGACAGGACAAGACCAGGTTACTTTCGGTTACTTTTGATATTAAGCAAAGTCTCACCTTTTAAATTTGGTCATTTTTTAAGAAATTTTAAACAATAAATACCATTTTGTTAAATATGTCGTGACAGATCGCTGTAGAGCATCAAGCTGACGTTCACACACACACACACACACGACTTAAGCTGCGTTCACACTACACGTGACCAAGCGACACGATACCATTCATTTTCAATGGTGAGCGGGCAACTTCCGGCGACATGCGCGGTCGCGACCGGTGGGGCGTGTCCAGCAATGCGACAAAGTTGAGAAATGTTTACCTTTATGCAAATGACAAGCGATTTTCGCGAGCGACAACCAATTGGAGTGAGTCACTCTTCAGTGCTGAGTCTGACCGAGGCAAGTTGAACGAGAAGCTCAGTTTTAGCAGTCAGAAACTGTCCTATAATGTATGATATATCTCTGTGTACATACAGTGGTGTTCACCGTACTGACTCTGTGACTGAATGGTTTCAGGAACCCAGATAGACCGGTATTTGCCCGTTTGCTGCAGTTAAATAGCCGCGATGGCAAAGAACACTCACTGTTTCTCGTTCATCTTTAATATTACGCATTTTATGACTGATTCCATTCATATTTAGACTTTTCCTTCCAAAATATTTGTTTGTAGCGGCAATAAAACATATTTTTTGTCTAAAGCCCTATTCGCATGGGATTAGTATTCAGTGTTGGGGAGTAGTTAACTACAAGTAGCTTAGCTACTAACTTAACTACATTTTTCAGTAGCTTGGCAGTTGCTCAGTTGCTTTTAAACAGTGTAGCTTTTCCAGTAGCTAACTACTTTTTGCAGCAAGTTAGCGGTGTCAGCGTGAGCAAAAGCTACATTGCTACATTGTCGAGCCTGCACGAATCAGCGCGATGCAAGGATATTCTTGTTCAGATTACAAACTAATTTTGTGCCATTACCGCCACCTGTTGTTTAATCACGCATCTTGCGGCTAACGGTTCACTGACGTACAGAAGTGGGTTGACACACCCATATTATGATTATATAGCAAGACGTGACGGCAGATTTGGAGGATGGAGAAACAACTAACGTTAATTACCCATGGCCTTATTTGTCCAAGTTCAATCAGTATTTTTGAGAAAATGTTCTACATGCAATTTACGTTGGATGTATGTTTCGTTCTTGCAATGTTGTAGACTATTTGTTGCACTTTTGACAAACAGTCAGAGATATTTTGAGTGTTGTGTGTAATAAAACAATACTCTTTGAAATCGTAATTGCATTGCCTTGTTTTAAACACTAAATATTTTACTTAAAACATTCCTCAGACACTTATTCAGTTATTTATAATATACGTTGTTCAAAAAGCAAAAGTAGTTTCAATGTAGCTAGCTACTTTTTGATTGTAACTAACTATTTGAAGTGTAGCTAACTACTTTTCTAAACGGGTAGCTTGACTGTAGTTAAACTACTTTAACTTACCAGTAGCTTGTAGCTTGTCAAACTACAGTTTCAGAGTAGCTTCCCCAACACTGTTAGTATTACCTGGGGACCACGTGTGAAATTGAAATTACCCACCCACATCTGAATTTTGCAGTTTTAACTGAAGCTGCGTTCACACTGCCATTCGGTTCCTTCTAGTTCATTTATAGCATCAAATACACATGAATGAACACAAGAAGGAATGTTTTTTTTTATTAGTAGAAAGGCATCAAATAGCCTACACTCCATTTTCACTTCAAATCCTCCGATGTTGATCTACTCTTCTGACTGATTTGTCTGGACAAAATGGCAGATGGCGAAGTATGATTTGTCAAATCACCTGTAAATCAAGCTCCCTGCAAAGGGTCAATTATCATAATGGACATATCTCCAAACATGGCCTGCTTTTAAAACCTGTGTAAAACCAACTCGGACTCATTGGAAAAACGTAACATTTCTGCAAAATGACATTATGTCGCTTCTTGCATGTTTGCACGACTTTTTCAAAGTGAAATGTCCAATAAGTGGTGCTATAAACACCGCTTGTGTTCACTTTACAAATGATGAATGTGAATCATGTTGCATTATGTTGGTTGTTGTATGTATTGTTCCAAAAAGGCCGCATTTACACTGCAGGTCTTGATGCCCGATTCCGATTTGTTGACTATATTCAATTTTTGACGACCTAGCTGACATCTTTTAAAAGTGAACCATATCCGATATCTGCATTTACACGATACACGAGATGGTCTCATAATTACGAGCAGGGGTGTAAAGTAACGAATTACAAATACTCACGTTACTGTAATTAAGTAGTTTTTTTCAGAAATTGTACTTTTTTGAGTAAGTTTAAAATTGTGTAATTTTACTTTTACTTGAGTACATTTTAAGTGATGTATCGGTACTTTTTCTCCGCTATTTTCCTTCTGTTTGTGGTCGTTACTCGTTACATGCTTGTTCTAATTTTATTTTTATCCATCAACGTGATTGGATCGAGTAATCGGTTCTCGTGACTGTCATCAAATCAAATTAAGCATAGAAAACTTTAACCGCCTATAGAGGGAATGCATTGCACGTGACTTTCCCGCTGGAACAACCCCTCTCAGCCTGACCGAGTGGCAAAAGATCTGTCTGCGTGACTGGATTTAATAGGGGAAACTGCGAAAATGCGATTAAAACTAACAATTTTATCAATTTAAATTAAATGTTGGACTCAATATAGTGTTCCTTACAACTTACTAAAGATCGTGATCCATGGATATTATTGACATGCAGCCAGGAATCGTGTTGCCTGACATTTATGTTTGCCTGATTTCGACACCGGGGAATATAAAAGCAATATAGACTTAAACATAAAGCAAATTTGTCCAGTTGTTTCTGTGAATTGCAGTGATCCATTTGCTCCTCTTTCTATCGCAGTCTGTAAAAATATACCTCCGATTTTTTGTCAAATCTAGTTGTACAGTCAATCGCAAAGCTCTTTTCCACTTTATATGTGTTGTGTTTGTTTTTCGGGCATTCACGCTGAAACACATAGCCGCTCAGTCTTTTTGCCACTCACTGTGAGGAACTGCAGCACTTCAGGCCGGAAGTGACGTCACGCGCATTCCCTCTAGTCCTGCTGTTACTCGTGACTGCTGTGGAAGTGCATTCTCCACGCATCAATTCAAGATATCAGCGTCTTCCTCTAATATGCTAAGGTACATTTCTGCTTAATGATATTTATATAGGCTGGCCTGTCTACAGGGCCTAACATTTGGTCTGAGGTTGGGGGTATTGCGTGACGAGTTCATAATGCGGTGAATTCCCGCTCCCATTTACTTCACAATCACATTATAGAGAGACGCGCGTCACGATTTGTGCACTGCCGCGTCTCGCGCTCGCCATGCCGCCAGATTCAGAATCAGTGCACCAGGTCGTTAACTTGAACTGCATTTCTTAATAAGAAATTAGCACAGCTCGTTAGTAAACAACGGTTTTTTTGTGATTGATCCATTATACGATCCGTCTTCATTTGGCAATTGCACTTGAACATGTTGAACTTTTTTTTTTTTTTGTAGATGCTGCTGATAAAACAGCTTCGCCTCAAAGACAAAGAGACAAATGTGTTTGTTTTTTCTTTGTAAAAGTTTCCTGGATATAACTTCCCTATTTAATGCACAATTTTCCTTACAAATTATATTATCAGCATTACAATGTGAGTAAATGTAGCCATGTAAAATGTAAGGGATGATGCCACCCTTCTAGAACAATGTGCACTTACGTTTAAATTGTAACATATTTAATAGCATGGAATTAAAGTGTGTAATTAGTGTTAGCTCACTATCTTAGCCTTTTTCAGTGCATTGGTTGAGGTAATCCGATAATATTAGTGATTCTCATTTATCAAAACACTAACATTGGTACCGTTTTGGAGAGAAATTGGGTATTTTTTAATCTCTCTATTTAACCCATCTCTTGGTGTGTGATGCTGAACTATCATATGAGTTTCTAAAGGTTTTTGAATTCTTTGCACAGTTATGAATATTGATATTTTATGTGCAACAATAGCATGCTCAGGCCCAGTGGCTTTTCGCCTAATTTTAAATGCTTTTTCCTCCCAAATAATATGATTTAAATGGTGATGAGTGTACTGATTTGATGCATTTTAAAAAGATGGATGATAGATATTCTTCAATCTTTCTTACAAAGAACAAAATATAATGTGAATTACAGTATGTGCAATTTTTTTTAATTTATAAATTGTAGTGCACAGTGTTTATTATAAGGGGTAGAATCCACACCTCAGTACGTACTCACTACTCATGAGTACTTTTAAATAAGCTACTTTTTTACTCTTACTCAAGTAGTTTTTTGGACAAGTAATTTTTACTCTACTCACACTACATTTTTTGGAATGTAATGGTACTTTTACTTGAGTATGTTTTTTCAGTACTCTTTCACCACTGATTGCGAGATACGAGGGTCAGTGGCTCTACCATTGGAAAAAGCGTAATGGCTAACTTGGATCACGAGTGCCTTGATAACCAATCACATTAAAGCATCGATCCTATTGCATTTTTCAGTGTTCTGTGACGGTCAATCACTGTTTGTTTGCGGATACCATTTGAGTGAGAAGTGCCGTGAACTGAATCACACCTGTCTAGAAACAGATTAATCCAAAACAAATCTTTTTGAGCAAACATGTTGAAGATTAGCTGATGCACAGTCGATTCAATAAATGATAAGCTGTTTTCCCACAAAAGCTGTTTATTCAGTGTAGTGAAGCCTCTCCTCCATTGACATCCATTAAAAAAAAAAACTTTAATTCTTTTCAGCATCCCGAAGTGTTAGCAGACGTTGCACTTTTTCAGCTAAGGTTGCAGGCTTTCCGTCAAGTGGCTTTACTAGACACTTGGCGAAACAACCCAATACTGACGAGGAAAACCTTGGGCCGAAAAGGAAGTGAAAACGGCACGATTTGCCATGGAAGCAGACGAAATGATAATACAAGCTTTGAAGGTCAGCAAAATATTGAGTTGAGTCGTAGTCCTCCATTGCACTATTAGAGTCATGTGATCACTGTTGGTGTCCACTTGTGTTGACGTCATTCACCACCTTCGCTTTTGACAATGACGTACGACTTGCATTGGCAGGGGAATATCCGATTTGTCCGCTTGCATGGCAGATGTAAATGCACAAATCAGATTCACATTAGACTTATTTTCACATGAGCGAGGCCTGAAACCGATCTGAGAATATCGGAATCCATGTGCTTTTTTACAGCTTCGTTTGTGGGTCATATCCAATCTGTGCCACATGGGAGGAAAATCAAATGGGCTTTGTTAACATGACGCCAGTGTATGTGTGCAATGTACGTGTTCAGTCCATGTCTAGTCACAGGGTTACCCTGTGACAGGGTCACTTATGTAAATGCGGCCTAAAAGGGGCACTAAAAGGTTAATGCTCTATCACATTTGAAAAAAAGCATAGCACACACTCTAAACACGGCCCTGAACCGAGAGTGTTAACAAAAGCAAACGTGAGCTTTAAACACTGAAGCAATCACAGCTGCTTTTACTCTAAGCTCTTTATCGTGACTTGTGTTTCACAGGACCCATAGCGGATGCTCCGTATTATAAGGGCAATGCAATGCTGTCTACCAGGTGAGCTACTGAAAAGCCAAACATATGTTGCTGGTTATGCAATTCAGACGTCAAATATTGGAAAGATTGTTGGTAGAATGATGTTTGCAGTAGCAAAAAACTGAATTTTTATGCTTAGTTTAAGATTCTTGGTGTTTAGTCTTCCATATAGGACACTATCTTATTGGACTGCCTCAGGAATTGTGTCGCTATACAGTGAAACGTGTTTGCTTTTTGACAATACCACTGTTGCTCAAAATACATATAAAGCTGTGTTGTATATTATCAGCATTTACCCACTTGTAGGCTTACAGTGACTTTATTTATATCTAGATGTACATGGTCAAGGATCCTCATCAGATGATTTACCACACTGAATCCTCTAGATAAGCAATTTATTTAAAGATGCCAGAAGGATTAGATTCATTTGTGTCTGTCTGAAATACAGTCAACCACCCAAAGGATTTGACATGTTTTATTGAATAGTTTATTTCATTGACATAAAATGACTCAAAATGAAACTGGGTTAATTACATTACATTAATAACATTTCCCTGACCAGAGTGGTATAAATGTCTTTAAATTTTATTGTCAGTTTTGAGATTGTTATATTTACATTGACAAGCTTTACATTAGCAAACTACTAGTAACGTTATAAATGATAATATTAACATTTTATTCTTGATCTTTTATTGTTGATCATTGTATTGTTTAAACGACTGTGAGATCCACATTAAGACACCTTGCATTTGTCTGAGCTCTTGGTTTCTGTGCGGGCTTTCAGAAGGTCTGCTATGTCTGTATGAGAGGCTTGTGTTGCCAGAGACAATGCACTGCGACCAGCCTAGAGACAAAACACAGATGAAGATGATAGATGACAATCCATGAGATGTACTCAGACCTAAACAGCATGTGAATATCGTCTTAGTGAAAATATTTGAGCCACGTTTGCCTCTGATGTTACAATTGACATCAGTGGTAAATGTGGTTCAAATCATTGTCCATGGTGTGTGTGTGGTAATTTTGGACGAATTGAACAGATGGACATTAAACATAAAACTTCTGTCTGAAAAATCGCAGGAAGTCTTTACAGCACCTGCTCTGTTTTAGAGGATTTATTGTTCTCGGAGCAGATCTTCAGTTGTGTTGATCTGACACAGATGTGTCTTTACCAACATTAGTTTCAGCTTGACAGATTTAATTTAGTCTACATGCATTCACATTATCTAGCTTTCTTTTTCTTTCTCATTCTCTGATATAGAGGCGATAAAGACAGAACACAGATAGTGATTAGACTAACACTATATTCCTGAGCTGTCTTTCACATATACTTTCTTTTGCTGTTTTGAAGAGTGAGGCTGACATCATGTTAACATGAAATAACTGTTTTTAGAGTTCAGACAGGTTTGTGTCCAGTAGGTGGCGCAGTTTTTTTACAGTACAGCTGTAGAAACAGAAACGGCTCTGTCAACCCACACTGAACGTACTCAAAAGAGCAGTGTCTATTTATTTTACTGTCTATGTTGTCTTCCTCCTACAAAGTTTTGTTTTCTTTTTCACCATAATATTACATTAATAATAATACATGGACCAAAAAAAGGGACAGCTCTGACTGTGCAGATGATGATTCCTCAGCCAATCATATTGACTGAACAGTGTTTGTAATGCATTGGAAGTCAGGCTATTATGGAGGTTTTAAAAGCAATAAAGAACAGCTTGTATTTTTGTTACAGTGCATAAACTCATTTTTATGAAACATTTGCTCACTTCTGTATATTGCAAAATATAAATATGCATTCATATGCATGTAAATAGAGGAAGCAACATTAAAATTTGCATTCTAAAATGACTTCAAAAGTTACACTGTGTAACTCTTTTAGTTTATTCTTAGCTAAAAATACTTGTGATAAAAAAATATATGTGCTCGTTAATGTATATTTACTTCGTTCAAGTAATGAAGTATTCTCGTGAGTGTATAATATGCCATTGAAAATACATACGGGTAAGGGGTTCTAATGTCGGTCTGCCATGTTGCCCCTCCATCTTGAAAGCACATTAGCCAAAGAGGGACATACCCGTTAATTCAAGCTTCGCATTTCGCGTTTACATTTGAGCCAACACTCATGGACGTGGTCGAAATGGAAGCCATGTTATTCTTGGATTACATTGGACACCGTAGGAGTTAAAACGAAATCGGAATTGAGAGGAACAGAAACTAATATTCACTGGATGATCATATACCTTTTTACCACTAGATGGGGGTAAAACTCACACAGTGTGGCTTTAGAGTTTGTGCTTGCATGCAAGAGAATTTACCTTGTCTTTTAATTGACATCGCAGTTTGCTTCCTCCAGCAAAATGCGCACAATGTTGATGTGTCCCCGATCACAGGCGCTGATCAGTGGCGTGGTTCCTGCATGATCCTGGGCATTAGGATCCGCTCCCTGTTCAAGCAGGAGACGCACCATTGGGACACGTCCGTGTCTTACTGCCAAGTGTAGGGCTGTTTGTCCGACCTAAAGACATTTATTTAGAACAGAAGCAAACACATCCATCTTCTGAAACATTACAGAAATTGCCAAATCTTATGGAAATCTTTTCCAACAAATCATTTGATATAAAGTGCACACTGTGCCATCTGGCTGGTAACACCATCACCTGGCCAACACAGGCGTTGACGTCACCAAGACCCATCAGCTGCTGGACCACTTTCATGTCCTTTGGTGTTTCTACAGCTGTCAAAGAGGCCAGCATGATAGCGGTGTAGCCAGACTTGTTTCTCAGGTCCACTTCACATACACCTAAGTTAAAGCAAGCACAGTAAGTGTCTGTTAGATTAGCTTAAGGTGTATCTTTTCCATAAATTTTGACACTTTTTGTACTGTAAAGTTTCATTTGAACCCTTTTTCAATTTGCATTTCTAAAACTTTATTTTGATGGTCCCTTTAACACATTCTTTTGACTATAAGTACTTTGCAACTACATGTCAACTAATTCTCATTAGAGTAGACTGTCTGCTTAACATCTGCTAACACTTTATTGTAGTGATGGGGACGAGACCGCCTAATGCCGAGTCCGAGTCAAGACCGAGTCTTTGAAGGGTCAAGTCCAAGTTGAGACTGAGTCTGTTGGTTTTCAAATACAGTTCAGTCCAATTCAAGACCGAGTCTTTGAAGGGTCGAGACTGAGTCTTTGAAAGGTCGAGTCCGAGTCGAGACTGAGTCTGTTGGTTTTCAAACACAGCTGAGTCCGAGTCAAGACCAAGTCTTTGAAGGAGCTCGAGTCCGAAGTTGAGAATCCGAAGTCTGTTGGTTTTTTGAAAATACAGTCGAGTCTGAGTCAAGATTCGAGTCTTTGAAAGGTCTAGTCCAAGTTCGAGACCAAGTCTTTAACAAGGTCGAGTCCGAGTTCGAGACTGAGTCCGTTGGTTTTCAAATACATTCGAGTCCGAGTTCAAGACCGAGTCTTTGAAGGGCTTCGAGTCCAAGTTCGAGACTCGAGACTGTTGGTTTTTCAAATACAGTCGAGTCTGAGTCAAGACTCGAGTCTTTGAAGGGCTTCGAGTCCAAGTTCAAGACTAAGTCTTTGAAGGGGTTCGAGTCCGAGTCGAGACCAAGTCTGTTGGTTTTCAAATACAGTCGAGTCTGAGTCAAGACCGAGTCTTTGAAGGGTTCGAGTCCAAGTTCGAGACTAAGTCTTTGAAGGGTCGAGTCCGAAGCTCGAGACTCGAGTCTGTTGGTTTTCAAATACAGTCGAGTCCGAGTCAAGACTCGAGTCTTTGAAAGGTTCAAGTTCCAAGTCGAGACAGTCTTTGAAGAGTCGAGTCCGAGTCGAGACTGAGTCCGTTGGTTTTCAAATACAGCCGAGTCCGAGTCAAGACCGAGTCTTTGAAGGGTCGAGTCCGAGTCGAGACAGAGTCTGTTTGTTTTCAAATACAGTCGAGTCCAAGTCTCAAGACGAGTATTTGAAGGGCCCGAGTCGAGACCGAGGTCGTTGGTTTTCAAATACAGTCAAGTCTGAGTCAAGACCGAGTCTTTGAAGGGTCAAGTCCGAGTCGAGACAGAGTCTGTTGGTTTTCAAATACAGTCGAGTCCGAGTCAAGGCCAAGTCTGTGAAGGGTTCGAGTCCAAGTTGAGACTGAGTCTTTGAAGGGTCGAGTCCGAGTCGAGACTGAGTCCGTTGGTTTTCAAATACAGTCGAGTCCCAGTCAAGACTGAGTCTTTGAAGGAATAAGTCCGAGACGATTTAGAGAAAGCAGAAATAGGTCTCTGAGACTCGGTACATCTAGTACTTTATTGCTGATGATCCTCCAACAGACATTCTACTGACTTTAAGAAAATTTGCAAGTACATGTCAAGTTGTTCTACTGAACCCTACCAGTCTACTAATACTCTACACACTTTAATGAGAGTCTGTAGGTGCTAACAGTAATTATAATTGACAGAATGTGTTAAAAGGATCATCAAAATAAAGTGAAACCAAAAAATAAAGCTGGAAAGCGGACAACCTCAAGGTGAATATTCAAAGTTGTATATGGACAGAGTAGCTCTGCTTTAAGCTCTAGTAAGATGCCTTCCCGTCTACCGCCTTCTAAGGCCACATCCCAAATTAAATGGAACTCCACAAGTGACTCATTTGGAACATGTGCACCACACTAAGAATATTGCACTACTCACAAGAAGCACAAAAGAGACTAAACTGACAATTGATTTATTGAATTTGACGTTAGCATGTTGCTATAGACCAATTTTCAGTTGGTAAACATGGTGACGTTTTTATATGGGCGAAGCTAAGGTGGTGGCAGAACGATCCCTTTGGCCGCTTCACTAACAAAGTCTGCAAGTTTTGTGTTTTTATATTAACTCAATATTACAAGTTTTTACTATGGTACTTTTTAATGTTTTTGCTTTTACTATGGTCACTTTTTAAAGCCGTGTTAGCTGATATCTCCATTGTGTATTGTGTTTGTTTATCAAAATCAAGCTGAAGTCTTATTTCATGTAGCCTATAGATATTAATACATCTATGGCTTTTAGATGTTTGCTGATCACTGTGAAAACAGTGAATGCGACCCTTCACACTGAAGTGTTTTTTGCTTTCATTAGCTTGAAGTAAGTGATTCTATATTGTCATTTTCTACATCACAATGAAGTACTTCTTTTGAAAACAGTGATTTGCAAGTAGTTGATAAAAGAAGGAGACAAAAAACAGTGAACATACTGACCTGTATCTAAAAGGACCTTTACGATGCTGAAGTTACAATGAGACACGCTATAATGCAGGGCAGTGTTCCCATTGTCATCCAACATGTTGACCAAGAACTGAAGGACTGTAGGTGTTCGTGAATTAACCTCACTGAGATACAAAGCAACAATATCGGGACATGCCCCCTCTTCTGCAGAGATTTGAAACCATTGCTGGAACACAACAGTGAGAGCCTTGGTCTGCAAATCAGCAAAGAAGTAGACCAGAACTGAAGTTAACACTCAATTGAGGGATACAACAATAGCAACAAACAAAACAACAGAATCATTTTCAAGCACATGGTACTGTGAGGATTGAAAAACTTTAACTGGCAGTCTAACTGGCAGAGTTAATGTTAGCAAAGGAAGTAAATATTCATTTAAGTTTTCACACCTGGCTCGTTTGGAGTGTTTGTTTTGGAACCTGGTACGTTTCCCTCCTTAGTTCTATTCGTTAGGCATGCATGATCAGAGCAATCGCGCTCGGATCCACACCAAAAAGAACAAAGGTGGTCTCGACCCACTTGAAAACAAACTCTGGAGCAGTTGGCTTGTGGTGAGGGAGCAATCCCACCCAACATACCAATGAAACAGGGTGTTTCACAATGTACAGAATGAATGAAAAGCAATAGTTTGTTTTGCTAATGCCTCGAGTCTCAAAATGAATCGTGGTTCAACTTATAACAAAGATGAAGTGAAATGCCTGATTAAAATTTGGTCGGATTAACATATTTTAGAACAACTGTCCAAAACGTATAAAAAGACGTTTACAAGGTGTTTAGCAAGAGTCTCCAGAGATGGGCTTTAACCGCTCAATGGAACAGTTTAGCACAACGACGGAGCTGATGGATGATGAGCGGAATGCCGAAACATAAACAGATGCACTTTGACTAATGAGACGATATAGTACTTGCACAAGACTTGAATTAACAAATTTTGGCCAATTTAGAAATGTTGCCTTGTGAAAGCAAATAAAACCAAGAAGACATTACAACATTGTAACAATTTGAAATCCCTGTTTCTGGATCAAAGCAAATGATCTACAGGCCTGAAAACGCCCAAGGGTTTGATGGTTCATGTCTCATTCCCTGCAGGGACTGGACCAGCAAACCTTCAGTTGCTAGCTTTAAGTTATTACACACCACTGCCCAAAATAGGTCATTAATGTGCAAGTTGGGAATATTAAATATAAACTAGTTTGAATATTACCGTTTCGTCATCAGGTTCTGATACTTTATCCATATGGTCTTTAAGGAAACAACATGCCTCTATGAAATCTTTATTAACAGCTTCCCTAGAAAACAAAACAAGTTGTTTTCCATTTGTGTTTAAAATTGATAAGAAAGCTACTGAAAGATATTTTTGTAACATCTGAAAGATGAATTCAGTTTGCCTTACCTGTTTGTCGGAATTGCCAGGGATTTCCTGATCCGTGTCCACTCTCAAACAGTCGCGATTCTTCTCTCTTCCTCTGTCTGATCCTCTAGTGCCCTTCCCTTACTTATTTGCTTGTGCAGCTCGTCTTCTTTTGTGGTCTCTACATATACGACATCTTCTGTTGGTTTGAATTCTGTATTTTTACTTTTCCTTGTCTGCTGCACACTGGAGTCCATTGTCCATGTGGTCCATAGTTTGCCTTCTTCCTTTGTCGTATTCTTGTTGAGGTCAGCATCCTCTTCTGTATGCTTTTGTGGTTTGAAAGCATTACTTACTCCCTCTGTCTCCACACTCTCACTTTAGAAAGTTAAAGGTCAAAGACCATTAGTGTTGTGAATTAGTCTGTAAAAAAACGTGCACAATGTGGGGACATTTACCTTTCTCTTGTGCTGACTTTACGCAGATGTTCTGTCTTGGGGTTCTCTTTCACTACAGGAAGAATTTCCTTCATTTTATAGCCTTGAAATTCACAGAAAGGCCACAAAAGACGTTATGCATTATACACATTTAAAAAAAATGTCATAGATTGGCAAGTATATTTTTTTATCATACACAGTCAGAAAAAAAGAGCACATAGAGCAGCTTATCACTAGGACAGTCCCCTCAACAAAACAACATTTTTACCTTATCTACCCCCGAAAGTTGCATTATTACCTTTTGAGGGTAATGCTCCAGTGACAAGCTGTTAAATCCTTAGAGGTAAGACTAATGGTGTGTTCACACCAAACGTGAATTTAATCGTTTGCCGAGTAGATTAGATACAAAGTCAATGCAAAGATGCGAATAGACACATCATTCTCGCCAGGCGTTGCGAATGACACAAATTGGGAGACGCGTCTTTGCCTCGAACGTCTTCCGCGCAAGTTGAAAAATTTGAACTTCAGCGGAAGATTCGCATGGCACTTTGTTGCGCCCAGCCAATCAACGAAGAGCTAATTGATACATCTGGTCTATCACTGTTGTCAAAAATTGAGGAGATTCTGATTGTTGCCGTCTCTGAAATATATGATACTCTGGCATGTTTTTTTATACATTTGTTGTAATTACACAGCAAAAACGACATATGCTGTATATTTATTGGTGTTGACGTTATTTTATGAAACTGTGTCCCTGACCTGAGACAGATTGAAAGACGCTCCGCAGCTGAGACGGAAAGCCTGTAGTTGGTGTCCATCCTCTGGTGCTGTGAACCTAGACACGTCAGCGTTTGGTTTTCCTCCGTATTTGGGACTTTCACAACAAGTACAGAGCATCAATATCTTTTATTTTAGACATGACGGAAACGTCTGCCTGAAAGAAATTGTGTTGTTGTTGTTTTTTATTTGCGACGTTCAAGATGGTTCAAAATGTTCAAGTGTCTAACTAGACGCGAGTAGTTGCGTATTTGACGCTCTCATTTCGCGTTCGGTGTGAACACACCATAAGTGTAGAGGTAGAGGTACCTGGTTGAGAAACATCCCCAGCAGGTAACACATAGAGGGATAGAATGGTGACTAAAGTTGCTAATTGCTCTTGAATGGTGCAGACCCTTGGTGGCAAGTGATCGAAAGACAATTGTCCTGATGAGTCGCTTTTGCAAAGGCATTCCCACTGCTCCTGAATGAGCTCTTGCAATCTTTTCACATGGTGCTCCATGTCTGCATGTGATACTGGAGGTTGATCCGGAACTTGAGAGGGGATTCCCTCCTCTGTTGGCATCTCTTGCTCACTTATTGGTTCCTGCAATTCTACCACAGGTTCAAGATTTTGTTTGCTTGCTAAGAAGATCTCAGATGAAATCATCCTTGCCAGTGTGTTCCCCATTACAGGCTGTATAGTCAACTGCTTAATCTTCTCATCCTTGAGATGACTCTCTTCTACTTGCTGCTTCAGCAGAGTTCTTGTCTTATCTAGCTCAACCTCCAGTTCATGAAGTTTCTGTTCCAACAAAACAACTTTCCTCTGGAGAGTTTCAGTGAGAGATTTGGTTTTGTCTCCATTATCTAAGAGATCTTTTTCTCGTGAAACTGTCTTATATCTTTCTATCTCTGGAAGAATTCTAGTTGAAGGCATTGCAACTGCATCAACTTGTTCTGAAGAAGCCTTGACATTTTTCTCAAGTCGGTCATATTCTCGATTCATCCAGTCATCACTTGCTTTGTCTTGATTTTCTCTGGCAGACAAGGGACTGTCCCAGTTATTTATGTGTAGAGAAGCAGTAGGAACATTCAGTGGCCCAGTGGTTTTGTTTTGGGAATGTAACTGGACTAAAAGCCTCTCTTGCTCCTCCTGCAAAATACATATCTGAGCTTTGAGCTCAGGAATGACTCTGATCTCCTCTTCCAATTCCCCAACTCGTTCAAGTGCTGCAGAGAGCCGCTGGAGGGTCCCATTTGCCCTACCCATCCTGCTGTCGGATGTATGGAATACATCTTCAGAGGAACCATTTTCCCGCATTAAATATTCCTTGGGGCTGCTTGGGCTAGTTGGACCATCGGTTGACTCAGAGTGTTTTCTCAGTAAAACAGTCAAGGGTAAACTGGAGGCTCTCAAGAGATTTGGCCTGACATAATGTCCTAAAGGCTGCTCATCAAAAGCCTGAATATCAGCATCCATCTCTGCAGATGTGAAGGACTTGTAGATGGGCTCTCCCTTCTGGCATAGCCAGCAGACACACTGTCACTAGATCGAAACTCAAAATGTTGTTGAGAGTCTCCTAGTTTGGTTTTGGGCCATAAAGTACTGATGGAGCTCCACTCTGTAGCTCTGCACCCATAACCCGGAAGGCTTAAGTTACGTGACAGGGCACCAATATTTCGCCCTCTTTGCCTTCGCTGCATTGGCACCCTCCTAATGGTGTTGCCCTTCTCAATGTCATCCACATATTTAAGGAAGTCCAGGTCCAGATGAAATCCATAGGGCGTCTCTACAGAATAGGAGGGTGGTCTTCTTTGGCTCCCATTCTCTTTTGGAGAGATGCCATTCGCTAAAATAAAAACCCAAAGGTGTGATGCACAGTATCCAAATTTCTCCAAATTTATTCAGATCATTGGAAAAGTTGTACCATGCTACGACTAAACAAAAACTGGGTTATTCATACCTTTTTGGGGATCCATTGTTTTTAGCATAAGTCTGTCTTCAGCTTCATGTGGCTTTTGGTTTGTGTCTCTAACCCCCTGAGGACAAAGATACATTTCTGAATTACTTTTGATGTGTTTAATTAAACAGAATCAATCACTTCTAAATGTTGGGAACACAAGTTAAGGTGAGAGTAGGTTGTGCATTAGTATTCAGCAGATTTACAGAGCCAGACTCTTTCTTGTCTGTCTCTCTCTTCATTTCTCTCTTTGACCACGAAGCACTTTCAAGGCACCACAGAAGCAGCCACAGCCCAAACAATGTGAGCTATGCAGTAAACACACAAACAGCTGAGACCAAACACTTCCACTGGCTCACATACACACAGACAACCACAAATGCACTTCTTGGCATGGCTCACACAAGTTGAAGAAATACATCTTATCAAAAATTGCAGCCATCCTTCCTTCATACCTGTCCCACCATTCTACTCTATCGACAGAGATAAGTCAGACAAGCACAGAAATAGGGGCAGATCTTTTTTTGGTTATGAGATACCTCAGTTCCCGCTAAGGCAGACTGATCTGAAAGTACTGATATAACAAGCGAGGTATATGGGCACTGTCAGACAAAAAAAAAATGCATTGCTGATACTGTCTTCTGCTGACAGGAAAATGGGGCTGCAGGATTCTTGCCTGAAACACACTCATAGAAAGTTTCCTGAGAAATGTTTCCTGTATCCTGAAAATCCACAAATAGCCAGTAAGCCGGGGGTGTTCAATCCTGCTCCTGGAGGGCCACCTTCCAGCAGAGTTTATCTATAGCCCTAATTAAACACACCTGCACAGTAACCCTTACGAAAAAGAAGTTTATTCAAGTGTGCCATTAGTATACTTCTTTTAAACTAAAAATAAGAAAGTATACTTTCAGTTTATTTTTCCTGTACTTCTCAGAAGTATACTATACGTACTTCTCAGAAATATACTTCAAATTACACTTAAGTGTACTTGACTTTTACTGAGAGAAAAGCAAGTATATTTGTCCTGTACTTGTACTCAATCTTTTGATCCAGTAATACTTAAAGTACAATTAAGTATTCAAAGTAGACTTGTATAAGTATTACAGCAAAAATGTAAACTACTAGTATACCCATAAATTCACTTGCAGTACACATGAGATACGTAATTATGAACTAATTGTGCACTTACTGTTACACTTATAGTACACTTAAACATATACTTTTATATGCTAAAAGTAGGCCAATTTAGTCCCAAGCTGTATAAAAATAGTACACTTACAAGTTTATTACTAGTACATAGTGACATTAGTATACTTACTACATAATGTATACTTAAAAATATACTTGAACATTACTTAATTATACTACATAAAATTAACTTGAAATATACTTCTTTTTTGTAAGGGAAAGGTCTTTGGTATCACTAAAAACTTCCAGACAGGTGTATTTGAGGTCAACTCTGCAGGACAGTGGGCCTCTATGAGCAAGAATGGAAACAGTTTTGTAACAAAAACACATCAGCAAGGAGTATTTCATATGAAGAGATTATACATAAACCACACTATGCAAAAATGAGTGTGTGAAGTAGGGCTGTCAGTTAAACGCGTTATTAACGGCGTTAACGCAAACCCATTTTAACAGCGCTAATTTTTTATCGCTCGATTAGCGTTTTTTTTTTGCGTTTTTTTGGGGGGGGGCCTAGCAAACTTTGTAGTTTTCTTTTACATGCTTTTGCAACAGGACACGGCATGCAGTGCGCTATGAAACCCATTCATTTCAATGGCTTGCGCCGCGTGAGGACGCTTTGATGCTTCGTCGACCAAAGCGCAAGCGGATCTAGCTAAACCGTAAACAAAACAACAGGCACGCCGCACACACTCGTCTAGGCTTGAAAGCCGGCCAAATAGTTGGTTAACATTACGTTTTGAGTGGATGACGAGCGCGACACGCCGAAATGGATGCCAATAAGATTCTGAATGGAAAGTTTACTTTTAAAAAGTTGCCAAACGGTTTTTTTGACCAGACCAAAGTAATCTGTGTTTTGTCGTTGTGAACTGAGTTATCATCATCGTGATCACAGCACATCCAGTCTGAAATGGAAGTCACTGGACACTGGATGTGTAAAGACAGACAATTTATATGTTAATGCCCCTTGTTTATATTTGTGTAGAGTATATTTCTGGCCTGAAAATGTATTCCCACCACTATTACAAAAAACTTGAATATAAATACTAAATCATAATGAGTGCTGGTCGTTGTTTCTACCAGAGAACCAGCTTTCATGAAGAATCTTAATTCAGCCACTGTTATAGATTTGGGTTTTTTGGTCACTTTCACAATGTAGTCTGTGTTCACTGAGTACAGCACAATCCATTTCACAGTAATGATTATTGTTCACTTTCCTTTTTTGCAGCACTCAGGGAAAAAAATATCCCTCCTCTCATTAAATGTTTTTCTCTCCACAGCATTCTTTCTTACACCACAAATTGGATTGAAACTCATGACAAACTAAAAACTGCTACCGCTGTAAGAACAAAAATTGAAGCACAGTGTCCTCTAAAAGGAATGGACAATTTCAGGTTTTAGGTCAGGCTTGGAAGATGGAAAAAAAGACCATACTGGAAACTTGAGAGGAACAAACATTTCCTGCAAAGAGTTTCAAACTAGTCGGCTAAAACTTGGAAGTTTTTACTTCATATACGGGGAAACTTTGCTGCACAATCCATAAATGATAAATGACTGAGTGGCTTTTCTCTTCTCACTAAAAAGGTGTCAGGTTACACTACCTGCTCTATGTTTCTTCTCTGAATAGCGTTATGTTATGCTAGCTGTGTTTTGACATGCACAATTAACAACTCGAGTGGGCCTGATTCACTTTTACATAAAACAGACTGCTGGTCCTAGACACTTTCTCACTTGCTCACATTTATAACACACACAATAGACAGACGTTTCACTCTTCCTGTTTGGCCCTGTAAGTGGTGTGGTTTCCTTGGCTCTGATCCTCATTCTTTCTCCTCTGTTTGGAGTTGGATGGAGGACTGAAGCCAGAGATCGGTTCTCTGCTCTCTGACCCCCATCACCCTTTCACTTTATGGAGAGAGGGTGTGTTGGAGAGTCTCTGCTACTGAAGAATGACTACTGTGAGAAAAGACATGTCTATCTTTCTATCTATCTATCCTTGGAGTGTTGTTCCATCTTATTTTCCATTTTTTTTTCTGGCCACAGTATTTGGACCATGTCGACAATCTTGGCTCTTTGCCAACAGCAATATGCACACGTACACCAGTCACACGAGAAGACGTGTGTGCAGCAAAGTAAATTCAGACTCACTGTATAATCAAACACATGTGAAACATTCAGCAAAAGCATCTGAGAAAAAATTAAAAAGAGACTTTTCAAGTCACCATCTGAAACCTCCTGTCACACAAACTAATCAATCCAGGACGTCTCTCTATTGTTTTAGCAAAACAATCACTTCATCAGATTTGAGATTTAGACTTCCTGAGAATTTGTTTGTGCAAAATGAACAAATTACATGTAGGCTATCTTATAAAATCAAAACGACACACCCAAATTAGTAAAAAAGAAAAAGAAAGAAAAGTAAATTAGTGGACATCCAGAGTTAAATGAAATAAACTTTTGCTCAAACTCTTTGACTCACGGTAACACCTTAGTTTAGGGTCCAATTATTATTATTATTATTAAGTACTTATTAGGATGCATATTACGGTAACGCTTCCTTTTACAGTCCAGTTACCCATGTAAATACTATGTACTTATTTTAGTAACTACAATTACTGGGTAATAACTAGTACTAACCCTGAACCTACCCTAATCCTACCCTGTTCCATGTACTTACCTTTTATTAGCCAGTACTTTCTAGGTAAGTACACTGTAAGTACACCGTAAGTACTGTACTGTAAAAGGAAGCGTTACCCAGGATACTTGCTGTTTATTAGTACTTAAAGCACATATTAATGCCTTATTCTGCATGATCATGTCCCTTAATCCTATCCAATACTTAAACTTAACAACTGCCTTACTAACTTTAGTAACCAGTCTTTCAGAGTTTATTGAGGCACAAGTGATAGTTAATAGTGAGAATTGGACCTTAATCTAGAGTGTTCTCTGAGTTCTTTATTTATACATTGAGACAGAATTAAATCTGTATTTTAGGGCTGTATCTTACCTTAAATATCACAGGTTTGGCATTTTGTCTTCTCTGTGCTGAAGTGTAGCCAGTTCACCTCTTCACTTTTCTCCTTCATCTGAGAGGCTTCAGAGGGGAAGGCAGACAAAAGACATTCAAGCAATGCCAATGTAAAATTCTTGCAAAACATAAGCAGTGTTATTGTGTGTGGAACAGGAGGTGGGATGTAGGCACTCTGGGCTTTCATGGCTCCGCCCCATCCAATCAGAGCCTGTGGGTGGGAGGCAATCTACACAATTCCTCCAATGAAAGAAATAGGGCGGGCTGAAAAACTAAGAGGTGGGCGGGGCTTTGTGCATAACTGCAACTGAGGGATGTTTCTCAAAACAGGATTCATGTGATGGCAGGGGGCCCAAGTTTACTTGAAGAGTACTGGGGCACTCACAAAACTATTCCCACATGAAACTGGGTGAAAGAGGACCCCAAAGTAACCTGTCAGAATCTCAGAACACACGCACACACATGCCCACCCACACACTTTATAGTGTAATTCAATCCACTGTAACTTAGTGCTCACCATCCATTATAATCATGAAAATAGTTCAGGGCTTTTTATGAGTGCAGGGCACAGAGTGTTTGAGGCTCCTGCAGGACATGCCATTCATTCTTTATGGATCTTCTTTCTCCTCTGGTCTTCTTTTTAATAGTATTATTGTAGATTTTCAACATCAGCATCAACCAGGTTTTGCTTATTGATCATAGAAAATAAGAAAGGCTGACTACTTTTACAACTGAGTAAAAATGGAATTTCCTTTTTTTCCCCTTTTAGTTTCCCATGTGAGGTATAGTATACTTATAAAAAGAGTACTTGTTATAGAAACATCATACTTTAAAGGAATATACTTGTGTGCAAACTGAATGTAATGTTTTCAGACACTTGATTGCATGTTAGTAACAATTAAATCAAATTTATTATAATTTAAAGATTACATGCATTAGTGGATTTTGACCCACTTATGTAGGACTTAAGTGTATGTCTATTTTCAAAATTACTTTTATTGTCTTTGAAATATGGTTAAAGTGCACTGGCATGCATTTATGGAGAATTATAAATATACTTTAATGTAATTTTACTGAAGCTGGTAGCCTACAGTATGTTATGTATTGTAATAGATTTGTAATTACACATGATGTGTTGACATTTAGAACATTTCAGGTATATTAACTTTAAATATCATATCTAATAACACACTACAGTAACATTTTAATCAAATACTTTACACTTAACACACACTTAGTATGTTGAACAACACATCAAAATAAGTGTACTTTAAAGCATGACAAAAGATGATTAAAACAATGGTTTAAAATGTACTTTGAAGTAAAACTTTAAATTTGACATTATTACAAAGTACACTTATTAAAAGTGCAGTGCATACATTTATTTTTTAAATATTTGATGTACATTACAATTTGATGGTTTGCATGCGTGTAGGTAGCAACTGGACTCTACCCAGTATTTAATGTGTAAAGTCACTTGGTGAGCTAACTATGAAAATTACAGGAACAATCATTTGACTAACATGCAATGTGGGACATAAAACAGCCACAAGAAAATGCATGGCTTGCATGTGACACCCATCAAACGGAATGACTTCAGTCATCTAAGGTGGTCCTGCATGAGTGATGGGAACAAGTGAAACTAGACTTTCACAACTCAGTGACAAAAGAAACATTCAGGTCCACTTTCCTTTTGCTAATAGCAGTCGGTTGCTTTTGTCAGTTTGTCATTCTTGATAAGTCTTGTCATTTGTCTCACAATACTTTATGTAATTATTTTTTACTTCACTTTGTGAAGCAATTTTAATATCAGACAGTTTGCAATTCCCAGTTCATCACCATCTCCGTTTGATTGGATAGCAGACAGAAAGAAAAACAATTCTTAAATTGAGATTTTGTTTATAATACAAATAGGTTTTTTTTCTATAGTTTTGTCACCTAAATATGTCCTGCATTTTTTTGCTCAAACATATGTTATGACTTACCCCTTTAAAAACATTGATATATTTAGAGAAGATATAAACTATGTCAATTAAATAAACCATGTATTTTTAAATGATATGAAGTTCAAATGACTGGTTTGAAATAATGTGATTTATAAATAAATAAACTCTTTGTGCATGGCTATAACCACATAATATTTTCTCTCACTCTCATAATATTTTGTCTCTGACAGTTATATCCCTAGTACTTTGGGTCTAAGAGTGGGAAAAGTTACAAATGGCACAGTTTCCTGAAAACGTCTCCCTGAGTATGGAACTCGCGCTGCATCATGAACGCTCTGGGAATGCCCCTGCGTGATTACGTCTGAAGCACATGTGTCAACTAGTCAAATGGTCAGAGTAAGCGCCAAGTGCGGGTGACATTACTACCAAGAAAGGATAAAAGCACATCTGGTCTGACTGGCATTAGCTTCAAAAAAGCAAGTTGATCACAGGGATGTTGGAAGTATGGCAAAGTGATGCAGCATCTCATACCACACTCAGGGAACTAGGGTTACAGTCTTAACCTGAGATGTTCCCTTTTGAGGGACCTTGCGCTGTGCCGATGACACTTTGGGAACGAGAATGCCGAGGTCCATGCGACCAAGAACCTGTCGTGTTAAAACTGTCATGATATTAGAAATCTAGACCCAGGGGTATCCATGTCTGAGGTCATAAAATCTGGCAACCGTGTGCAGCGAAAACCAGGCCACTGCATCACAAATTTTTTTGAAGGGACATCCTTGAAATTAGGGCCTTCGAGGCCGCCATACCCCTAGTAGAATGGGCTCTAGTGACCAAAGGTGAAGGCTGGCCCACAACCTCATATGCAAGAGTGATGGCCTCAACTATCCATTTACTAACAGTCTGGATACAGGAAGGCCTTTTTTAGGGGGCCAAATCATACAAGCAGCTAGTCAGTCTTTCTCTACAGGGCAGCTCTGTGGAAGTGTCCAGTGCTCGGACTTGACAGATAAGGTTCAATTTCTCCTTGTCTTGATCTTTAAAATGATGAGGACATGACGCCTGCAGGCCGTGTTACATTGGTTGGAACCTTTGGTACATATCTGGGTTTCAAATAGACAATCACAATTTGACAATCCTGGGTGCAAACTCAAGGCACGAAGGAGATACCGATAGAGCCTGATTATCTCCTATTATTGTTAATGAGGATATGGCTAGAAGGAACATAGTTTTGAGGGTCAGAAACTTTTCTGAGGCCAAATCAAAAGGCTAGAAGGGAATGACAGATAAACCTTCCAGATCCCGAGCTAGAACTCTGGTACGAACTGCAGGCCTTAGCCTCAGGGTGCCACAAAGGAAACGTATTATAAGAGGGTCTCTTCCGACAGATAACACCCCCCCCAGGGGAGCATGATAGGCTGCAGTGGCCGCAACAAAAACTTTCAGTGTGAAAGGAGATAACCCTGAAGCAAAACGATCTTGCAGAAACTCAAGTAATGAACCAACAGTGAAATTAACTGGATCCCATTGTCTAGATTGCACCAAGAGGTAAAAACTCTCCATTTTAAGGCATTTAGCTTCCTCATGGACAGAGCTGTGGATTGCAAGTATAGTCCCCACAAACTTGTTTGAGAGACCAGAGTCTATGAGACGGGCCCCCTCAGAGGCCAGACCCGCAGGTTAAATGTTTCTGATTGCTCACCCCGCCTGAGGTAGAATGTCCCTCCTGACAGGCAGCTCTAGAGGAAGAGCCGTCGAGATGGGATATTAGATTTGAAAACCCCACTCGGCTTGACCAGTGCAGAGCTATCAACAGGACACTTGCTATGTCCTGGTGGACCTTCACCAGAACTCCTGGGAGCAGAGCAATCGGGTGAAACGCAGGGGAAACACGTCTCGGCCACATCTGCACCATTGCGTCATGTCCCAGTGGGGCTGGATGCATGAGGGAGAACCAAAGTGGACAGTGTGCCGTATCCTGAGACATGAACAGATCCACCTGTGCCTGGCCATAAACATAGAACACTTGCTGAGGCAAAAAAGCTAACGCTGGTCAGACCGGATGTGCTTTTATCCTTTCCTGGTCATGACATCACCCGCCCTTGACGCTCACTCTCGCAATTGGACTAGTTGACACATGTGCTCCAGACACAATCATGCAGGGGCGTTCTCAAACCATCATTGACGGAGTGCAAGTTCCCTCGAAAGGTTACTGTCATGTTATGAGGCAGTTAAAAAATCCAAATGCAGTGACTATTTTTTAAAAAAAACAGAACAAAAAGTAAATCCAGGCAAAAAAACAGAAGATTTAAAAAAAAGACCTCAACAGAGCACACATGACATCAACGTAGGACAACACCAGGCAAAGACCATGAGAAATACTCAGTGTTGTGCATGAACGAGTTCAATGAACGACGTTCACTGAACTCGTTCATATTTTTGAGCAGCACGAGCAGCACGCGCAGTTTACGTTCACGCTCATTTGAAAAGTCAGGTTTTACCTCCAACCCCCGTTTTGAGTCGCCGAATCCACTCCCGACAGTATTGTGGTGGAGACTTTGTCTATTATCACTGGGTATGTTAGACGAGGTCGAAGTATTCATAGTACGGGTAACGTGAAGGCAGGGGGAGTTGCAATAGTGTGCATACTTAGTGCGCGCGAGGCAGATCTGGCCGCGCTCGCACTGCTCGTATCATCACTTATGATCTGCGCTTTTCCACAACGAGTGATCTTTTGAACTAAACAGGTCTTATCTACTTGTGTTTGTGTGTCATATGAATAATAAATGCCCCATACATGGAATCAGAGTGCCTACTGTACATAGTAAGTTAAGTTGTTCAGCTGCTAGCTGTTCATTTTCTTTAGACAAATATCAGGAAGATTGTTTTATTATAAAGGAATGTAAATGGCATTTTCATCGTTTACTCACTGTTTACTTCCTTTTGAAGGTGTGAAAATGTGTTGGTTGAGTATTGCACATTGAGCAGAGTAAGCCCAAGCTAATTTGACATTACTGTACATGACTACTTTGGTCTGGTTTACATAGTTTCTGCCATTCAGAATATGCTGGATTTTTGTCAGTAGACTGACCTTTTCCCCATGAACCTGAATATACCTTTTTAAAGTCCTGGGTAATTTGGTTCATGCTGGCTAAATAAAAGTTTCACTGAACATACAGTATACCTTGATTGCACCTTATATTTTCCAATTTCTACATGTCATGATTACACATTATTTAAGGGGTAAATATATTCTCTATCACAACATTATTTTTCTCCTGGCTATAATAATTGTCTCTTGTTTATTGGTACAATAATTTTGATTAGTTTTGGAGTGGCAGTGATTTGCAGCTGGTAATGGATGGTTCTATGAGTAAGATAGTGGCCTAAAGAATTTAACAAATGAACGTGAACTAGTTCATTTTTAGATATGTGAACTTAGTTCATTTTTTTTAAATGAACTATGAACGTGAACTAGTTCATTATCATCTGTGTGAACTGAACTTTGAGCTAGTTCTTTTTAAGTATGAACTGGCACAACACTAGAAATACTGAATTATGTATACACAAGGGGTGATTGGCAAACATTTGTTTTATTGATTGTTTTGTTTTATTATTGTTTTATTTACTTTCATTTTGTGTTTATTTATTAAAGTCTTTTAGCATTTGCGGTTTCTGCCTCCTTCCCACAACAACATACTATGTTAACGTATACAGTGTTTCCCACAGAATTAGATTCTATTTGTGGTGGTGTGGGGTTTTGGTACCAGGGGAGAGGGGTGGGGGTTGTTTGTGCCACAGGGGCCTATATGTATTGTAAGCATGTTATAATTAGTGATGTGTCCTCCCGTATCGAAGCTTCGAAGCGTGTGTCGAGTAATTCGGGATGATTTCTGTGAAGCGCGTATCGAGGCTTGTGTCGGTGACGTATGTGGTGACGTTCGAAGCCTTGCGAGCTGGCTGTACCACGTGACTGCTTCAGTAAGTGGTTCGCTGTTTGGCGGTCTATTTGAAATAAGGGCCAGAAAATGCAATGGATTCCCCTTCACACTTTTCATTTTGAAACATTAGTGCTGTCCATTTGAATTATTCATCAAAGTGATTAATCAAAAAATAAAAATAATCCTGATTGATACCTTCCTGATTGATACCATCCTGGTATGTACTATGCTGAATTATACAACAGGGCTCTCAAGTTTTGAAGAAAGGCAGCAGGAGTGAGAGAATCATCGTGAACAATTTTAGGATATCATTTTTTCTTTTTTGCATTAAATCTTACCCAGATACAATAATACTATTTCCTGATTGGCTATTGTGTAGTACTTTTTTTCTTTTTTTCATTGGCTGATAAGTGGCAGGCTTAACTGCAGAACTCCAGGGGGACGCGCTTGATTCCTGCCGGTAATATGCGCTGCCGCTGCGGCATATTAAATATATTATAAACAGTTTTTACACGAGATAAATACAAAAGACCGAAACGAGTGACTGTGACAATCAATGCGTGACACTTCTTGCAGGTGTGATGAATGGTATATGTACTTTCTCATCCAACCACAATCAAATACACTCTAATATAGCGCGATTTATCTGGATAGTTTTTTTTTTACGATGTCAAGCAGAAATAAAAACAAATCGAAATGCCATAACAGTAGGCTATTTATTAAAATGTAAAGAGTAGAAAGTAGCCTACAGATAATTGCGTGAATAGCCGTAAGGAGTAGAAGTAAAAAATTCGGCTGAAAAATAATTACTCCAGTGCTAAATACGTTAGATACCCAAAATGTATATTTGGACAGAATACGAGACAGAGTTATTTATTAAATTCATAAAAGACCAAATACAGGAATACTGGCTTCTAATCCTCAAAGAAATGCCATAATCAAGACCTCGGAGCAGAAATAGCTAAGTGAGAAAACACCTCACGTGCTGCTCACAGTATGTCTTTCCATGCTATTAAAGCTTGGATAACACACTTAGGCCTACATCTCTTTATCATTAATAATATAATATGGTGGCTCTGTAATATATTTAAACCTACCAACGTCCGTTGCCATGATTTTTGAATGACTGATCGCGAGAGGAAAAAATGACGTTATTTAGTAAATTGCGCGAATCTGTGGTGGAAACGCGACAGCATTTAACATAGACTAACTTTTTAGAGTTATAGTGTTCATTATACTGACCATTCAACTCCGGATTGATTCTGGAGGAATAAGCACCGGCAACAATCCGACCTCCAACGCATGATCATATTTTGATTCATAATCGTGCTCAAAGAGGAGGGGCTATTCGCGTCTCCGTTGTCAGTTTGTATGAGTGGGAGGGGAAGGAGCGCGCAGCTCAACAATAAAATCAAAACCTGAAAATCAATGCGTGGCGGTCAGTGTTGATATTGTGGCGGGCCGCCACAAATTAATGAATGTATGGGAAACCCTGGTATATGTTTCATATACTAGTTTGTAACCGAAGCTATAGATTTTGAAATTAAACATTTCTCGTTTTTTTTTAATTTTTTTTTTTTAGTTTGCTTACCTATACAATTCAAATATTATACAATAGTTTTAGTAGTGCAAAACAATGAAAAGCGCTATACAAATAAACATATTACTTGATGGTAGAAAACATCTCAGTTACATATGGTAACCCTTGTTCCCTGAGGGAGGGAACGGAGACGTAGGTCATGACTGACCAATAGGAATCAAGCCTCTACACCTTCTTGCCTTGAAGGACAATAGGAGGAGGCTTACACAGTGTATCTGACACTGCTCTTTCAGAATAACCCACACAGTAAAATATTGGAAAACACTGGGAAAGCTGTGCCCATTCTATTTAGGAATGAGAATGCTGCGTATGCCACTTCTTTAAACAGTTATGTGGTTAATACGTTTGGACTAACCCGAATGTTGTACTGCATATGAAACAATGGGTGACAATGGGAGCAGCCAGTGGCAGAGGCATCTGTGAATACCACAGCATGCCTCAATACCTGTTCAAGGGGACTCCTGCCTGCAAGAACAAAGATCGCCCTGCAATCTTTGAATGTCTTCAAGCAATTCAGCATATGTGTGACCAAATCCAACTCCATACCAAGAAAAGAGATCCTCTGCACAGGGGAGAGTTTGCTTTTTCCCAGTTGACCTGAAGACCCAACTGGCTGAGGCCTGAGCACCAGGTCCCTGTATTCGCATAGCTGATCTCGAGAGTGTGCTAGTATGAGCCAGTCATCGAGATAGTTGATGCGAACTCCCTGTTCTCTCATGGGAACAATGGGCCCCTCTGTAACTTCCATGAAGACACGGGGGAACAGGGAAAGCCCGAAGGGTATGACCTTGTACTGATATATTCAACCCTTGAATGCAAAGTGCAGGAGGAATGTGAAGTGTGTCAAGGAAGAATCGAGACATGAGAGTACGCATCATTCAATTTTGGGGACGGATGCATTCAGCAATGTGTTTCTGTGTGAGCATTTTGAACGGTAGCTTGTGGAGGCTCCGAATCCTAATCTCACAGGTCCAAGATTGGTCGTAACCCACCACTTTTCTTGGGTACGATGAAGTAGAGACTGTTGTGCCCTGACCTCATATCGGCTGGAGGGACCGGCTCTATTCACGTCCTTCGCCTTCGCACGCAAGACATGGGCATCGGCTGCTCTCACTGTAGTGGAGTGGATGGCCTGAAACTTGTGGGGACGCCAGGTAAACTGAATCGCATAGCCGAGCCTAATGGTCCAAATGAGACAGTGAGACGGACTGGGAAGCACTAAACAGGCTCTCAGAGACCATACAAAGAGGGACCAAAGGGATGGTAGGCATACCCGGAGTGTGGCAGCAAGGTGGAACACAGCGACACGGCTCAGGCAGCTCTCTGTGAAAGGCGGCAAATAGCGGCGTCTGAGTGTGCTGTGCTTAGCTGGTTACCAGGCAGGAGGTGCAGGAGGCGGCTCGGTGGCATTCTCTATAATGAATCGCGCTGAAAGCAGGCAGGCACGCAGCTATGCAGCTTGCATTTACATTTGCGTGCATGGCGGGCCCATCATCATCTGGCGCTAATTTAAATGTTTAACTGTTTGCGAATCCATCTCGCCAGTAATTTCCGATGACATTCCGTGAACTTTCCCTTAGCCCTCCGTTTGGAATGTGCCTCTGAAAAATCTCAGTTTCGAGGGCTATGTAGCCCTACCCCTTCGCCCTACCCCTCCGATCTCAACAAGAATCAGGACACCCTGACCCCTAGACGTGAACGCGCAAAACGGAGGGGTAGGGCTACGGGGTAGCGCCAAGGGGTGAATTGGGATTGAGCCTTAGAATTGTGTTCCTAATAATCCTTTAGGTGAGTTTATGTTAGCATATAAAACATTTCCCTGCTTAGATTATTTACCTGTATTTATATTATGTGTTTCCTCCAATGCACATTTTTAGAGCCCTAAATAAAAATAAATAAATAAATAAACTCAATTCTGAACCATGTCTTATGATTTATTTACTTATACCAATAAATTCTTCACTTGTATGGTTATTTTACTTGCTAAATCATAACATGCATTACAGTCTGTGTTGAAATTACTGTAATTTTGCCGATTTCAGTTTCCTTCTTGATTGTATTCAGATTTTGTCTAAGGGGGTTCTCAAACACAGTATATACACAGTATGTGCACTTATCCATGCTTGTATGTGTGTGCCACATGTTGAATCATCAGTTATGTAAGAGAAGGTTGTAATTCATGTGCATTGTATACAACAAATGTGTATTCTGCTGCAGTAAAGCCATAATTAGGATGCAAATGTGGCCTTATCAATCCTTCTTCAAAAGAGTCCACAAACCAAACAAATGGCAAACTAGGGATGAAGATTGATTGCTGGCCCATGCCATGAGAAATTCAAGCATTCATCCAAGCCTTAAACAACAAAGCATGATTCATAAACCCAAGATAAATACACAAATTTGTACTTGGACACCTTATCAAACACATATTCCCTGTTTTGGACAGAAATGGAGGCAAGGTCAGGTTTGTTGTTTCTACCGTGTCATCCTTGTGCAAGTTAACGTTTAACTGGGAAGAAGCCCAAAGCTTTCTGATCTACGTTTATTGGAAATCTGCTTTGACTGCAACAGAACTCACAAATTGTAATTTTTAGACCTCAGCATGTGAAGGTCATGACAAAATTTCATGTAGTAGTTATGATCAGCCTCTTATAAAATCCTCTGTTTTCTTTGTCTCACTCACTGACTTTTGAGCCAGTTGAAAAACATTGTCATTAAAAATTCAGAGGTCACCCCATCCTGAGTATTTTGCTTAAATAGAAGTCACAGGGAGAAAGAATGATCTTTCAGCAAAACAGGACATAATCTCACTGCCATATGGCAATGGACAGCGGTATAGTTATAGCTAATAGTTGGTTTTGTATTTTGAAGAGTACTGTAGAGCTGTATGAAGTCAGAGCTAATGATATTAGCAGCCATAGCTCAATGATTCTCTCTCTTCTCTCACACACACACACACACACACACACACACACACACACACACACACACACACACACACACACACACACACACACACACACACACACACACACACACACACACACACACACACACACACACACACACACACACACACACACACACACACACAGGTCCTGGGCAACCTTGTTGTTTTGGTTTGTCAAAGAAGCTGTCTACTGAAATGGAGGGTTATTTTGTCATAATGACCACAGTGAGTCACATCTAGTGTTCTATAATCAGAAAGAGCAATTTGTCACTTTTTACCACACAATGGAAAAATATAAAAAGTGTTGCAATATCTTTCAGTCTGTCTGTCACTAACCCAGTCTGTTTTGATTGGCCAACCGCTTACAGCACGTGTCGAAAATGGAAAGACCTTATTCGAATCGAAATCCTCAGTCCAAAGCAATTGTACTGTACATACTGTAAAGACAGTAACAATGGCGTTGAGTTTACCATATCAATCCGATTATGAAACATTGGAAGAACTAGCTATTCATCCTGAACCTCCATCACAAAGACGACTTGAGCAGGACGTTTCTCAGTGATATGCTACTCAGTTTGACACACTGTACATTTTACAACTGTAATCTCCTTACCATCAGCTTACAAGTATGTCCATCAATAAATCCGATGTGAATTATTAAAATGATTTTCTCACTCACAAGATGCCAGATAAACAGTGAGTGGCGGTATGGCAGTCTTTCGAGTACGTGATGTAGCAGTTATTTTCAACAAAATTTTTTAAAAAATAACAAAATCTTTTTGTTGCAATTTCGTGTAACTATCAAGCAAACCACAACGATCCAATTCCAATGGACACAACCAAGTCCTGCCCTGAAATATTTTCTTGTTCAATAAGTCAATTAGTCATTTTACATGGATATGTCACAATACGAAAGAAAAGGCTATAGCAAATTCTTTTTCATGCTGACTTTAAAGAGCAGTGTAGAGTGTGCCGTTTGTTCTGTATGAACAGTGGAATGGAAAAGAACACAGTTGAACTAAAGTTGATCTTGAAACTGCGGGGCTGGTACATTAAATACAGTCAAGATGCTCTTCAACTGCATATTTACATAGAAAACCGATTAAAATAAGTGCAATGGAATGCAAAAATTGCTCTGTGTGAACTGGCCCTATAAAAAATTCAGGAACTGTTTTATTATTTCCCCATTTTGTGGAATGACAATCTGCTACAGTCAAATGCAAGTTGGCCAACTATTTAAATTACTGTCGTTAATAATAATAAAGTTCACACATTCACTGTCACAAACACACCAGATCCCTCAGCTCCTCCCTCTCGACCAGCATGACACAAGGAATATATATATTAAGACCAGTTTCATTACAATGGTCTAATTTGATCAAAAGTTATTTATCATTTGTGGAAATTGTCTCGAAACGTTTTAAGTACTGTCAGCTCATGGTGCCGAAGGCTGAGATACATAATCGATATACCAATGCATTAAAAAAATATAGCATTTTACAACAAAATTCAAAATGGCTGACACCCAAAATGACCTCGGCATGCTTCACCGAATCTAAAGATACCAGGGCTGCGTTCCAGTCCACTTTTAGACACGCACTTGTGAACTTCCCCAAGCACTTCCCCTCGGGGAATCCCTGCCGCCATTTTGAAGTGCGTTCCACTTCGTGAAGTGAACGAGGGAAGTTTATTTGGACAGACACTCGTTCCCTCGAATTTAGACCGAGGGAGCGAGTCTACTTCATATGTGCACTTCAGGCATCTATATATCCCACAATGCAGTACGATTGTGACGTAACCACAGATCGTCTAATCACCACCACAACAAACACTCTATGATATATTAATTATAATTTTATTTATTTATTTTAAAATAACCCAAACACACCTATATACATGTGGATGCTGCATTAAACAAATTCGTAAAGGGGAAAAAAGTAAATAATAAATCAACTCATAGCTGATTCAAAGTGATCAAGGGCTTAGGACGTTCCAGTTCAGCTCATTGCGGTTTCCGCCAGTAGTGGGCACTCGTGCAACGTAAGCAATGACGTACATCCGAGTGAACGAGACGGAGGGAAGTTAGCGAGTGAAGGGCATGGCAATTTTGGACTGGAACGCAGCACAGATTTAAGAAGTTTAGAAGTTATGAGCAAAAAGAGAATTTTTTAAAAATCTCCAGACCACTAGGTGTCACTGAGTCGAAACTGTGCAGGTAGCCTCAGGTCATTGTCTGTCATAACACACACCAATTTTTGTCAGAATATGCTAAAGGCTTGGCAGAGATGTTCATTTTGACATGCATTTTGTTAAATTCCTTCACATTGAAGATGATCTGGTTAGAGGAGGAGTTTAAACACAGCCTAGGAGGAGATTGAAAAGGTAAGTTCTTTGGAAAATTCAAAATGGTGGAAACATTTTCCTAATGGAAAATGACATTGCATTTGGTTTCTAGCCCTTAAGGTTCAAAAGTTATTAGCATAAACATGAGTGAAACTTTGAACAGTTGGTGGCACTAGATCCAAATTGCTCTGCCAAATTCATCAGCTTTCCCACAAACTGTTCTAATGGGCTGACATAGACTTCAGGAGTGGAAGAAGAATATGTATTACTTTTGATAACTCTAACTGATACAATAGGTATACACACCTTCAGTGCTTATCCCCTGATAACAATGAGGAATTTGGCATAAGATTTTCAAAAGATTTTTATTTATTTTTATTTATGATTTATCATTTGAACCTTTATCATGCTCCAATCCAAAATCTGTTTTGACAGATGATTTTGATACATCATGTGAATATAGCAGAAATGTTGTCGTATTTGTGTTTCAAACCTTTATTTACCTATTGGGACAGCGTTGGGATTTATAAAGGTCTATGTGGGGTCACCACCATGCTGTTTAATGATCAACAGCCCGACAGGAGGACGCATATAAAAGAAGTTCAAAACCGTGGGCGCCTGCGGTGAGGACCAGAGCAGTCTTGAAAAGAAACAACCATGATACTGCTTTTACTGTTGCTCCTTCTGGGTGTCGTTCAATCCTCATTCCTTTCTAACAGAGCTCACCTTGCCTGAACATCAGACAGAAACTCTGGTCTACGCTTTGCAGCACTGGACGAAGTTTGGCTTTCGCCAACGGCCTCCTACAGCTGGGCCATAGCTGAGGACTTTGTGCAGAATACAAGAGAATCAGATCAACTATATATTCCAAAAGCTCATTGCCTTCCGAAATCCTTTGACCAACTTTCTGCGCTGGCCAGTGAAATCAAGGAGGAGGAGGAGGAATGAAGAGACCACTGTGTCTTAGAAGGCAAATAATGAGGAAGAAAGAGTATGTCATGAAATCAACTCCAAAGTGAAGACATCATAAAAGAGAGAGGAAGCCATCTGAGGAGTCAGGTGGCAGGCTTGGAGGAGAAATGAAGCGGTCTGTCCAGAGTTTGCTCTCAACTGAGCAGGTTGCTGAAACCTCCACATTTAAGGTATGATTATGAATTGGCTCAAAGCAAACAAGCAAGATTGATTTATTTAAGGGCGCTCACACTGAACATCTCAATCATCTTGCTTGTTTTTAGTTGGTTTGTGTAAATATTTTACTGACATTTATTCAAGTTCCAGGGTTCTGAATCTAAGACCCGGCTCTTTTTTTAATGCATGATTGTGCAATTTGAATTGTGTTTTCCATGTGTTGAAGTGGAATTTTATAAAAATGTAGTTCAGGGTTGGGTAGGGTTTGGTTTAGAGTTAGTTGCATGTTATTATGATTAATAGGGAAGCGCAGGGCACAATGCTAATGCTGGGTTAAATGCAACACGTACCGTTTACATAGTTCGTCAGGATCAAGCAGGGGTGCGTTTCCCGAAGCACCGTTAGCCAAACTATGGTCGCAAGTTCCGTCGTTATCAGCATAGTTCAACGATTTCGGTGTTTCCCTGAAACCATCGTTCCAACGAACATTCGCAAACAGCATCGCAAAGTTGTGTGTTTCTGAACGACAGCCTTCGAACTGTGGTTCGAGGCATCGTTTCTATATTGCATGACATTTGGAGGTAATAAATCCTTATCTTGAGCAAAATAAGCAAGCTGACATTCAGTACAACAGGTGTCTTTTATTCAGCATACATACAAATGTAATTTACGTCTTTTAGTTTTTCAAAAGATTTGAAGTAACGAGCTTGAATAGTGCGCATGTGCGAACGTGCTCTACTATGTAAGAACGAGCCAAATATTGAGTCTGGTAATAAAGCAAATAACTGAGAACAATTAGAAATAGTCCTCAGATGACATGTCTGTAATTTATATAAAACAAATCTAGCGTTAATTGGATCTCAAACAGTTTAATTAAAAGTAATTATTACTCCACCACGCGCGAAAACCAATGTGGTTGAACCAAGACTTTGCGACAGTGGGTTCCGGAAACAGTCGTGACTAGCTAGTTGATTTTTCTAAATCATGCATCATTCTATTGTAGTGTAACAGTGAACTACGCTCGCTGTACGGCAAAACGCACCCCAGGTTGTCTTTCCACCATTTTTTCTCTTGCTGCCAGAAGACGGTCTCCCGCACATTTGCGTGAAACGTAAAGTTTTCGATTATATTTCGTGAAGATACTGGACAAAGAGTGTTTTGACACCATGAAAGTAATTTTTTTCATTGTACGTTTTTTTTCGGTTTCTGAGTTGTGTGTATACGTTTCCAAATCTAACTTTATATTGCCTTAATCACTGTCTTGTTGGCTCAAACATAGCACCGTTTTGAAACATGTCAGCAATTCATAGCGACTGTTAGCTAGGGTTAAAATATGTAATATACAGCGGGGTTGGTTGTAACAGAGTGTTACAACTAAGCCGCCAAGTGTACAATGATAATCAAATGAAAACGGAGCCACACAACTTTTCAGGTTTGAGTATTTATTTATACATTTAACTTTGTTAGACTTTCACAAACAATGTTGGAATTTAAAATGTTTAAAATTTAGTGTACTATGAATGATAACTTGTTTATTTATTATGATAACTTGTTTATTTATTAAAAATATGGCCTGTTATTAATGCAATAAACCCTTTAAATTTTTATTTTAAGCTCATTTGTATTATTATTACTGTTATTATTATTAATAATAATAATTGTACATGCAGCTGCCACACACAAATCTAATTTAATTGCAATTACAATATTTATAATTTTATTTATTATTATTTATTGCAAAACTATGCAGCCATTTTCTATGTCTCTATCCATGATATTGATCCATAATAGAAGGATGATTGGATGAGGGATGGATGTAATGGATATCTGTCTATACAGATGCACAAACAATATCAAACTATACAAATAAAATAGTACTGAATTATGTGTGTTACACACAAGTGTTACAACTAACCCCTCTATCTGTTACAATTAACCCCGCATATGGGGTAAGTTGTAACATTTGCACTTCTGTCACTTTCAGTGCCACTGTACGAAAATGGTAGGTCCTAGAAAAAAAACTTAAGTGTTCATTTGTAGCAGAGATCTGTATGTTGCTTGTGTAAAAAAGTATTAATCTAACCTAATTATTTTTTAATTAATTGAGCCAAAACCAAAAAGCGTTAAGGTTGTGCCCCGCTCTCCCCTATAGTCATTACTACATTAGCTATATGTAACGTGAAACAAAGACACTGAAAAGCAAGTGTCACCCAAATGTTCTCGTAAACTAAGCAGAGTCAAATGAACAGATCCTTTTAAATTAATTATTATTGTCATACAGGACCTTCAACAAGCATTCGCCACATTACTTTCAAATAACTTTCTAAAAATAACTGAATTAATATTGACAAAATTTAATTATAAGTTGGTTGTATAATAATACTTAAGTAATACAAAAAAGTAAAGACAAATAAAAACAAATATTTAACATACAAAGATATGGTAACACTTTATTTCTGATAGTCCTTTTTAGACATTTCTCCTAACTATAAGTAACTTTTCAACTACATGTCAACTAACTGTCATTAGAGTATTAGTAGACTGTCAGCTTAATATCTGCTAACACTTTATTTTGTTGGTCCCCCAACAGACATTGAACTGACTATAAGTAACTTGGTGACTACAAGTCAACTTGTTCTCCTAACCCAAAGCCTAACACCTAACCATAACCTAACAGTCTATTGACAGTCTACGATAATATACGAATACTCTAATGAGAGTTATCTTGACATGTAGTTAATTAGTAGAACGTCTAAAGTGACTTTATCGAAATAAAGTGTGACCAAAGATATTCTTTACAAAAAAAGATTAGCATTTTATAGGGGGTTCTAACAATTCAGGTCACCTTAAAAGTTTGGGAGAGCATAATGAGACATGTATTTCTCCTCCATAGTCCTTAAGTGATGGACATAGTGATTTGTTTAAAAATATATGCAATTACTGAAAATAGGGAAAGGTACTGGTAATTTTCAGCCAGTAAATTTTCCATTAAGTTAAGAACAAGATTACAATGTGCTTTCTAGCACAACATAATGTATTAACATAGTACCTTTTTTATAGTACATTGCACCAGGTATGCATTTAATCATTCATGGATGAATTCATTCTAAATTTGATCTGAAATGTCCTGTACAAATTCAGTTATGAATGGTGCATAACCCTGTCAGGTTCACATTTATGCTTGACATTAAAAAACAAAGACCGCAGAGGGCTCATCTGGGGCTCCAGCAGATATACCGTGGCCAGGGTGACAAGATGCTAAGATGTTGCTGTTGTTGTCTATTAGGAGATCATCCAGACCCAGGAAAAGAGCATCACTGATCTGCTGAAGGCTGTGAAGGAGCAAAGTGAGCAGCTCAACAACCAAAGGACCAAGATCAAGGGCCTGGAAAATAAAGTACAGTATTACAAGACCATTTAAGATAACTATAACTGTGGATATGTGCTGTCAGCGAGTAACCCATCCAGTTTGCAATAAAAAAAAAGATATTTTAAATCACATGGCTTGTTGAAGTGAAGTATGAAGTATGCTATTACTTTGTTAAGTGATGCCACTATTCATCCAGCAGGCAATAAAAGGAGCATAAATACACCTATAATGAAAGCAGGACCAGAGCCAGATTTGGATTTGGAAACCCCTTAAGGCCTATTCACACCAAGAGCGATAACTATATTAGCATCCACAGCACCCATACACAATAACATTGTTTCTTTTAACCCTTAATCACTGTTAGAAAAGGACAACACCCCAGACTTTTAAAGAGTGATTGTATAAGGAAATATACATTTTTTATATGGGAAACTATATATCATTTTTTAAATTCACTTTCTCAACTAATCATTTATGCTGTTTCTTGTTTTTGTTTTTTTTATTTTTTAAGTTTTCTACATATTTACTGCACAATTACATAACTAGGCCATACAGTGGCACATGAAAAATGATTTTTTAAAGAAAAAAACACTTAAATTATGATGATAATTAAATCTAAACAGTTTTTGGACATTGCTCTATGTGTTAGGGATAGAATACTACCATTTGGTGGTTAGTCAAAAACAGTTTTTCTTATAGTTAAGGAATTAAAGTGCAATGACCACATCTATCCAATAGAGGCCCATAGAGACTCATTCATTTTCACTTCATTTTTCTTGATGCTTCAAATTCTCCTCACAACTTGATATATATATATATATATATATATATATATATATATATATATATATATATATATATATATATATATATATATATATATATATATATATATATATATATATATATATATATATATATATATTGTGAATTGCACAAAATATTTTTGTCAAAATTAGAGTTTGTGGTTGTCTGATATATTTTGAATTATTTGTTTATGCAAATTATTATACATGCATTTGCATAAATATTACAAATCAGCACTATGACATGACTGTATTCACACACTTTCATTTTAGAAAATTATTTATCAACAATCATATTTTTTTTAGAACAAGACATTTTAGAACAAAATAAATTTAATAAACCAAGTAAATAAACCAATATAATACAAAACAACAGCACTAATAAACTGTAATGAACAGGATGCATGCATGTGTGTGTGTGTGTGTGTGTGTGTGTGTGTGTGTGTATGAGATAGAAAGATCGTTCTACTTTCTATTTATGCTCTAGGACCAGAATTTGGTTTATATGTGGAACATTTTAGATTTATAATGGATTTACTTTTTTTTGACAATCAAAATGAAAAAAAAAGCTTTTTTTTTCATTTTCCCATTCATTTTCAATGTGGGGCCATTTTAACCCCAAACAGCTTAAATGGTAAACATTTTTTTACACACCTTTAGAACAACCAGTATCAAGCCCTTTTTGTGCATGTTTAGATAGATTATGTAGGAAAAGTCACAGAGTTTCATGAATGGCACATTTTGAAAAAAAAATCAAGAAAATGTCCAGTGGGGTCATACAGTATTTACCCCGAACAGTGATTAAGGGTTAAGTATGCACTGCAGTTTTGTAATCTTAAATTTGGCATATCTTTCCTTCACTAAAACTATGTACATCTGAGTGAAATAGCTTCTTGAATGAGATGATAAATGTGTGGTGGGGCTTGAATTTGTCCATCAGGAATTGATTGGATGGTTGTGGTTTGCCATTGCTGTGAAGTCATGTAAGTGACAGGTTGTCCCGCCCTCGCACCAGTAAACACATCATCAGAGAAGAGAAGAGATGAGCAAAAGGGAGGGGAAGTTATTTTGATCGTGAGGCCACATGAATAAATCATTCATAATAAATCTTGCAATATCCCATGAAAAAATAAGAATTGTCAAATTTGATTTCATGGTGACTTTAAATGCTCTAGCTCTGAAAGCCTAATGGATTCTGATTGGTTGTTAGTGTTTTCTACGGAGCCCCCCTAGTCCCACTTTGGAAAAAAAATTAATTATAACTATCTTGTGGCCTCAAGATACTAACTCGTGGCCTCAAGATACTGAACTCGTGGCCTCAAGATAATAACTCGTGGCCTCAAGATACTAACCGTGGCCACAAGATACTGAAGCTCGTGGCCACAAGACATGAACTCGTGGCCACAAGATACTAACTCGTGGCCACAAGACACTGAACTCGTGGCCACAAGATACTACACTCGTGGCCACAAGATACTAACTCGTGGCCTCAAGATACTAACTCGTGGCCTCAAGATACTAACTCGTGGCCACAAGATACTAACTCGTGGCCACAAGATACTAACTCGTGGCCACAAGATACTAACTCGTGGCCACAAGATACTAACTCGTGGCCACAAGATACTGAACTCGTGGCCTCAAGATACTAACTCGTGGCCACAAGATACTAACTCTTTAAATGCTCTAGCTTTAAATGCTCTAGCTCTGAAAGCCTAATGGATTCTGATTGGTTGTTAGTGTTTTCTACGGAGCCCCCCTAGTCCCACTTTGGAAAAAAAATAATTATAACTATCTTGTGGCCTCAAGATACTGAACCTCGTGGCCTCAAGATACTAACTCGTGGCCTCAAGATACTAACTCGTGGCCTCAAGATAATAACTTGTGGCCTCAAGATAGTAAACTCGTGGCCTCAAGATGCTAACTCGTGGCCTCAAGATACTAACTCGCTGCCACAACGATGCTAAACTCGTGGCCACAAGATACAACTCGTGGCCAGATGCACTCGTGGCCACAAGATACTAACTCGTGGCCACAAGAACACCAAGCCTCGTGGCCACAAGACACTAGCACACCCGTGGCCACAAGAGCACTAACTCGTGGCCACAGACACTAACTCGTGGCCACAAGACACTAACTCGTGGCCACAAGACACTAACCCGTGGCCACAAGACACTAACTCGTGGCCACAAGACACTAACCTCGTGGCCACAAGACACTAACTCGTGGCCACAAGACACTGAACTCGTGGCCTCAAGATACTGAACTCAGTGGCCACAAGATACTAACTCTTTAAATGCTCTAGCTTTAAATGCTCTAGCTCTGAAAGCCTAATGGATTCTGATTGGTTGTTAGTGTTTTCTACGGAGCCCCCCTAGTCCCACTTTGGAAAAAAATTTCATTATAACTATCTTGTGGCCTCAAGATAGTAACCTCGTGGCCTCAAGATACTGAACTCGTGGCCTCAAGATACTAACTCGTGGCCTCAAGATACAACCCGTGGCCTCGAGATAGTAACTCGTGGCCACAAGATATGAACTCGTGGCCACAAGATGCTAACTCGTGGCCACAAGATACGAACTCGTGGCCACAAGACACTGAACTCGTGGCCTCAAGATTCTAACTCGTGGCCACAAGATACTAACTCGTGGCCTCAAGATACTAACTCGTGGCCTCAAGATACTAACTCGTGGCCTCAAGATAGTAACTTGTGGCCTCAAGATACTGAACTCGTGGCCTCAAGATAGTAACTCGTGGCCTCAAGATAGTAACTCGTGGCCTCAAGATACTGAACTCGTGGCCTCAAGATACGAACTCGTGGCCACAAGATACGAACTCGTGGCCTCAAGATACGAACTCGTGGCCTCAAGATACGAACTCGTGGCCTCAAGATACTAACCCGTGGCCTCAAGATACGAACTCGTGGCCTCAAGATAGTAACTTGTGGCCTCAAGATACTAACTCGTGGCCTCAAGATACTGAACTCGTGGCCTCAAGATAGTAACTTGTGGCCTCAAGATACTAACTCG